>BTPG01000007.1:78542946-78592946 GCA_036245525.1 Semisulcospira habei
TCTCTCTATGGTTCGTCTGTCTCTATCTCTCTGGTCGGTTTCTGGCTGTCGCTGTATGTGTGTCTGTCTGTCTGCCTCTCTCTCTCTAAAAGAAAAAGGGCAGAGAGAGAGAGAGAGAGAGAGAGAGAGAGAGAGAGAGAGAGAGAGAGAGAGAGAGAGAGAGAGAGAGAGAGCGAAAGAGAGATTGTACCTTGTTATGTTCTTTTTCGTTTCTGTACCAGCTCCAAGACAAACAAAAACAAGATGGGATGAACCGTAACCCGCAAAGTCTCTTCTATGTAAGAGCCATACTCACAAAGTCCCTTTTATATGCGAGCGGTACTCTCTGTCAAGGGTCTCTACCTGCTGTCTTTGACCTGATTCTGATTTTGAAATCTATTTGAAAAAGCCTAGCAAATTTGTCAATGCACCAGTGAGCTCATAAGTCTATTACTATAAGTGTGCAACGCCTATCGAAAAAGTCGACGCCTTGTGTCGCGGCCGAGGCGCGTTTGAACAGGTATTTTCCAAGTGTCTATTTGAAGACAGGGTGTAGAGAGCACACTGGTAAAAGGTATCGCAGGAGCCAGATACCCAGAAATCTTTTACGTAATAAAATGTTCGTTTTTGTCGTATTTACATGTAGTCTTCATGTAATGTTCTAACTTGAGCATGCAATGTTGAAATAATACTTGTGTTGTACAGTGCAGGACTTTGCGTGGTGTGTGTAGAGTAGAGGGGGTGGGGAGAGGGGCGGGGGTGGGGGTGGGGGTGGTGTGGGGGCGGGGTGGGGGCGTGGGGGGTAGGGTGGGGAGCAAATGGCTGCATAAGATGACAAAAGAAAAGGGTACGATTTTGTCTTTTTTTCTGCACCTACACAGACATAACAAAGCAAACAAAAAATACTGCTCAACACGGGTCCCATCGTTATCAGACAGACGAACAGTTACCGTCCATGTACCTTTAACACGTGGTTCCTCTTCGTCTCCGATCTTTTTTTCGGATAAAATCAAGCAACATAGAATGACCGCATTTGTCACTAGTCTAGCAGCTGCCCTTCATAGACGATCAGCCGTGATTTTCTAGAGAGTAACAAAGGTTTGGGTATCTCAAAATGAAGTCTAGTATGAATAAAAGCAGTGCGCACTCGTTTTAAACCGCCGGAGGATGGAGACATTTTTCTGTAGCACATTTTGTTTCCAGTATGGCTGCAGACGAAACCAGGACCGTCGCAGCCATGTTCACAGGGGATCAGTAGTTTACACGGGTCTCATTGTTCCTGTATTCAGTGGTAGTATGCACTCACTTAAAAGGATTTCATTTATATTTTAAGTAAAATTTTCACACTTAGATATATTAAGAGAAGAAACAATTACGAAAAAGCTTGCCTTGAACTCAAATATCGTTACTCAACAATAAGGTATCCCAAATCACGTGATCAAAACAAACGCGCATTCCTTGCTGTGAATTTCGGTGTGCGACGGGTTCTTGTTGATTTGTTCTACATAAGCTTGTTTGTTTAAAAATTATGCAGTCTCAGTGATCACTGATGGTACAGTACACTTCACACTGAAAGAAATACACAGCACAATGTGAATACGCTTGGAAGTTCATGCAATGCTTTGTTTAAAATTAAACCCTATCTTGCTAGCAGTAGCCTACTGCACAAAAGAGGAACTTATTTTGCTGCTCAGTTATTTGCAGTTTGTCTGCTTATAGACATTTGCAGCTGACATTAGCACTGACATATATATTGGGATTAAAACGAGAAAGAAAACAGAGAAAGGTGACGCAGAGATGATTTAATAAATCAGTCAAGTGATCAAATGAATGAGATACATATGTTTTATGATGAACAGTTAGTTATGGGTGGGGGGGGGGGAGGGGGGGGAGGAGGCACATACTTTATAATGTACACCTACTATTTCTTTCAGTGTTACCATCACTTACTCATAACACGATTAGGCTCGATGAGTTCTCATGTTTTGAGTGGTTTACAAAATACATGTACTTGATGCTGTTACATTGTCTTCTTACTGGTTTTGACATTTTGCTGTAAGATTTACAGTCCCATACATTAAGCCTGTTGTGCCTAACGCACATGGAGGTTGATTGTATCTTGATATGTGTGTGTAGGTAGCGTTTTGTTTCAGGTGGCAGTTTTGGCCTCACCTTTAAGTTTGGTGCCACTGAGAGAAAGAAGAAACTGTTTTCCAAACACTCCACAATCGTTATTGCCGCATTGTTTACAATAATCACGGCTTTTTTAACAATAAACTCCCATTGACCCCACCAGCGCCTCCGTCTTCCTCAATTACCCTGTTGATTTCAAAATAAAACTCGAGTTTAACAATGCGGCAATAACAATTGTGGATTCTTTGGAAAACAGTTTCTTCTTTCTCTATAACCATGGTCTCTTTCAGCACCCCATCGAGATAAGAAACTATTTTCCTTAACCACCATTTTTAATGACCTTAATTAAACAACTTTAAATTAACTATTTTTGCTAAAAGAAAATTCATATGACCGCACCACTCATTTTTCCCAGATCTCTTTTATTTTTTTGGTAAAATAAAGATTGCCATTCATGACTAAAGCAAAATAACACCTGAGCTAATTAATATATTGATTATGTAAACATTTACACACTAAAATGCAGTAAATCAGCGTCCATTTGCCTAGCTTATGTGTGACGTATTTGCGTGAATTTCCGATTTGGTTATAGTCAAAACATCGTACAGCAGTTACTTCCCTTAGAAATCTTTTCTTAGCCCGCTTACAGCTTTTGCCGCTCACATTTCTGAGAAAAGAGATACACAATTAATCGCTTATCTATAACAACCAACTAAAACAAGGTTAATATGACTACTAACAATGTTCACAGCTCAATCGGTTCTATATTAGTTAGCGCTACAGACCTGCAAATCAAACAATACAGAACCAGTCTGCAAAACGCATTGCACCATTTCCGGTTTTGATCGATCTTATATTTAAGTACGTAAGAACAACTACATTGATTCGGGCTGAGCTTGGCCTGGTGGTATCGGCCCCGTTACACATGTACCGAGTAAATCTTGGCGCAATTTACTCGGTACATGTGTGCGTCGGATCGAATCACCTCTGGGAATCTCGAAATTTTCGTTTCGGTAAATGTATGAGCTGTGAGATTCCCATCTGGGGGTGTGACGATCTAATAATTACCAGACCAAATATAAGTCCGGACAAATAAATAAATAAATAATTGGCCGTAGGACCTAAAATAAACAAATTACCGGGCCGGCAAATAAATAAAACAAATTGTGTGCGCACTGGCAACGGGGACAAGAGGGACAAGGGGGATAAGGGGGGCTGTGTGTGTGTGTGTGTGTGTGTGTGTGTGTGTGTGTGTGTGTGTGTGTGTGTGTGTGTGTGTGTGTGTGTGTGTGTGTGTGTGTGTGTGTGTGTCTGTCCGTCCTTGCCTTGTCCCGTCTGGGTGATGGATCACGGCATCTGATTCTCAATGCCTCTTCAAGAGGCAAGTGTGAATCCTCTCTTGAAATCATTGAGAATCGGATAACAGACGGGATTTTTGTTTTAAAAGTTTATTTTAATAATCCACGGCTCATATGATATCAGCTTTAATCGGATAACAGACGGGATTTTTGTTTAAAAAGTTTATTTTAATAACCCACGGCTCATATGATATCAGCTTTAATCGGATAACAGACGGGATTTTTGTTTTAAAAGTTTATTTTAATAACCCACGGCTCATATGATATCAGCTTTAATCTGTGGCACGCTATCACTTGCATGCCGTGGACAGCTAAGAAATGCTAGATGGAACACAGAGTTAAATGATTCTGTTTACAAGGACGTTAGCAAGTCTGTGAACTATCTCATGCGATCATGGTTTCCAATGTAAACAATGAACACAGCGTGTACACAGCCGCTGTGTCATTATCGCGTGTCATACCACTGAAATGCGGGTCTGTGTATGTTTGAGTGCATGTGTGAGTGCACGTATGTGTGTTTGTCTGTTTACGTGCGTATGTGTGTTTGTCTGTTTACGTGTGTTTGTCTGTTTACGTGTGTTTGTCTGTTTACGTGCGTATATGTGTTTGTGCTTATGTGCGTGTGTGTGTCTGTGTGCGTTTATGTGCGCGCGTGTGTATATATATATATAGAGAGAGATTAGTGTTAGAGATAAGAAAAAGGATATTACAAAAACTTTTTTTTTAACCATTGACTCTGTGTCAATACTCCAAAACACAGTAATAATAATAACCAATAGTAAATAATAACCACACACACACACACACACACACACACACACACACACACACACACACACACACACACACACACACACACACAAAACCCATCGTTATATGCATTTGATAACATTTTTTTTTAAAGTTACAGATACTTGATAACAAATTTTCAAAGTCTCCTATAACAGACAAATTACTTTTCAGGTAACTTTTTAAATTCCTATAAATTAGTTGGCATAAATTGTTATAAGTTAGTTGACACAAGAACATATAAGTGTCTTAAAATAAGAATTTGTAAGAACTTATAAGAACTTAAACATAAACAAATTGTAAGTTCTTGACTTAAGTCACAACTTACTCGGACAGATTTTTCAAGATACAAAGACAAAAAAATAACTTTTTTTCTCAATAATACTCTGGTCGTGGAGCGGATGGGGCTAAATAATCAGGCACAAGTGGTGTAAATGACATGTCATCTCTCTGCGAAGCATATGACAAAAATATTGATTGATTATCAAATCTGATTTTTATTTGTTTAAAAGATTGTGTAGTTTTTCTGTGGTTTCCTGAACACCAATCTGTTTTCCCATCTCTAAAAAACTGGCCTTTAGTTCTTCAACATTCACAGGAGATTGACTACGCATCTTATTCTGGATTTCAGATTTCAGTTGTTTGTAATTATTTAAATCATCCTGCGCTCTCTTAAATTCATCATCATCAATAAAATTATCTACCAATGCCTTACTTATAATCAGTTTCAAACTACTGAGTTTTGCACCAGCTAGCGTACTTAATGCTTCATGTTTCTGTAACTTCGTATGAAATCTCTTGTTTAAGCCTTCCAAACCAAAACATACCAAGCCTGCGGCAATGCTAGCTCCTTCAAGTCCAACACCAATTAAAGCACTGATTCCGGTTGATATCAATATGATGCCTCCTACAGAGCAACCAGCTGAAACCATACCTGTAACCATTGAACTGTTTTGTACAGAATTGAAAACGGTCTTATACCGTCTTTTGCATCTGGAGTATTTTGCTGCTTCTCCCTCCAAATATTTAATTGCTTCTGTAATATTCATTAAACGGAATGCGTCTGCCTGTGATGTTTTATCTGATGCAATTGGCACATGCGGATCAGGCGCAAGTGACGACACAGTCTCAAGCATCGGTAGTTGCAGATAGAAGTTTACCTTTTTTTTTATTCACAAATATTTTTCATTTAATCAGTGATTACATTTTGCAACTTGTCAAAAGTATACAATTTGCTGGCATAATAAAACGAAATAAGATCTGTGTTCTAGTTTTATGAAACTTAGAAAAACAAAAGTTATTTTGTCGACTAATATCTTGACAGCTGGAACACTGCTCGAAACCTCAAAAACATCTAAATTTTTTCTAATAGCAATAAATACTTTTGCTGCCTCTGTCAATGTTTCATCCCACATCAGTTTGATTCCCTGTGCAATATTTGCCTCTTTGGCAGAAGAAACAGATCTCATAATAATTTCAAATACTATTGTTGCTTCTCTTGCGATGGGAAAGTTTGATGGTGCAAACACAACCTTTGCATCTGTTCTATATTTTCTATGCGTAAGAAGATACCGTCGTCTCTCATACTCTTGTTCTTTCAGTTTATCTCTGCTATTGTTGTCTTGTGCAAAACTTGGAACAAGACTCACAATCAAATGTCCAGAGTTAAGAACTTTTATGAACACTAAGGCGCCTTCATCATCAGTGTATACATAAGACTAATAAATTCCAACTTTATGTCCCAGTCAATTGTGGGTGGCCTCGCGCTGGGACCATATGGCGTTGAGGCGCGTCCCCTGGGTGGTGGATAGGGGGTCCTTCGTGAGAGGGGTGCACCGAATGAAATAAGGTGCCGTGAACCAACATGGTCTAAGGGAAGGTGACCCCGACAGAAAACCCCTGGTCCTCCTAGTAAGGGGGTTGGGTGTGGGGGTAGCTTCCCCACCCTGCAAAAAAGGAAATAGCTACAAAAACGCCGACGAAAAGACTAACAGTAATTCCTTTCCTGGAGGAGGAAGGTTCTTCTACCAGAAGACTTATGACGTCCTGTGGTGAAAGCCGGAAGTCTTCGGAAGCCACAGGACCGAGCCGCCTCTCTCTATCCAGGGATACAACCATGGGCACATGGAACGTCAAGACCATGTACCAGAGCGGCAAGGCCGCCCAGATAGCAGCGGAAATGCAAAAGTACAACCTTTCCCTGCTAGGTATCAGTGAAGCCAGATGGACGCAGTCTGGCCAGAAAAGGCTGTTAAGTGGGGAGATGATTAAGTATTCAGGTCACGAAGAGGAGAATGCCCCCCATACAGAAGGAGTAGCATTCATGCTGTCACCAGTGGCACAGAGAGCGCTGATGGGCTGGGAACCTCTTGGGCCAAGAATTATCACAGCAGCCTTTAGAACCAAGAAAAAGCTCAAGCTGAACGTCATCCAGTGTTATGCGCCCACTAATGACAGTGACGAGGAAGAGAAACAAGAGTTCTACGACCGACTCCAGAGTGCCGTGGACAAATGTGCGGAGCGAGACATCACCATCGTCATGGGCGATTTTAATGCCAAAATAGGGGAGGACAACACCGGATACGAAGAGGTGATGGGGAGACAGGGACTAGGCTCGGAGATGAGTGAGAACGGGGAGAGGTTTGTAGACTTTTGTGCTCTAAACCGACTTGTCATTGGAGGCAGCATCTTCCCACACAGAAGAATACACAAAGCAACTTGGGTCTCACCTGACCATACAACAGAGAACCAAATAGACCATATCTGCATTAGCAAGAAATTTAGAAGATCCCTTCAAGATGTTCGAGTGAGGAGGGGAGCAGATGTCGCCTCAGACCACCATCTGCTTACCTTAAGAATGAAGCTCAAGCTAAAGAAAAGCCGCACAGAGACAACAAGAAGACAGCGCTATAATGTAGGCCTCCTGAGAGAAACTGGAGTTAGAGAAGAGTTCAAACTGGTGCTGTCCAACCGGTTTCAAGCGCTACAGGAGCTAGTAAATGAAGAGGAGGCGGTCACCACAGAGCAGCAGTGGAAGGCAGTTAGAGAGGCGCTGAACTCAACCTGCAAAGACACTGTAGGGTTCAGGAAACACCATCACAAGGACTGGCTGTCGGCACAGACCTTGAAGAAGATAGAAGCGAGGAAGCAGAAGAAAGCAGCTGTCAACAACAGTCGCACGAGAGCAGCCAAAGTAAGGGCACAGGGGGAATACTCGGAAGCCAACCGCGAGGTGAAGAGGAGTATCAGGGCAGACAAGAGGGCCTACACAGACAGCCTGGCAGCAGAGGCAGAAAAGGCAGCAGGCAGCGGCAACATGAAACAGCTCTACGACATTACCAGAAGATTGTCGGGCAAGTATGGCCATACAGAAAGACCAGTAAAAGACAAAGAAGGCAAGCCTATTGCAGACAGAGCAGACCAACTCGACAGATGGGCCGAGTATTTTGAAGAGTTACTGAACAGACCTAGCCCACCCGACCCCCCAGACATCCAGCCGGCAGAGACCGACCTACCCATCAGCTGTGACAGACCCAGCCGGGAAGAGATCAGAAGAGCAGTGGCATTTTTGAAGAATGGCAAAGCAGCAGGGCCAGATGGCATCCCAGCGGAGTCTCTGAAAGCAGACCTAGAGACAACAGTGGAGATGCTGTACCCACTGTTTGGAAAGATCTGGGAAGAGGAGGTGATGCCGGCTGACTGGAAGGAGGGGTACCTAATCAAGCTTCCCAAGAAAGGCGACCTCAGCAAGTGTTCCAACTACAGAGGAATCACCTTGCTGTCAGTACCAGGAAAGGTCTTCAACAGGATCATCCTGGAGAGAATGAAGAGCTCCGTTGACCCCCAGCTGAGAGACCAGCAAGCAGGATTCAGGAAGAACCGATCATGTACAGACCAGATCGCCACTCTCCGCATCATCGTGGAACAGTCTCTGGAGTGGAGCTCCCCGCTGTACGTCAACTTTGTGGATTATGAGAAAGCATTTGACAGCGTGGACCGAGAGACTCTGTGGAAACTCCTACGACACTACGGTGTACCCACAAAGCTCGTCCGCCTGATCAAGAGCAGCTATGATGGCATGACATGTCGCGTGATCCACGAAGGGCAGTTCACCAGGGAGCTCCAGGTCAGAACTGGTGTCAGGCAGGGGTGTCTGCTGTCTCCGTTCCTCTTCCTACTGGCCATAGACTGGGTCATGAAGATGACCACAGAGCACAGACGAAGTGGAATACAGTGGACACTGTGGACACAGCTTGACGACCTCGATTTTGCAGACGACTTGGCATTACTGTCCCACACTCATCAACAAATGCAGGACAAGACCACGAGGCTTGCTGACATCTCGTCCCAAGTGGGCCTCACCATTCACAAACAGAAAACAAAGACAATGAGGCTGAACGCAACCAGGGAAGAACCAGTCTTGCTTGCTGGCACCCCGTTGGAGGAGGTGGAGTCCTTCACCTATCTCGGGAGCATCATAGACAAAAAAGGCGGCACTGATGCAGATGTCAGAGCACGAATCGGTAAAGCCAGAGCAGCCTTTCTCCAGTTGAAAAAAGTGTGGAGTTCCAAAGAGCTGTCACAACACACCAAAGTCCGGATTTTCAACTCCAATGTAAAAGCAGTTCTCCTATATGGAGCAGAGACTTGGAGATTGACAAAAACCACAGTCAACAGAGTACAGACCTTCATGGACAGTTGCCTTAGAAGAATTTTGAAAATCCACTGGCCAGAGAAGATCAGCAACGTCAGACTCTGGGAGAGAACAGAGCAGATAACAGCAGAGAATGAAATTGGGCGAAGAAGATGGGGATGGATCGGTCACAGTCTGAGAAAGCCAGCTTCCAGTATCACTAGGCAGGCATTGTCATGGAACCCCCAAGGAAAGAGGAAAAGAGGTAGGCCGAGAAACTCCTGGTGTCGAGACCTCCAAGCAGACATCAAGAGACTGGGAACCACCTGGAGTAGAATCGAAGGAGAAGCACAGGACAGGAGTTGCTGGAGGTCTCTCGTCGACGGCCTGTACCCGGGTAGGGTTTGATTGATTGTACATTGCTTAACGTCCCGACAGCAACAAGGCTTTCTCAGGACGTGCCTGCACTGCTTGTGAAAAAAAATAAACAGAACATTGAATGTATGTCGCCAGCCGGTCAAATACATTAAATAAACCTAACACATGGGGCCTAAATAAAGCTAAGACCATTTAGCAACACACATCCAATATCAAGAGCTACAGGCAGTGCAGACAGTAGGGAGAGTTTTAAAAAGGCAAATACAGGTGAATGGACAAAGGGTAGACTGAAACACATGCCCCAGAATAGAGAGAAAAACCCACCCTGTGGGGCTGACCAGGGTGACCCTGGGAACTAAAAAATACCTAACCCCACCCAAGTCCCCCAGGGCAGACCCGGGTGGGGACCCGGGTAGGGGTGACAGGCGTAAGTAAGTAAGTAATTGTGGGTGGCCGTGCAGGCACAGGTGAAACTACCCATTTATTACCCACATGTATTAAGTTGTAGGGCACATTATTTACAGGCGGAGTAGGTACAGTAACATCACGCAGTTGACCAAGTTTAGGTATAGGTCTGTCTGTGCCTTCCTTCATGTCATCTATTACTTTTCTCTTGTACATACCAAAAGAATTAAGTTCAAATCCATACACCTCTCCGAGTTCCCCTCTTTCTCAAAATCCTGTACGTCAGCCAAATCTTTCAACTCTGTTACAGGACACGCGACTGGTATGATTCTCGACTTTGGACCAGCACTCATTTTTTATAACAAAAATAAAATTATTTAACTTCCAACACAACACTAAAATCATGCATTACAACTGGTTTGTCATCTTGATTAGTTACAGATAAACACAGTGACTCAAAGAAACTAGAACCTAATTTCTTAAACTGCAAATTAGGAAATCTAGCAACCCCACTTTCACAATAGGGTGCAGTTCCAGTCAGTTGAAGTTGAAGGCTTTCCATTGTGAACATTCTCAGTTGTGTTTAGTTCTTTCAAGTGAACATTTAGTACTGTGTGTACTGACAAATGGACAGGATATATTCCAGTTATTTTTTTCTTTTTTGGTCTTAGTACACGACCGAATATTAATGATGATTCACCCCAATCTTCATCTGGAAATGTAACAAAACAAAAACAAAAAAACAAAAAAAAAGTAACCTTCCCAGACTAATTGATAATGAATACTTATTATCTTTTGGAAATTCCAATGTAACAAGTAAGTTAGCTGGATTTAAAGTTGCTTTAATTTTAAATCCATTTTTTAGCCATTCAGCTATAGTACAAAAGTTGTAATACCCAGGTTGTAAAAAAACACTGCCACTATTGCCATCAGCTACAAAATAACTTTCACCATCATCAACAACATTAAACCATTTTACAGTGTAGAACATTTCATGGATAGCTACAGCCTTGCTACCATCACGATTATCAATCCCATTAGTTAACCACACTTGCTTGCTTGTGTCAAGATTTGTTAAGGTAATAAACATTTTTATTATCTCATAAAAAAGAACATGATGGAATTTAAATCACCAACCATTACCAATACAAACGCATTTCAATTTAACGTGGATGCTAAGTATAATGTCGCACCAACTTATAAACAGAAAATAATTAAGTTAAATCAGCTCGACATAGCTGTAAATGAACAAGATTTATTTCAAGTCAAAGTGCCGAATCCGTATGATCATTACCTAAACCCTACAATTGCAGACGATGCTACTGCAAGAAAGTGGTCTTCAAACCCACTACAGATGTTTCAAAACCAACTTAACTTTGCTATATCATGTTCAGCTACGGGCTGTGGTGTTTCTTTTACAGACCACTTGAATCACTCAAACAAACTGATTAGGTCTGTATACCGTTTCCACATGTATTACCAATTAAGAAGAATACTATCAGAACTTCATACCCCGCTACCCACTGAATCCACTTTCAACAGGTATAACAACCCCATGGATATGAAAGCATTTGAATGCATCTGTAATGAATTTAACATCAGTCCCAGGTATGACTTCACACAAAAACTTGATGATCACAATGGTATGGGTACATTGTATTATGCTATGAGTCACAGACAATACCCTCAAGATTACTATCCCGGTTACACTTTATTTTCATCAAAATCACAAGTCTAAAGTTAAAACCATTACAGGCAGTATCAACCCCGGCCCCGACACTGGCACTTATACAGCCAGTACAGTCAACACCATCACCAACCCCTGACACACATGAGTCAGAGGCCTTACTGGATTAGGGGTATTACTTCTTTACCTGTTTCATTAAATACCCATTTATTAATCCTCCTACTGTCACCAAAAAGACCCACAAATGCTCTGCCATAAACCCAACTACCTTTGCCGCTGTACTAATCAACCAACTGACAACTGTGCCATTTATACCAGGCAATGCGTCCATTGCTTTCTTAAGCAAGTCTGATATATGTGACAACTGTTTTTTTTTACCCATGACTGTAAATCTTTTGGGTCTGTTGGGGCTTGTGGACCAGGTGGTGTTGGATCACTACCACCTCCGCCAGAGACAGCCAACACAACAGTACTAATAATAAACCCAAGAGCAGTAATTAAACTCGCAAAGGGGGGGCGTATCACATATCCCACTGTTCCAGCCACTCAGTGCATGGAAATTTAAATCTATGTCCCCCCAAGGGGGGTCCAGATATTTAGCCGGTGTGGACAGCTGTTTCGGTCTTGGCGACCTCTTCAGCACACCATCGGTGATACTGGAGGAGGCAGGAATTTCTGCCTACCTGCAATGACAACCACATTTTACTGTGGTGTCTGCAGGGGCATACATTCCATGCCACCACCCAGAGCTAAATTTCCATGCACCCTAAACGAGAACCTACCAAAAGGGGAGAGGGGGTTGCAGTCGATATTGTAGTAGTAAATTAAAAGAAAAAGGGAGACTGCCAGTGCTAATATTTTAGGAAGGTTACAAAGTAAAGTAGATAATAGCACAGTCAGGGGAGAGAAGTGTGCATGATTGACCAGTGATCATAGATCTACTGTGGCCAAAGCACAAAAAAAGAGATAGGAAAGAGAGGGGGCGCTAAAAAAGTGACTGAAAGCAATGCATATGGAAGCCCCCCCCCCCCCCCAAGGGGGGCGTATCACATATCCCACTGTTCCAGCCACTCAGTGCATGGAAATTTAAATCTAGGTCGATATATTTAGCCGGTATGGACAGCTGTTTCGGTCTTGGCGACCTCTTCAGCACACCATCGGCGATACTGGAGGAGGCAGGAATTTCTGCCTACCTGCAATGACAACCACATTTTACTGTGGTGTCTGCAGGGGCATACATTCCATGCCACCACCTTGGGGGGACCTAGATTTAAATTTCCATGCACTGAGTGGATGGAACAGTGGGATATGTGATACGCCCCCCTTCGGGGGGGGGGGGGGGCTTCCATATGCATTGCTTTCAGACACTTTTTTAGCGCCCCCTCTCTTTCCTATCTCTTTTTTGTGCTTTGGCCACAGTAGATCTATGATCACTGGTCAATCATGCACAATTCTCTCCCCTGACAGTGCTATTATCTACTTTACTTTGTAACCTTCAAAGTATTTCTCGTTCCAGTCATATCTGTCATATCTGTTGTATTACCAAAATCATACATGTCATCCATTTCAAACTCTTCATGATTAAATCCTCCCGCTGCCATTATTTTTATTAATGTAATATTTTTGATTTTTGCATAATAAAATGACACAGTCCTATGGATCAAAGTTAGACCCATATAGAAAACTACGTGAGCCTCTTGTTGTTAAGGGCATTAGACAATCAATCGTCATCACAAACAATCCAAATACCATAGACCAGAACTAAACACTTACAGTCAAGTTTCCAAACCTAGGTCCCAGTGACGTTATTGTTCCTGGCACTGCACGCCTTGCATTTAATATCGAACTATCATCAGACGCAGACGTAAAGAGAACACTAGTTAACAACCTAGGCAGAGCAATTATTAGAACTATTAAAGTTAAACTTGAAGGACAGGAAGTGTTTAGTCTGGACGATGCTTATGTATTCCACTGTTACAGAGATCTTTGGCTCACAAGAGAAGAACGAGAAGATCGTATTTATCAAGGCATACAGTATGATAACATTATGAAAATTACAATCGACGCCGATGATAAAGTAACTAATACAGCCAAGGATGTTATATTAGCAGAAACATATGGAACCAGGTTTTACATTTCACTTGAGTTTGAAATCCTTACAGCGCATTTACCTTATTACCAAGGAGCACTGAATGATTGTCTGAGTTTTGAACTAACTTTCAATGACTACTCCAAAGTTATAAAATCATCTGATCTAAATGCAACATATAAGATCTCTAACATTTCCTTGGAATATGAAATTGTCACACACACTGAACTAGCCAGACTCATGCAAAATCAATACCAGTCAAGACTGCCGATTTATTATGACCTTTATGCATTAAACTATGTCTAATCACCCGATTAGACATAGTTTAATGCATAAAGACAAGAGTGATCTGATGTGGAACATAAACTTGAAAACACCTGCCAGGTCACTGAAAGGCATACTTATGTTGTTTGTTGAACCAGCGGCTCCATACAAAAGGGACTCAGAAAAATTTTACAATCCTAAGATTACACATTTATCTTGTACAATTGAAGGCCATCCAAATCAAGTGTATGCTTCTGGAATGCTACCTTATCAACACTACGATGAGATCACAAAGTATTTTGCGGGTGGAAGACTTAGAGATAAACCGGCAAAGATGGCGTGTAAAGATTTACATCTGTATGATGTTAGGATCGGGCAATACCTGACGAATAAGTATGCACTTTGGTTAGACCTTCGCAGTACGGACGATGACTACCTTCATGGGTCAGGTCAAATTGTCGAAAATGGCAGTGATGGAATTACAATTCAGATACAAAAAAAGACAGAAAAAGCCGAAGCAATAAACATATATTTGTATCTGATTTATGACGCACAACTCAATATTGCAGAAAACAGACTAAGTGGACACTTGTATTAAAAGTATATTCTGTATTAAAATGAACTTAATGATACTCAACCCACACTGTGGCTTATTTTGTGGCGCCACAGGGTGTGGGAAAACTGAATTTCAAGACTGTCTCAGAGAGAACGCTGTTATCCCAAATAAACATGAACGAGACATTGTGAAAAACAAACTGAAATCAACTAAGCATCTAAAGCTTATTTTAAAGACAGATCAGCCCACAGGGTATGGGTTAGTAAATTAATTTATACGTTTGCTTTGCCCAATAAAATGACAGACGGACAAATCACGCAATATTGGCCTATTGGTGAAATCATAGATATTACTTACTACTTTAAAGACGTTAAATATTTATACAGGCTTTATAATAAAGTGGCACCTGGAAATTTATTTATAACACCAGTAACACCAGTAACACAAGTAACACCAGTAACACTGTACATGACAGGTAATATAACTTTGGGTGTCGATAATCCATTTAGATCAACAATAATAACAAAATAATTGTTGATATTAAGACACAAACTTTCAATGTTAATGAATATTACAGTGGCTGGTTTAATGCAGTGTGTAGTGATTTAGTGAAAGAACTAAACCAAACAAATTTGTATTTGTCCAGTGTTACAGTTAATAAAATGGTATTACACATACAGAGTCAGTGTTAATATTTTTTATTTATTATTTTGTAGGTCAAATAAAAATGATGGACAATACACAAAGCCCATCAGGCTCATCTGGCTTAAGAAACGTGTTTCACACAAGAGACTTGCCTATATCTAATAGTAACAATGTCTATGAATCGATAGAAAACTCTTTTTCTGTCATACAAGATAATCTTCTTTCAGGTAGTGTAAAGATTCAGGTTGTTGCAAAAATAGAATTTACTAGAGTGGACGATGAAGTGATTGTATCGTATATATCGACAAGACAACACACAGTTAACACAAGAAGGGAATTGGAAAACGTGTTTAGAGACAGACTGTTACCTGACTTTCTAGAAGCAATTGACAAAGCAAAAATGAAAGAGTCTGGTTGGCACGAAGGTCATGTACATGAACTACAATTAAAACAGTCAAGGTATCATCCTATATTAGGTAAATCATGGTTGCCACTGCCAACAGAGGTTGCAAACAAAAAGGCTGTTGTTAATATTCAAAACAATGACCACCATTGTTTCATGTGGTGTGTGCTTGCTAAACTACACTTTATAAAATCAAAACCTGAACGTGTATCTAACTACACCAAATTTGTAAATGAACTCAACTTTAGTGGTATAGATTTTCCTGTTAAAATAGAGGACATAGACTTGTTTGAAAAACTAAATCCTGGTATATCTGTACATGTGTATGTGTGGGATAATGAGTCTGTTGACAAGTTACAACCCATTAGAGTATCACCACTTGCTCCAACCTATGGACAGTCAGAAGATAAACATGCTGGCATGTTATTAATAGGTGATAATGATAACTTTCACTACACAATTATCAGGAGTATGTCACGTTAAATTCGCAGTATTGTTTCAAATATGTTAGTAAACAAGAAGTGTGTAAGAGATGTTTACAAAGATTCTCTTCTATTGCAGTAGCACACAAACATGTCCTGCACTGTAGGTCAGCTGATGACATACAAACTGTACTTAAGTATCCAGATCCTGGTAGTCAAGTGTGTTTTAAGAATTATGGGAATCAGCAAAAGCTGCCATTTGTAGTGTATGCTGATTTTGAATCACTGGTTGTACCATATGAAGGTCCTGTTCCAGAATCATTACCAAAGACTATAAAACTAAGTGACCAAGTGGTGTGTTCTTTCGGATACATTATTGTTAGGTCAGACGGACAGCATTCAGAACCTGTTATCTACAGAGGGGAAAATGCAGCATGTCTGTTTTTAACAGAAATGAGACAACTGTATAGTCAGGTAGTAAATTATCTCACAACATGTCAGATGCCTTTGGTGATGACAGAAGAAGACAAACTGAATTTTGATACTGGTGTGACGTGTTGGATTTGTGAACAAATTCTGGGAGGTGACAAAGTTCGTGACCATGATCACATAACTGGGCGTTACAGAGGTGCTGCACATAACAATTGTAACTTGTTATTAAAAATAAATCCCAAGACATACAAACTACCAATCTTTTTTCACAATCTAAAGGGATATGATTCACACATTATCATGCGTGCTGTGGATACAGAAACATAAGTTGTATAGCGCAGACAACTGAAAAGTACTTGACTTTTAGGCTAGACAACAAATTAGCATTTTATGACTCCATGCAATATTTGTCTTTAGGACTTGCTAGTCTGGCAGAGCGACTAACTGAGTATCCAATAACAAGTAAATATTTTGAGCCAGAGTTGATTAAGAAAGGTGTGTATCCGTACGAGTACATTGATCACTGGGTTGTGTTTGAGGAAAGGAGACTACCACCAAAGGAGAAATTTTATTCTACCTTAAATGGCAAAGGTATTTCTGACTCTGATTACCAGCACGCACTTGATGCTTGGGATAAATTAGGGTGTCAGACAATTGGTGACTATCATGACCAGTACTTGAAAGCTGACGTTTGCTTGCTAGCAGATGTATTTGAAAGTTATCGAGAAAAGGGTTTGTTGCACTACAGTCTTGACCCAGCTTGCTACATAACTAGTCCTGGCATGACATGGGATGCATTTTTGAAATCCAGTAAGATATTTATAAACCTGTTGTCTGATCGTACGATGGGTGAAATGGTGGAACGTGGATTGAGGGGTGGCATTAGTATGGCAGCGAACAATTATGCCAAAGCAAATAATAAATATCTTGACGACCTTGACTTTGACCCCTCAAGGTCAAGGTCATTCATTACGTACGTAGATGCTAACAATTTGTATGGATATGCGATGTGTGAGTTATTGCCCTTGAAAAACTTTTGTCTGTATGATCTGTCACAGTATGACATAACACAGATAACAAACTATATTATGACTCTTGACTGAAACAATGCGAAGGGTTGGATCTTTGAAGTTGACCTAGAGAACCCACATCATCTACATGATTACCACAATGATTATCCATTAGCAGTTGAGAAAATTAATATGACGGGGAAAAAAGAAGACACTAAACTTGTACCAAATCTGTATGACAAATTCAATTACATTTGCCATTACCGCTTGTTGCAGTTTTACATCAGAAATGGGTTAGTACTAAAGAAGTTCACAGTGGTATTCAATTTGATCAGAGTGCTTTTATGAAAGATTACATAATGAAAAACACAACATTGCGTGCAAGGGATGGCAACACTGCATTTGACAAAGACTTTTTTAAGCTTATGAAAAATGCCTGTTTTGGGAAGACTATGGAAAATCCTCATCACCGCAAAGATGTGAGACTTGTCACAACTGAATTGGGTGCAATTAAACTTACAGGTAAGCCACAGTACACAGGGTATAAAGAGTTTCATTCATTATTGTATGCAGTGTCACTCAAAAAAAAAAAGATTGTTAAACTGGACAAGCCAGTTTTCATTGGTATGGCAATACTTGAATTGTCAAAACTGTTGATGCTTGAATTTAATTATGATTACTTCAAACCAAAGTATCCTGAGTGTCGTCTGCTATACACTGACACTGACTCTATGATCATTGATGTGCCTACTGAAGACTTTTATGAAGACATGAAAACAGAGTTACACATGTATGACACGTCTGACTATCCAAAAGATCATCCATTGTACAGCACACAAAACAAGAAAGTGCCTGGGAAGTTTAAAGACGAACCTATTGTTGAGTACGTTGGACTTAGATCAAAAATGTATTCTATACTGCACCAAAAGGGTAGTCCGTCAAAAGCCAAAGGTATAAAAAAAAAACAGCGATTAAAAATAAAGACATTTGTCATGAACTTTACAAGCAAGTATTAGATGGGGCATTAATGCCTGATTATCCAAACAAGTCACTGAAGTCAAACAAACATAATCTTGAAATGATTCAAACACACAAGAAGTCACTTGCAGTTGGGGACACTAAACGTGTGTTTCATAGTAAAGAAAAAGCTTACACACCTGGGCACTACAGACTTAACCCTTTGTACCCGGCTTTTGCGGCCTCATATACCCTTCAGCCCGGGAAACCGCTACAGCAGTGTCAGGTGTTTTGTATCGCGCGCCCGGTGACGCGCGAGCCTCGCTGCACGTGTGGTGACCTCACCCTTTGCACTGACACATCCTGTTTACACTCACAGGGTCACGTACGTTCATCTGTGGTATGCGGTCAGTTTTTTTGCAGCGCTAGCGTGGGAATTACGGTCGGAATGGCAAGTGGATGTGTAGATATTCGGAGTGATACAATTTTGTGTTTGGAGACATGGTTTCAACAACAGATCGCTTCACATTGGAACATGTGTACTTACCTACCATGTGGCAGCATAACCACGTGTTGGCAGTGTCAGCTGGAGTGATCGCCGTTGAGGCACTGACAACGGCAATTACATACAGCTTGATTCTGAGGCTGAATTCGGAGGTTCTAATTGATATTCCGTTTTTTTGATGCCACACCTTGGTGCACCTGTAGGTGACTCAGTGGACACCCAACGACACACATTGGTCACATGTGTAGTACGTGTATAGTCTTTACAACACTGGTACTTCCATCCGATCGTGTACGAGACACAACACAGACACACTGATCATCATTCGATGCCACTTATTACATGTCTAGACCGTGGATATACCTTATCAGTAGCAGGTGTAAACATTGACATCTGGTGACAAGGTAGGGGCCTTATGTTGTATTGGCATGCTGGAAATGCATGGACACATACGTGTCACAGTAACAGACGCCCTATTTAATGATGCATGTTAAGTACCAGCGACCTGTCATGCACGAAAGACTTTTTTTTTTCAAGTTTATTGTCACCTGTCACTATTTTTGTCACCAGGCATTACGACACATGTGACACAGTGTGGTCAAATCCATAAAACGGTAGTCCATCCAATGGCAAATCTGTACATATATACCTATATTGGGATATCTGTTGTAAAGTATTATTTACAAATATTTTACAGTGCACACCCATTTCGAACAGAAATTTCTCAAATAAACTCAGGGCTGAAGGGTATATAGACTTCTTATTTACTCAGGGTTCAAAGGGTTAACTTATCTGATGATATTTGCGATGAATTAGTAGATGAACTGTTTGACGAATCGGTCAAAAGTGAGTAACAGTGTCTGGGGGAATAATCTGTAATTCTTCTCTAACAAATGCCCTCTGTGGGGCTGGTTTGTACAGGTAATAAATCGGTGGACTGCCGGGAATTTGTTTTTTAATATTGTGTACAGACGTAGACCAGATGGGGTCGGTTGCTCTGCGCTTCACGTTGTTCTCTGCCTCACCGGGCTGATATAAATATCTCACCTGTTTTGTAAATAAACTTGTGTCGGGAGGTCCTGACGGTGACATTGTTTTGGGCTCTGTAATTGTTTTCAATTTAATAGCATCAACAGGCTTAGGCTGTCCTTCATTATTCATTGCTTTTATCACATGTGGTAATCTTTTTACCCACTCAGTATTATGCGTGTCATGCATGAGTTCCTTAGAATACTGGTAACTGAAAAGTCTCTCCGATAACTGTTTGTTGAAATTCTCTACAATTGCCTGCGATCTGTGCACACCTGGAATGCCGCGTCTAACTAGTACGCCATGCTTCGCAAATAACTGATTAACGGCACCTTTAAATTCAGATCCGTCATTGACCTGAATGAGTCTGGGAAATTTTAAAGGGCCTCGACTATATATTTTGTTAACGCTGTCACTACTGTACTAGCATTCTTGTCAGTTATGGGTTCGGCATCTTTGTACCTTAAAGCAATGTCAACAACAGTCAGTGCATACTTTATATCGTTTCTTTTTTATTATGTCATGGGGCAGTAACAATAGATCCATTTGAGGCGTGTCATTTGGTATAGTGTTTTCAAAATGAGGTCTTATTATTTTTCTTGGAGCAGGTAAATATATTTCCCAAATTGCTTGTCTCTGTAACCGCTGTTTTATTTGATTGATTATTACATCTCCACCCATGGCTGCGTGTAATTTCTGAATAGCTGTTGCTCCTTTCCAATATCCAATTGGGGAGTAATATATTTTTGATAGTTTAGCGTCTGTCATTTTTTCTAGCAATATAAAGTCCAGTAAAATATACAAATGACATTCCCACTAGAACAAAGATTATCTCTCCGTTTCTTTGTTGTGTGCTTGGTTGATAGTAATCGCTAAGTTTCGGCTTTGGAATAGTCATGTCTTCACCCGTGAAAAGAAAATATTCACGGATTGCGTCGTCGGTATTAGAAAATGTATGTTGCGCATGGCCTTCTAGTCTAAGTTTATCATTGATGAAATCAAGTTTTTCTATTCTTTGCTTTTCATAATCCTGCTGGGCTTGTGCCAGTTTCTCAGACGCCTCATTCTGATGCTTCATTTCTTCTGCTGATTCCTCTCTACCCATTTTTGAAAAGAGATAATTTGATCCACTAAATGCCAATGCGTTGACCATGGCGCCTCCAATCATAATAGCTATTGTAGCCATACTTATTTTATTTACATAGAAACATTTTCTGGAATAATTCCTTGCTTGACGAGAAAGTCTTTTGTCACAATTGACGCTGTTACAACTACAATTAGCTTTGCACTGTCTTCGAAGTCTAATCTACTCAGGTCTGCTGATTTCATTTTGAGTAGACTTTTTCCCAGCATAGAGTAAGCTACTGCTAGCCCGCTTATTACAGCAGAGTGATAGACAAGGTTCATTAAATTCTTTGAGTCGCTCATATTCTAATACAATAAAAATTAAAATAAAATTTTATTTATTGCATGAAAAATGGGTCAACGGCTTTGGATGCTACTGGTAATGTGGCGACTTCTGGTTTTGTTTTTGGAGTGTCTGATTTTTTGGACACTGTACGAGTCTGTGGTTTGTATTTTTTGTATAATTGATAACCTACGTAACCAAATCCGACAACAAATCCAGCAACTATATATTTTGTTGTTTCAGGTTTAGACTCAGTTGTTTGTCTTTCACTTTGATGAGGGTTTGATGGTCCTGACGGTGTTGGTCCTGAAGGTCCTGGCGGTAGTGACACTAGTGCTGGGGCTGGTGCTGTTGGTGATGGGTCAGATATATGTGCCTTTTCTGTTTGCGCTTGAAGCTGTAATTTTTTTTTGTCTGTTATATTCGGCTAATCTTTTTCCAGCCACTACCCTTCCTGGACTTTTAGTCTTAGTCACCGTTTGAACCTGTGTCAAGACAGGACCGGGGTTGGGTTGTGGAGTCGTCTGGGTTTCGTCCATTTTCTTCTGCAGTAAAATTTATTTTCGAAAAATCAATATGACTCCCAGTAACGAGCAAGGTTACCACAGGTGCAAGGTAATTTCCAAACTTGTAAAACATGACGCATGCTAATTTTCCAATTGAACTTGAAACAATAGGGTCAAGGTCATGTGATAGACTGTCAGTGTCTACAGGTAGAAAGTGACTCACTGCTTTTGTGTATAGACATACAAGAGATCGACTCAAATCTCTAGTCATTAGTGAAGCAATGTGATTTTCATATTTAGAATGTAGTTTAATTAATTCCTCAGCCGTGAGGGATTCTATATCTTCTGTCATGTATTGTTTTCCGAGATAAGCTTTGGATTTGCCTGAAACAATTACAGATAGAAGACGCTGTTTTTTTTAAGTCTAAATCTTTGTTTTCTACAGCATTGATATCGTTTAAAAGAAGTAATTCATCTTCGTTCATTTTATAATAAAAAATATTAATTTTTGAAACCATAATTAAACATATTAAATATACATTTTAGTGTGTAAATGTTTACATAATCAATATATTAATTAGCTCAGGTGTTATTTTGCTTTAGTCATGAATGGCAATCTTTATTTTACCAAAATAATAAAAGAGATCTGGGAAAAATGAGTGGTGCGGTCATATGAATTTTCTTTTAGCAAAAATAGTTAAAGTTGTTTAATTAGGGTAATTAAAAATGGTGGTTAAGGAAAATAGTTTCTTATCTCGATGGGGTGCTGAAAGAGACAATGGTTATAGAGAAAGAAGAAACTGTTTTCCAAAGAATCCACAATTGTTATTGTTGCATTGTTAAACTCGAGTTTTATTTGGAAATAAACAGGGTAATTGAGGAAGATGGAGGCGCTGGTGGGTCAATGGGAGTTTATTCTTAAAAAAGCCATGATTATTTTAAACAATGCGACAATAATGATTGTGGAGTCTTTGGAAAACAGTTTCTTCTTTCTCTCCACTGTGCATGTGGCCACCAGTACTATTTACAGAACTGATGACTGCATGTGCAGGCTAGTTCACGGTATCACTTATCAATGTGAACTGGGCAGCCTATTGTTTGAAGTGATCAGTGGTAGCATCATCCATGATGTATTTGTGCATTTAGCCACTGGTACTGTTTACAAAGGTGCTGTTTACAGAACTAGTGGCTGAGTATGCATATTATTATTAGTACTGTTATTGTTATCAGGTGTGGCCTTATCTCTAAGTTTTGGTGCCCCAGTGCATGAGGCCAACAGTACTTTTCACAGAACTGATGGCTGCATGTGCAGTGTGGTTAACTGTACACATGAAATTTGTAGGTGGGCAGCTAAAATACAGGCAGTCAATACAAGCCACTTTCTTAACCTGAAGTCTTTATATATAGGTTTTACAGTCCTCTAATGCCCATCAGTATACAATTGTGCATGTCTTTTGTGGGTGTTCTGTGGTTTTGTGTGTGTGTGTGGGGTGGGGTTGAAAGTGGGGTGGTATGGCACCTATTACCATGTATGTGTATATACAAAACCTACATTACAAACAAACATAAATTAATAATTTAAATAAATAGTTATTTGGGTTTAACGCTGCGCGGGTGACTACGGCCATCTCACGGCAGTTAAATAAATAAGATAAAGTAAGTCAAAGATACCTGGGACATATGAATGCTAAGCAAAGTATAGATTATGATCATGCACAGATGTACCTTCTTTTGGTGGGTGTTCTGTGGTTTTGTGTGTGTAACTGGATTGGGGTTGGGAGCAAGCGGTACAGCACCTATTACCATGTACGTGTACAAGACATTTATTCACCAAGTAAAACGGTACAAGGATTTTTGTGTGGCATGGCGACAGTAAAATACATCCTCACTTGTAGGGCATTCATCATGTCATACACTTAGTTGGCGATCATCCTATATACAGCACTAAAAGATAGATCCCAAGTTGACTGTCATAATGTATTTCACTATTTGTGGTACATGAGTCGTTGTCTAAAGCGTGCGCATGAGTGTGCAAATTGTGAGTGCGTGCTTAGAGTTAGAATTATTATAAGATAAGCGCATTATAAATACCGTTATTATTATTATTATTATTATTATTATTAGTAGTAGTAGTAGTAGTAGTAATATTTATTATTTTTATTATTATTAGATAAACACAATATTAAACACAAATCAGTCATGTCACAAATCATGGAATCACGTTGTTCCATGCATGGTGATGTATTGAGCACAGCTTCTGGAAAAGAAAATTGCATCTGAATCGAGAGGTTCTGGCTTTAAAAGCACGGAACTGCCGGCCAGAGGGCAGAAGCTCGAAGAGATGACTGGCTGGGTGTGACAGATCTGACAGAACAGTATTGGTGGCCACATGCATAGGGGCACCATGGTGTATGTTCTTGAGCTGTATGCTGATGTGCATGTACAAAACCTACATTACAAACAAACAAAATTAATAATTTAAATAAATAAGATAAAGTAAGTCTAAGGTACCTGGGATATATGCATGCTAGGTAAAGGATAGATTAAAAATTATGAACATACACAGATGTGCATGTCCTTTGGTAGGTGTTCTGCGGTTTTATGTGTGTATTTAGGTAGGGGTTGAAAGCAGGCAGTATGGCACCTATTAACATCTATATATGTGTATATTTTCTTGTATGCTGATGTGTATGTACAAAACCTTCATTACAAACAAACAAAATAAATAAATAATTTAAATATATAGTTATTTGGGTTTAATGTCAAGCAGGCGACCAATGCCATCTCATGGCGGTTAAATAATAAAGATAAAGTAAGTCAAGATACCTGGGACGTATGAATGCTCAGTAGAGGATAGATTATGAACATGCACAGATGTAAGTGTCTTTTGGTGGGTGTTCTCTGGTTGTGGAGTGGGGTTGGGAGTGGGCAGTATTACCATGTATGTGTATGTGAACATCAGCATATGTACAAACCTACTTTTCAAACAAATAAAAATAAATAATAAATTGAAATAACTAGGACATATGAATACCAAGTAAAGGATATATTATGAACATGCAGAGATGTGCATGTCTTTTAATGTGTGTTCTGTGGTTTTGTATGTGGGGTGGGGAGCGGGTGGTATGCACCTATTACCATGTATGTGTACATGTTATGTTCACGTCATATACTACCATATATGTGTACATGTGTGTTCTCATCTTGTATGCTGATGTCCCCCACCCGGGTCTGCCCTGAGGGACTTGGATGGGGTTAATTACTTTTTAGTTCCCAGGGTCACCCTGGTCAGCCCCACAAGGGTGGGTTTCCCCTCTATTCTGGGGCATGTGTTTCTGTCTATCCTTGGTACATTCACCTGTATTTTCCTTTTTTAAACTCTCCCTACTGTTTGCACTGCCTGTAGCTCTTGATATTGGATGTGTGTTGCTAAATGATCTGGTTAGGTTTATTTAGTGTATTAGACCGGCTGGCGACATACATTCAATATTCTGTTTAGTTTGGATTTTTTCACAAGCAGTGCAGGCACGTCCGGAGAAAGTCTTGCTGCTGTCGGGACGTTAAGCAATCAATCATTTTATGCTGATGTGTATGTGCAAAATACATCACAAACAAACAAACAAACAAACAAACAAATAAAATAATAAATTAATAAATAAAATAAGTTGGAGATACCTGGGACCTATGAATATGCATGTTAAGTAAATGATAGATTATGAACATGCACAGATGTATGCATATTGAAAACAAATTTCCTCTCCTTGGTGGCCACTATCATACCACTATAGTGATCATGTGCATCAAGGAATTCCTTCCATCCATAATTAAAAGGATAAATAATAAATAAATATGTAAGTGAATACATAAATGAATCAATAATAAATAAAACATGTACTATTAAAGCTTGATCATAAGAGTCCTTGTGAGTACTTGAGTGCGGATTGTTGAATGGGTTGCAAAAACTACAATTTTTATATTTAGGTGTTTAGCTGAACATGGTGATTTAGATGGAAACGGTTCGGAGATGGATTTCACTCTGCCTGGCTTGTGCTTAAGACCAGTCGGATACGAGTGTGCTTGACCAGGTAAAAATCCCATCTCCACTAATAAAAAATAAATAAAAAAAGAGCAGACCTGCACTTAGAGCCGTTAGGCTGAAAAACAGACGAACAACATGCATGTTGTATCCGGACAAAAAGTCATCAGAATGTTGAAGATGGTCGGCAGACACATTGCACAACATGCACAAAGGGAGTTTACTTTCGATATGCTTTCCTCCCACAAAAGACCGAGTTCTATGGAAAAGGCTGTTTTCAAGACCAGGAAAAATAACGTATTTGACGTTGATAAGATGTTCTTCAATGTTCAAATCGAAAACAATCTCTCTTTCACTTCAGGAGCAAAGTATAGCTGCATCAACCGTTCCCCACCCGGGTCTGCCCTGGGGGACTTGGGTGGGGTTAGGTATTTTTTAGTTCCCAGGGTCACCCTGGTCAGCCCCACAGGGTGGGTTTTTCTCTCTATTCTGGGGCATGTGTTTCTGTCTACCCGAGGTCCATTCACCTGTATTTGCCTTTTTAAAACTCTCCCTACTGTCTGCACTGCCTGTAGCTCTTGATATTGGATGTGTGTTGCTAAATGGTCTTAGCTTTATTTAGGCCCCATGTGTTAGGTTTATTTAATGTATTTGACCGGCTGGCGACATACATTCAATGTTCTGTTTATTTTTTTTCACAAGCAGTGCAGGCACGTCCTGAGAAAGCCTTGTTGCTGTCGGGACGTTAAGCAATGTACAATCAATGCATCAACCGTGCACGTCTGATTGACTTCTTTTGAAGGCATCTCGCTGACCGCCATTTTGAAACTAGCGATGCGAGAATGCTTACCGCATTAAAAATAATACTTTTAGACTTATTTTATCGTATATATGTATGCATGTTTACTTCCTCATAATTTTAATTTACTCACTTGAATAAACTTGTAACTTGTATGCTTGAAATGTTCAATGTTATGCACAAAAAATGAGAGAAAGATAATAGGAGATTACTAAGAATCAAATTTCAATAAGGCCGCACCGATCTATAAATCTCGCCTTTATTGATAATAAAATCTATGACCCGCCATGACCTCTCTACTATTGCCAAATCAACCCTGTTAATTTGAAAAAGTGGCGACCATGATTAGTGCGGCCTTTTTGATTTTGATACATTAGTAATCTCCTATTATCTTTCTCTATAACTATTGTCTCTGTCAACACCTAATGACCTTAATTAATTAACTAATTAAGGTCATTAACGTCCACACGGTCGTTTCTCTCAAATCAAACCAAAATCCTGACAGCGCACTCTGTAATAAACAAATGACATTTTACACACACCCCTGTCAGAGTCGATTTTCTCAGTAGAACTTTATACTTATTAACAAGTTACAACTAACTTTTAGGAACCTGCAGAGGTAACCTTTAAGTTACTTATCATAAGAACGTATTAATTACTTATCATAAGAACTTATTAATTTCTTACTGTAAGTTCTTAGAAGTTCTTACAACAACTTGACTTAAGTCACAACTTACTCAGTCAGATTTGTCAAGATACAAGGACAATAAAAAAACTTTTTTTTCTCAGTAGTACTGTGGCGGTGGTGCAGATGGGCTAAACAATCAGGCACAAGTAGTGTAAATGACGTGTCATCTCTCTGCGAAGCATATGACAAAAATATTGATTGATTACCAAATCTGATTTTTATTTCCTTAAAAGATTGTGTAGTTTTTCTGTGGTTTCCTGAACTCCGATCTGTTTTCCCATTTCTAAAAAACTAGCCTTCAGTTCTTCAACATTCACGGGAGATTGACTACGCATCTTATTTTGTATTTCGGACTTCTGTTTTTTGTAATTATTCAAATCATCCTGGACTCTCTTAAATTCATCGTCATCAATACAATTATCATTTAATGCCTTACTGATAATAAGTTTCATACTGCTCAGCTTTGCACCAGCCAGCGTACTCAATGCTTCATGTTTCTGTAATTTCGTATCAAATCTTTTGTTTATGGCTTCCAAACCAAAGCAAGCCAGGCATGTAGCAACGCTAACACCCTCAACTGCAATTCCTATTAAACTTCCAATTCCTGTGGCAAACAGAACAATACCCCCCACAGAACAACCAGCCGAAACTGCACCAACAGCCATAGAAGTGTTTTGAATAGAATTGAAAACGGTCTTATACCATCTCTTACATCTGGAGTACCTCGCCTCTTCACTTTCCAAATATTTAATTGCTTCTGTAATATTCATTAAACGAAATGCGTCTGCCTGTAATGTTTTATCTGATGCAATTGGCATATGTGGATCAAGCACAAACGACGACACAGTCTCAGGCGCAAGTGTCCTTGGTAGCTGTGGATAGAAGTTTACCATTTTTTTATTGTCAAATATTTTTTATTTAATCAGCAATTACATTTTGCAACTCATCAAAAGTATACAATTTGCTGGCATAATAAAATGAAACAAGATCAATGTGTTCAAGGTTTATGTAACTTAGACGAACAAAAGTTGTTTTGTCGACTAATATCTTGAGAGCTGGAACACTGCTCGAAACTTCAAAAACATCTACATTTTTTCTAATAGCAATAAAGACCTTTGTTGATTCTGATACTGTTTCATCCCATGTAAGTTTTAGTCCCTGTGCAATATTTGCCTCGTTCACAGAAGTTACAGATTTCATGATAATTTCAAATACTATTGTCGCTTCTCTTGCAATCAGAAAGTTTTCTGGTGCAAACACAACAGAAGTATCAGATCTGCCCTTCCTATTTGTAAGAAGATACCTCCGTTTCTCATAATTTTCAACTTTCAGTTTATCTCTGCTATTGTTGTCTGGGGCAAAGCTTGGAACAAGGCTTACAATCAGCGGCCCAGAGTTAACAACTTTTCTAAAAACTAAGACACCTTCATCAGTGTATACATAAGGACTAATAAAGTCAAACTTATGTCCCAGTCAATTGTGGGTGCTGGCGTAGGCGCAGGCGGCACAGGTAAAACTACCAACTTATTAGCTACATGTATTAAGTTGTAGGGCACATTATTTACAAGAGTAGGCGCAACTGGTACAGTAACATCACGCAGCTGACCAAGTTTAGGAATCTGTCTTTCACCGTCTTTCATGTCGACAATTACTTTCCGCTTGTACATGCCAGTTGAATCAAGTTCAAAACCATATATTTCTCCAATTTCTCCCTCCTTCTCAAAATCCTGTACATCGGCCAAATCTTTCAACTCTGTTACCGGACATGCAAATGGTATGATTCTCGGCTTTGGACCAAGGCCACTCATTTTTATAAACAAAAATAAAATTATTTAATTTCCAACACAACACTAAAATCATGCATTACAACTGGTTTGTCATCTTGATTAGTTACAGATATACACAGTGACTCAAAGAAACTAGAACCTAATTTCTTAAACTGCAAATTAGGAAATCTAGCAACCACACTTTCACAGTAGGGAGCAGTTCCAGTTGGCAAGCATCTCAACAAAGTTGAAGGCTCCATTGTGAACATTTTCAGTCGTGTTTAGTTCTTTCAAATGAACATTTAATACTGTGTGTACTGACAAATGAACAGTACATCTTCCTGTTATTTTTAATTTTTTGGGCCTTAAAAGTTTTTTGTTTATTTTATTATTCTTAATTGTTTCTTCTTTATCTTTATCTAATGACCAATCTTCATCATCGTCTTTAAAAAAACTAACTTCTATATGCGATATGTCTTTTTTGTTCATAAAACCAAGTAGTAATAAAAGACTGTCTGATAATAAATACTTATTTTCTTTTGGAAATTCCAATGTAACAAGTAAGTTAGCTGGATTTAAAGTTGCTTTAATTTTAAAATTATTTAGTAACCATTCAGCTATAGTACAAAAGTCATAATACCCAGGCATTAATTCAGAAATAGAAATAGCCTCTATACTCCCCCATTTTCCGTGTACATAATATTCATCTGTTACATTAAACCATTTTACTGTGTAGAACATTTCATGGATAGCAACAGCCTTGCTGCCATCACGATTATCAATCCCATTAGTTAACCACACTGGTTTGCTTGTGTCAAGATTTGTTAATGTGATAAACATTTTTATTATCTCATAAAAAAGGATGGAATTTAAATCACCAACCATTACCACAACAAATGCATTTCAATTTAACGTGAATGCCAAATACAATGTTGCACCTACTTATGAACAGAAAATAATTCAATTAAATCAGCTCAATATAGCTGTAAGCGAACAAGATTTATTTCAAGTCAAAGTACCAAATCCGTTTGACCATTACCTAAACTCTCCAATAACAGATGATGCTACTGCAAGAAAGTGGTCCTCAAGTCCACTACAGATGTTTCAAAACCAACTTAACTTTGCCATACTATGTTCAACTACAGGCTGTGGTGTTTCATTTACAGACCACTTGAATCACTCAAACAAACTTATTAGATCTGTCTACCGTTTCCATGTTTATTACCAGCTTAGACGTATTTTGTCAGAACTTCATACACCAGTATCAACTGAATCTAGTTTCAACAGATATAACAACCCGATGGATATGAAAGCATTTGAACGCATATGTAATGAATTTAACATAAGCCCCAGGTATGACTTCACACAAAAACTTGATGATCACAATGGTATGGGTACATTGTATTATGCTATGAGTCACAGACAATACCCACAAGATTACTACCCTGGTTACACTTCATTCTCATCAAAATCACAAGTCTGGTTAGGATCAATAGAACAGAAACAGTCTAATGCCTGGACAACATTTATTTTAGACAAGAGTGACGGGTTCACTCAAGCGGGAGTCGAGCGCGTAAATGAGTCTATCATAACATTTGTCTGGTGTATATTAGGAGCACAATCACTAACAAAATCAAATATTTTGAATGGAAGTGGCAAATTGGAAGCACAAAAACAATTTCTTGCTAATCTTGAAGATTCAATTAATTCAGTGGTTGATCTCCCATCAAGCATACAGCGCTACCAAGACGTTCTCAGATATGCCACATCAAAAGTTGACTTTGTAGTTGGCATCGGGTTGTACATGTTACCATCTGACCTTCAACTCCAAATGGGTACAATAACAAATTATAATAATGAAATCATTGTTGCAGGTCGTGATCAAAAATTAGGACTCAATCAATCAAAATACAGGAAGACACACGGTCGGTCTTCCTGTATTTCCCTGTCTACGGGCACCCCTCAGGGGTGCGTTTTGTCCCCTTTGCTGTACTCACTCTTCACTTACGACTGTAGAGCGAGTCGTGAGGGCACGCAAATGTTTAAGTTTGCTGACGATACCACAGTGGAGGGAATGATAAAAAACTGTGATGAATCCCAGTACCGGGAGCAGGTCGATCAGCTTGTGCAGTGGAGTGACCAGAACAATCTGGAACTCAATGTCGGTAAGACAAAAGAGCTCATAGTGGACTTTAGATGCAACAAAACTGTCCTCCCCCCTCTTGTAGTTCACGATCAAACCGTAGAAACTGTTCAGCATTTTAAATTTCTGGGAACCACCATCTCCGATGATCTTAAATGGGAACAAAACACAGAGAACATTGTAAAGAAAGCACAGCAGCGCCTTTATTTTTTGATAAGGCTGAGGGCTTTTGGTGTGAGCAGAACTGGCATGCTGCACTTCTACCGGGCCGCGATCGAGAGTGTGTTGACATTCTCGATCGCGGTCTGGTATGGCAGTGCGTCTGCACGGGACAAACACAGACTTAACCGTGTTGTCAGGACAGCATCTAAAATAGTCGGCAGAGACATGCCAAGTCTTGACAGTGTATACCAACAGCGGCTGCTTAGACGTGCAGGTCTTATTGCACGCGACACTACACACCCGGCTAACTGTCTCTTTAACCTGCTTCCGTCTGGTCGCCGCTACTCTGCTCTCAAAGCACGGACAAACTGTTTTAGTAACAGTTTTTACCCTAGTGCTGTCCGAGCCCTTTCAGTGCTATAAGCGTGCGATGATGTGCTCTGTGGGCCGATCATAGTTTCATTGCCGAGGACTGATGTTTTCGTGAATGACTGAGTGAGTGTGCGTATGTGTATGGTATTGTGTGGCCGGCCTACAGAGCACCTCGCCCTCGCCCATCCCTTGTGCTATCCCCTTGTTTGTTGGTGGCGCTTTTGGTCGAGTTGACTCCATGAGTCTCCTCCCCGGCAGGGCGCGCCCCCGACGGTCGAGAGAATAGTGCATATCAGTATTAGCCTAGTCTTACGATATATATCAACTAGTTTTACACCCAACTGTGATCACTAAATTAGTGACATATTTACTCTATGATAGTCTGTTTTCATTTTAAACGATATACCTTTAATTAATTTAGACTTTTAGATTAATAGGCGTGTGTGTTGTGTCAGTGTGTGTGGGAAATGAGCGTGGGTGTGTGAATGAGTACGCATTGGGTTGTGAGATTAGTTGTTCAGTTTTAAAGTTTTGACAGTGTGTGTAGAGCATTGAATTGTGTGATAGAGTCGACTGAGATGTTTGTAATTGTAATGACACCAGCACACATTCCTATGCTTTATGTCTTAAGGCAAATGGCAATAAACAGTATTATTATTATTATTATTATTATTATTATCTGTAAACTTGGGAGCAACAACCACACATGTTCAGACGTTAAAATCATTACAGACGGTAACACCCCCGGGCCCCGGCCCCGGCACCCATACAACCAGTACAGTCAGCCCCGGATCTATCACCATCCCCTGACACACATGAGTCAGAGAGAACTGCATTGGTAATAGGTCTAATGGTGTTAGGGGTTTTACTTCTTTATCTGTTTCATTAAATAACCCACCATCAACCCTCCTACTGTAACCAAAAAGACCCACACATGTTCTGCCATAAACCCAACTACCTTTGCTGCAGTACTAATCATCCAACTGACAACTGTGCCTATTATACCAGGCAAAGCGTCCATTGCTTTCACAGCCAATTTCTTAAGCAAGTCAGATATATGAGACAGTTGTTTCTTTACCCATGACTGTAAATCTTTTGGGTCTGTTGGAGGTGCTGGTGGTGCTGGCGGACCTGGCGGTGCTGGACTCCCACCACCCCCACCAACCCCGGAGACAGCCAACACAACAGTACTGATAATAAACCCAAGAGCAGTAATTAAACTAGCAATTGTGATACCCTGTTCTCTGAAAAGTGTTTCAATCTCTCAGCCAGAGTTGTGTCTTTGTGAAGTATTTTCTGAATAGTTTCCCTAATCCTGTTGACCTGTGTTTTCAGTTTTTGTCTTCCAATACTAATTGTTTCTAACCTTCCTGATCTTTCTGTCTGCAAATCATTTAATCTGTGTTGGATTCTTTCTTTCATTTCAGTGTCAAGATTCCCATTGTCTGCGGTAGCCAATTTCTCTTTTTCACGTTCTATGTGTTTATCAAGCTCACCCAGTTTGGCTACATTGTTTACCATCTCACCTCTTATTCTCTGTAATGATTTATCCAAGCCAATTATCTCTCTCATTGACAAAGGTGGGTCTTCTATTGTTTTCATAGCGTCATTTATTTGCCCTTCAGTAAATGAAGTTTCTTGTATTACTGTGTTTGCTATTTCAGGTAGGCTTGTTACTGGTGCCATTTCAATTTCTTGCCCTGTTGGTAACCTTGTTTGTGTGTCATGGAGGGCACTAACAAGACATGGTGTGACAGGAGACCCACCAATACCAAGTTGATGCAAGGCACCAACACCACCATCATTTTTGATTGTACTTAAAGCCCTAAACTTACCAGGGTCTTTTTTGTTAGTCAATAGTACTTTTCTTTTGTCAACAGTATTTAAATATAAATGACCCTTGCCATCAAGTTCAAACTGATTAGGATCTATGTTGTCTGGGCGGCCACCAACATGATCATAAAACGAGTTCACTTTGGTTTCTAAAAGTTCATGACGTAAACTGTAAATATTTCTTGTACCAGTCATTCCAGTCATATCTGACATATCTGTTGTATTACCAAAATCATACATGTCATCTTTTTCAAAATCTTCATGATTAAATCCTCCCTCGGCCATTGTTTTATTAATTTAATATTTTTTATTGTACATAATAAAAATGACACAGTCTTACGGATCAAAGTTAGACCCATACAGAAAACTACGTGAGCCTCTTGGTGTTAAGGGCATTAGACAATCAATTGTCATCACAAACAAAAAACACTTTCTTAGCGCACCCCTCTTTCCTATCTTTTCTTTGTGTGCTTTGGCCACTGTGGATCTATGATCACTGGTCGATCATACACACTTCTCTCCCCTGACAGTGCTCTTACCTACTTTACTTTGTAAACTTCCTAAAATATGAGCACTGGCAGTCTCCCCTTTTCTTTTCATTTATTACTACAATATCGACTGCATCACTTTCTTAGCACACCCCTCTTTCCTATCTTTTTTTGTGGTGTGCTTTGGCCACTGTGGATCTATGATCACTGGTCGATCATGCACACTTCTCTCCCCTGACAGTGCTCTTACCTACTTTACTTTGTAAACTTCCTAAAATATGAGCACTGGCAGTCTCCCCTTTTCTTTTCATTTATTACTACAATATCGACTGCAACCCCTTCCACCCTTTTGGTAGGTTCTCTTTTAGGGTGCATGGAAATTTAGCTCTAGGTGGTGGCATGGGATGTATGCCCCTGCAGACACCACAGTAAAATGTGGCTGTCATTGCAGGTGAGCAGAAATTCCTGCCTTCCTCCAGTGTTGCCGATGGTGTGCTGAAGAGGTCGCCAAGACCGAAACAGCTGTCCACACCAGCTTAATATCTGGACCCCCCCCTTGGGGGACCTAGATTTAAATTTCCATGCACTAAGTGGCTGGAACAGTGGGATATGTGATACGCACCCTTCAGGGGGCTTCCATATGCATTGCTTTCAGTCACTTTCTTAGCGCACCCCTTTTTCCTAAGAGACAGACAATAGGAGATTTTAAAGTCAATGAATTCAATAAAGCCGCATCCATCATTAAATTACGTCATTTTTAATATTAAAATTTTTTACACCATTACACCCCCATTATTTCTGAATCAACCTTTTGATTTTTAAACACTGACGACCATGACCGATGCGGCCTTATTGATCTAATTATCTTTTAAATCTCCTATTGTCACTCTCTATAACTATTGTCTCTATGAACACCTAATCATTTACCTGTCTAAGTGATTTCAGTGGAACTTTATATGTTACTTATAAGTTACAACTAACTTTTAGGAACCTGCAGAGGTAACCTTTAAGTTAGTTATCATAAGAACTTATTAATTACTTACCATAAGAACTTATTAATTTCTTACTGTAAGTTCTTATAAGTTCTTACAACAACTTGACTTAAGTCACAACTTACTTGGTCAGATTTGTCAAGATACAAGGACAATAAAAAAACTTTTTTTTCTCAATAATACTCTGGTGGTGGTGCTGATGGGGCTAAACAATCAGGCACAAGTGGTGTAAATGACGTGTCATCTCTCTGTGAAGTGTATGACATTATGAAAGGATTACCATATCTGATTTTTATTTGTTTAAAAGATTGTGTAGCTTTTCTGTGGTTTCCTGAACACCAATCTTTTTCCCCATTTCTAAAAAAGAAGCCTTCAGTTCTTCAACATTCACTGGAGATTGACTACGCATTTTATTTTGTATTTCAGACTTCTGTTTTTTGTAATTATTTAAATCATCTTGGACCCGCTTAAATTCATCATCACTAATATTATTATCATTCAATACCTTACTGATAATAAGTTTCATACTGCTCAGCTTCGCACCCGCCAAAGTACTCAACGCTTCATGTTTCTGTAATTTTGTGTGAAACCTCTTGTTTAGGGCCTCCAAACCAAAACAAGTCAGGCATGTAGCAACACTAACACCCTCAACTGCAATTCCTATTAAACTTCCAATTCCTGTGGCAAACAGAACAATACTCCCCACAGAACAACCAGCTGAAACTGTACCAATAGCCATTGAAGTATTTTGTACAGAATTGAAAACGGTCTTATACCTCCTTTTACATCTGGAGTACCTCGCCTCTTCACTTTCCAAATATTTAATTGCTTCTGTAATATTATTTAATCTGAATGCATCTGCCTGTAATGTTTTATCTGATGCAATTGGCATATGTGGATCAAGCGCAAACGACGACACAGTCTCAGGCGCAAGCGTCGTCGGTAGTTGTGGATAGAAGTTTACCATATTTTTTTTATTGACAAATATTTTTTATTTAATCAGCAATTACATTTTGCAACTCGTCAAAAGTATACAATTTGCTGGCATAATAAAATGAAACAAGATCAATGTGTTCAAGGTTTATGTAACTTAGATGAACAAAAGTTGTTTTGTCAACCACCACTTTGACAGCGGGAATACTGCTCGAAACATTAATAACATCTACATTTTTTGTAATAGCAATAAAGACCTTTGTTGATTCTGATACTGTTTCATCCCATGTAAGTTTTATTCCCTGTGCAATATTTGCCTCTTTCACAGAAGCTATAGATCTCAAGTTAATTTCAAATACTATTGTCGCTTCTCTAGCCACGACTAAGCTTGCTGGCATAAACACAACAGAAGTATCTGATCTTCCCTTTCTAGTTGTAAGAAGATACCGTCGTTTCTCATAATTTTCAACTTTCAGTTTATCTCTGCTAGTGTTGTCTGGGGCAAAACTTGGAACAAGGCTTACAATCAGCGGCCCAGAATTAACAACCTTCCTAAACACTAAGGCGCCTTCGTAATCAGTGTATACATAAGGACTAATAAATTCAATCTTTATGTCCCAGTCAATTACGGGTGCTGGTGCCGGCACAGGTGAAACAACCCACTTATTACCCACATGTATTAAGTTGTAGGGCACATTATTTACTGGAACTGGTACAGTAACATCATGCAGCTGACCAAGATTAGGAATCTGTCTTTCACCGTCTTTCATGTCAACAATTACTTTTTGCTTGTACATACCAGTTGAATCAAGTTCAAAACATATATTTCTCCAATATCCCCTTCCTTCTCAAAATCCTGTACGTCTGCCAAATCTTTCAACTCTGTTACTGGACATGCAACTGGTATGATTCTTGGCTTTGGACCACCACTCATTTTTATAAACAAAAATAAAATTATTTAATTTCCAACACAACACTAAAATCATGCATAACAACTGGTTTGTTATCCTGATTAGTTACAGATATACTCAGTGACTCAAAGAAACTAGAACCTAATTTCTTAAACTGCGCAGGAAATCTAACAACCACACTTTCGCAATAGGGTGCAGTTCCAACTGGCACACATCTCAACAAAGTCGAAGGCTTTCCATTGTGTACATTCTCAGTTGTGTTCAGTTCTTTCAAATACACATTAAATACTGTGTGTACTGACAAATTGACAGGGCGTTTCCCAGTTATTTTAAGTTTTTTGGTCTTCATTGTTATAATACCAAACATAGCTTCATCTAAATCATCTGATCTCCACCAATCTTCATCAATATAAAATCCAAGTAAATATGCAAATCTATCTGAGATCTTTAACCAATTTTCTGTCAGAAATTTTAAATGTAACAAGTAGGTTAGCTGGATTTAAAGTTGCTTTAATTTTAAATTTACTTTGAAACCATTCAGCTATAGTACAAAAGTCATAATATCCAGGCGGTAAAGCTTCAGTTTTATTATCAAGAGATACTTTATTATATATATCATCTTCTATATTAAACCACTTTACAGTATAAAACATTTCATGGATAGCTACAGCCTTGCTACCATCACGATTATCAATCCCATTGGTTAACCACACTGGTTTGCTTGTGTCAAGATTTGTTAAGGTAATAAACATTTTTATTATCTCATAAAAAAGGATGGAATTTAAATCACCAACAAGCGTTACTACAAATGCATTTCAATTTAATGTGAATGTCAAATATAATGTTGCACCTACTTATGAACAGAAAATAATTCAACTAAATCAACTTGATATTGCTGTATCAGAACAAGATTTATTTCAAGTGAAAGTACCCAACCCCTTTGATCATTATATAAACCCTCCAATAACAGATGATGCTACTGCAAGAAAGTGGTCCTCAAGTCCACTACAGATGTTTCAAAACCAACTCAACTTTGCTATACTATGTTCAACTACAGGCTGTGGTGTTTCATTTACAGACCACTTGAATCACTCAAACAAACTGATTAGGTCTGTGTATCGTTTCCATGTTTATTACCAGCTTAGACGTATACTGTCAGAACTTCATACACCACTGCCCACTGAATCCAGTTTCAACAGGTATAACTAACAACCCCATGGATATGAAAGCATTTGAACGCATATGTAATGAATTTAACATCAGTCCCGGGTATGACTTCACACAAAAACTTGATGATCACAATGGTATGGGCACATTGTATTACGCTTTGAGTCACAGACAATACCCACAAGATTATTACCCTGGTTACACTTCATTCTCATCAAAATCTCAAGTCTGGATAGGTTTCATTGAGCAGAAGCAGTCTAATGCCTGGACCACATTTATTTTAGACAAGAGTGACGGGTTTACTCAAGCGGGAGTTGAGCGCGTCAATGAGTCAATCAGAACATATGTCTGGTGTTTACTAGGAGCACAATCATTAACAAAATCGAATATTTTGAATGGAAGTGGAAAATTTGAAGCACAAAAACAATTTCTTGCAAATCTTGAAGATTCAATTAATTCAGTGGTTGATCTCCCATCAAGCATACAGCGCTACCAAGACGTTCTCAGATATGCCAGATCAAAAGTTGACTTTGTAGTTGGCATCGGGTTATACATGTTACCATCTGACCTTCAACTCCAAATGGGGACAATCACAAATTATAATAATGAAATCATTGTTGCAGGTCGTGATCAAAAATTAGGACTCAATCAATCTGTAAACTTAGGAGCAACAACCACACATGTTCAGTCATTAAAACCATTACAGACGGTAACACCCCCGGCCCCGGCCCTGGCCCCAACACCGGCGCCCATACAACCAGTACAGTCAACCCCGGACACACATGAGTCAGAGAGAACTGCATTGGTAATAGGCCTAACGTGGTTAGGGATTTTACTTCTTTATCTGTTTCATTAAATAACCCACCATCAACCCTCCTACTGTAACCAAAAATACCCACACATGTTCTGCCATAAACCCAACTACCTTTGCTGCTGTAGTAATCATCCAACTGACAACTGTGCCTATAATACCAGGCAAAGCATCCACTGCTTTCTCAGCCAATTTCTTAAGCAGATCTGAAATATGAGACAACTGTTTCTTTACCCATGACTGTAAATCTTTTGGGTCAGTTGGAGGTGCTGGCGGACCTGGCGGTGCTGCACCCCCACGACCGCTTGCGCCCCCACCAGTACCAGAGACAGCTAACACAACAGTACTGATAATAATCCAAGAGCAGTAATTAAACTAGCAATTGTGATACCCTGTTCTCTGAAAAGTGTTTTCAATCTCTCAGCCAAAGTTGTGTCTTCGTGAAGTATTTTCTGAATAGTTCCCTAATCCTGTTGACCTGTGTTTTCAGTTTTTGTCTTCCAATACTAATTGTCTCTAACCGTCCTGATCTTTCTATCTGCAAATCATTTAATCTGTGTTGGATTCTTTCTTTCATTTCTGTGTCAAGGTTCCCATTGTCTGCGGTAGCCAGTTTATCTTTTTCACGTTCTATGTGTTTATCAAGCTCACCCAGTTTGGCAACATTGTTTACCATCTCACCTCTTATTGTCTGCAGTGATTTATCCAAGCCCATAATCTCCCGCATTGACAAAGGTGGGTCATCTATTGTTTTCATAGCATCATTTATTTGTCCTTCAGTAAATGAGGTTTCTTGTATCACTGTGTTTGCTATTTCTGGTAGGCTTGTTACAGGTGCCATTTCAATTTCTTGCCCTGTTGGCAACTTTGTTTGTGTGTCGTGAAGAACACTAACCAGTCTTGGCATGACAGGAGAGCCTCCAATTCCAAGGTACCTTGCCAACCCAGAGTTACCACCGACTTCACCTTTAATTGTACTTAAAGCTCTAAACTTAGGATTGTTTTTATGTGTTAGATTTATTTTCCCTCTGTCTGTATTTACAAATAAGTGTCCTTTATCATATTCAAACTGATTAGGATCTATTACATCTGGACACGCTCCAACACTGTCATAAAATGAGTTTACTTTGTCTTTTAACAGTTCATGATACATACTACTACTAGTTACCATTCCAGTCATATCTGTGATACTGGTATCTGAGGCATCCATGACATCCATTTCAAAATCTTCATGATTAAATCCTCCTGCTGCCATTGTTTTATTAATTTAATATTTTTTATTGTGCATAATAAAAATGACACAGTCTTACGGATCAAAGTTAGACCCATACAGAAAACTACGTGAGCCTCTTGGTGTTAAGGGCATTAGACAATCAATCGTCATCACAAACAATCCAAGTACCATAGACCAGAACCAAACTCTTACAGTCAAGTTTCCAAACCTAGGTCCCAGTGACGTTATTGTTGCTGGCACTGCACGCCTTGCATTTAATATTGAACTATCATCAGACGCAGATGCAAACAGAACACTGGTTGACAATCTTGGCAGAGCAATTGTTAGAACTATTAAAGTAAAACTTGAAGGACAGGAAGTGTTTAGTCTTGACGATGCTGATGTATTTTACTGTTACAAAGATTTGTGGCTCACAAGAGAAGAACGAGAAGACCGTATTTATCAAGGCATACTGATAATGTTGGTAAACTTCGAATCGATGCTGGAGATAAGGTAACTACTGGGGTAGCCAAGGAAGTTATTATAGCAGAAACATATGGAACCAGATTTTACATTCCACTTGAGTTTGAAATCCTAACAGCACATTTGCCTTATTATCAAGGGGCACTGAATGACCGTCTGAGTTTTGAACTAACTTTCAATGACTACTCCAAAGTTATAAAATCATCTGATCCCAATGCAACATATAAGATCTCTAACATTTCTTTGGAATATGAAATTGTCACACATACTGAACTAGCCAGACTCATTCAAAATCAATACCAGTCAAGACTTCCAATTTATTATGACCGAGTGATTAGACATAGTTTAATCAATAAAGACAAGAGTGACCCAATGTGGAATATAAACTTGAACACACCTGCCAGGTCACTGAAAGGTATACTTATGTTGTTTGTTGAACCAGCAGCTCCATACAAAAGAGATTCAGAAAAATTCTACAATCCAAAGATTACACATTTGTCTTGTACAATCGAAGGCCGTCCTAATCAAGTGTACGCTTCAGGTTTGTTACCTTATCAACACTACGATGAGATCACAAAGTTTTTTGCGGGTGGAAGGATTACAGATAAACCTGCAAACATTGCGTGCAAAGATTTACATCTGTATGACGTAAGGATTGGTCAATACCTTACAAATAAGTATGCTCTTTGGCTAGACCTTCGTAGTACAGATGATGATTACCTTCATGGGTCAGGTCGAACTGTTGAGAACGGCAGTGATGGAATAACAATTCAGATACAAAAGAAGGTTGAAACTGCTGCAGCCATAAACATATATTTGTATTGAATATTGCAGAAAGCAGACTGAGTGGACACATATATTAAAATTATATTGTGTATTAAAATTAACCGGAGCTTGATGACCCTTGACCCACACTGGATTGTTTTGTGGTGCCACAGGGTGTGGGAAAACTGAATTTGTTCTTAACCTATTACAAACAAGATACATACACCACTTTGAAAACATTGTAATATTTTGTCCTACTATTAAACACAACAAAGCTTATCACAACCGTTTATTCATTTGGACTGACAACAACATTTACTTAGTTGACCCTGAGAAAAAACTGAATGACTGCCTACAATATTTTTACAAGCAATTTGAAGGACAGTCAACATTGTTTATTGTTGATGACTGTTCTGCAGAGAAAGACATTGTCAAGAAGAGAAACACATTAGCAGAACTTGCTTTCAGTGGCAGACACGCAAACGTCAGTGTATGGATTCTCACTCAGAAATATAATGCTGTACTGAAAGATTTTCGAGAACAGTTAAAGTTTATCTGTCTGTTTTTACTGTAAGGATCGTGACAGCTTTGAAGACTGTCTCAGAGAGAATGATGTCATCCCAAATAAGCATGAACGAGATGATGTAAAAAATAAACTGAAATCAACTAAGCATCTAAAGCTCATTTTAAAGACAGATCAGCCCACAGGGTATGGGTTAGTAAATTAATTTAATACATTTGTTTGTCCAATAAAAAATGACAGACGGACAAATCATGCAAGTGATTGATATCTCACACTGCTTCAAAGATGTTATGCACTTTACTGATTTAATAACATCACCCAAACAGACTTTCATAAGCCTTTCAGCACCATCGGAAATATATGTTACATATAGTGTGACTTTGGATTATGTCAATGAGCATCCAGATGTGGAGTGCATGACAGTTGATTTAAAGACACCTACTTTTAAAGTTAATGATACCAACTATGGTTGGTTAGGAGAAGTTTGTTATAGCATATTTAATCAACTACGTAAACTAAATGTTTATATTAACAATGTTACAGTTAATAAAGTGGTATTACACAAGGTGAGCCAGCGGTAATATTTTTTCATTTATTATTTTGTCGGTCAAATAAAAATGACGGACAATGCTCAAAGCCCATCAGGTTCATCAGGTTTAAGAAACGTGTTTCACACAACAGATTTGCCTATATCAAATACTAATAATGTTTATGAATCAATAGAAAACTCTTTTTCTGTCATACAAGATAATCTTCTTACAGGCAGTGTGAAGATACAGATTGTTGCCAAAATAGAATTTACTAGAGTAGACAGTGAAGTGATTGTATCGTACATATCAACAAGACAACACACAGTTAACACAAGAAGAGAACTGAAGAACGTGTTTAGAGACAGACTGTTACCTGACTTTCTCCAGGCAATTGACAGTGCAAGAATGAAGGGGTCTGGTTGGCACGAAGGACATGTACATGAACTACAACTAAAGCAGTCAAAGTATCATCCTATACTAGGCAAATCATGGATACCACTGCCAACAGAGGTTGCAAACAAAAAGGCTGTTGTTAACATACAGAACAATGACAACTATTGTTTCATGTGGTGTGTGCTTGCTAAACTACACTTTATAAAATCAAAACCTGAACGTGTATCTAACTACACTAAATTTGTAAATGAACTCAACTTCAGTGTCATTGAGTTCCCCATTAAAATAGAAGACATAGACTTGTTTGAAAAACTAAATCCTGGTATATCTGTAAATGTATATATGTGGGATAATGATTCTGTCGACAAATTACAACCCATTAGAGTATCACCACTTGCTCCAACCTATGGTCCGTCAGAAGATAAGCATGTTGACATGTTGCTAATAGGCCCTGCCGGTGATAATGATAACTTCCATTACACAATTATCAGAAATATGTCACGTCTAATTCATGGGCATACAACAAAACACAATGGCAAACAGGAAGTGTGTAAAATATGTTTACAAAGGTTCTCTTCTATTGCAGTAGCACATAAACATGTTTTACACTGCAGGTCATACAAACTGTACTTAAGTATCCAGATCCTGGTAGTCAAGTTTATTTTAAGAACTATGGGAATCAACAAAAGCTGCCGTTTGTAGTGTATTCTGATTTTGAATCACTGATAGTACCATATGAAGGTCCTGTTCCAGAGTCATTACCAAAGACTGTAAAGTTGAGTGACCAAGTGGTGTGTTCTTTTGGATACATTATTGTTAGGTCAGACGGTCAGCATACCGAGCCTGTTATCTACAGGGGTGATGTTGATGTCACCATCACCATCTCTTCCACGGTACCCTACATCACCACCAGAGATGAGCACAGCACTGTGAGCAAGAAAGCCCTGACACTGGCCATGCTCGAAGAAAAGTATCCCCAGGAAGCATGGATACGGGCATACACCGATGGATCAGCCACAGATGCAGTTCAGGATGGAGGGGCTGGGGTGTACATTCAGTACCCAAACGGAAAATGGCAGGCAGAGGCAGTACCAACAGGCCTTCACTGCACAAATTACAGAGCTGAGGTGGAAGCCCTGGTCCACGCAGCTAACACCCTTAGTGGCACTGCAGACCCTGATGCCCAGATTGTTTTCTTTACTGATGCCATGTCTGTCCTTGAGGCAGCAACAGCAAGCAAACTGCCACGTCTACAAGAGGCACTGCAAAACATCAAGTGCACCAGACTGGTGCTGCAGTGGATCCCTTCACACTGTGGCATCTACGGCAATGAAGAAGCTGACAGAATGGCAAAAGCGGGCGCAGAGAAAGAACAAGATGAAAATGGAGTCAGCTTCACTGAGATAAAGACCATCATTAAGTCTGTGTACAGACCACCACAACGGCCCATAGACAGTTACCATCAGCTGTCCAGACAAGAGCAGGTGACCATCTTTCGTCTGAGGACCGGGCACAACCGACTCAATTTCCACCTGCACAGATGCTTCCACCTCGTGCCATCTCCCCTGTGCCCTTGTGGAGAAGCAGAGCAGACCACAGAGCACTTCCTCCAGGACTGTGGGAACCACCAGCCGCTGAGGGAGGAGATATGGCCGAAGCCCGCCACTCTACAAGAGAAACTGTACGGGCCTGTGGAGGCACTACAGAAGACCACAGATTTCATTTTGAGAGCCAAACTCCAAGTGTGACGGCGTTCGAGAAGAAGAAGAAGAATCTACAGGGGTGAAAATGCAGCATGTTTGTTTTTAACAGAAATGAGACATCTGTATAGTCAGGTAGTACAGTATCTCACAACATGTCAGATGCCTTTGGTAATGACAGAAAAAGACAAACTGAAATTTGATACAGCTGAGACGTGTTGGATTTGTGAACAACCCCTCCAGGGTGATAAAGTTCGTGACCATGATCACATAACTGGGCATTACAGAGGTGCTGCACATAACAATTGTAACTTGTTATTAAAAACAGATCCTAAAACATATAAGTTACCAATCTTTTTTCACAATCTCAAAGGATATGATTCACACATTATCATGCAGGCTGTGGATGAATCTTACAAAAACATAAGTTGTATAGCGCAGACAACTGAGAAATATTTGACTTTTAGGTTAGACAAATTAGCATTTTATGACTCCATGCAACATTTGTCTTTAGGGTTGGCTAGTTTGGCAGAAGGACTGACTGAGTATCTAATAACAAGTAAATATTTTGAACCAGACTTGATTAAGAAAGGTGTGTATCCGCATGAGTACATTGATCATTGGGTTGTGTTTGAGGAAACAAGACTGCCACCAAAAGAGAAATTTTATTCTACACTTATTGGTAAAGGTATTTCTGACTCTGATTACCAGCACGCACTTGATGCGTGGGATAAACTAGGGTGTCAGACTATTGGTGACTACCATGACCAGTACTTGAAAGCTGACGTTTGTTAGCTAGCAGACGTATTTGAAAGTTACCGTGAAAAGAGTTTGTTACACTACAAGCTTGACCCGGCTTGTTACATAACTAGTCCTGGCATGACATGGGATGCATTTTTGAAATCCAGTAAGATATCTATAGACCTGTTGTCTGATCGTACGATGGGTGAAATGGTGGAACGTGGATTGAGGGGAGGGATTAGTATTGCAGCGAACAATTATGCAAAAGCAAATAATAAATATATGGACGGTCATGGTGACCTTGGGTTTGACCCCTCAAGGTCAAGGTCATTCATTACCTATGTAGACGCTAACAATTTGTATGGCTGGGCGATGTGTGAATTATTGCCCTTGAAAAACTTTTGTCTCTATGATTTGTCACAGTATGATGTAACAGAGTCAGGGTTAACAAACTATATTATGACTCTTGACCGAAACAACGTGAAGGGTTGGATCTTTGAAGTAGATCTAGAGTACCCACACCACCTACATGATTACCACAATGATTATCCGTTGGCAGTTGAGAAAATGAGTATGACAGGAAAAAAAGAAGACACTAAACTTGTACCGAATTTGAATGACAAATTCAATTACGTGTGTCACTATCGCTTGTTACAGGTTTACATCAGACATGGGTTAGTACTAAAGAAAGTTCACAGAGGAATTCAATTTGATCAGAGTGCTTTCGTGAAAGATTACATAATGAAGAACACAACATTGCGTGCAAGGGACGGCAACACTGCATTTGACAAAGACTTCTTTAAGCTTATGAACAATGCCTGTTTTGACAAGACAATGCAAAATCCTCATCACCGCAAAGATGTGAGACTTGTCACAACTGAATCGGGCGCAATTAAACTTACAGGCAAGCCACAGTACACGGGGTACAAAGAGTTTCATTCATCATTGTATGCAGTGTCACTCAAAAAAAAGATTGTTAAACTGGACAAGCCAGTATTCATTGGTATGGCAATTCTTGAGTTGTCAAAACTGTTGATGCTTGAATTTTATTATGATTACTTCAAACCAAAATATCCTGAGTGTCGTCTGCTATACACTGACACTGACTCTATGATCATTGATGTGTGTACTGAAGACTTTTATGAAGACATGAAAACAGAACTACACATGTATGACACGTCTGACTACCCTAAAGATCATCCACTGTACAACACACAAAACAAAAAAGTGCCTGGAAAGTTTAAGGATGAACTGAATGGTGTGCCAATAGTTGAGTACGTTGGTCTGAGATCCAAAATGTATTCTATACTGCACCAAAAGGGAAGTCAGTCGAAAGCCAAAGGAATAAAAAAAAAAAAAAAACAGCAATAAAAAATAAAGACATCCGTCATGAACATTACAAGCAAGTGTTAGATGGTGCATTAATGCCTGATTATCCAAACAAGTCACTGAGATCAAACAAACATAATCTTGAAATGATTCAAACACATAAGAAGTCACTTGCAGTTGGGGACACGAAACGAGTGTTTCACAGTAAGGAAAAGGCTTATGCACCTGGACATTACAGGCTCAAGTTATCTGAAGACATAGCCGATGAACTGGTTGATGAATTAATTGATGAGTTAGTTACTGAAATGAGTAACGGTGTCTGGGGGAATAATCTGTAATTCTTCTCTGACAAATGCCCTTTGGGGTGCAGGCTCGTACAGGTAATATATTGTTGCGTCAGCACCAGGAACTATTTTTTTTATATTGTGTACAGACGTAGACCAGATGGGGTCTGTCGCTCTGCGCTTCACGTCGTTCTCAGCCTCCCCTGGTTGATATAAATATCTTACCTGTTTAGTAAACAAGCTTGTGTCTGGTGCTGGGGTTGGTCCTGTTTTTGGTTCTGTAATTGTTTTCAATTTAATAGCATCAGCAGGCTTAGGATGGCCTTCATTGTTCATTGCTTTTATCACATGTGGTAATCTCTTTACCCACTCAGTGTTCCGGGTGTCATGCATGAGTTCCTTTGAATACTGGTAACTGAAAAGTCTCTCTGATAATTGTTTGTTAAAGTTCTCTACAATTGCCTGTGATCTGTGTACACCTGGAATGCCTCGTCTGACTATTACGCCATGCTTCGCAAATAACTGATTAACAGCACCTTTGAATTCTGATCCGTCATCAACTTGAACAAGTCTGGGGTATCTTAAAGGGCCTCGACTATATATTTTTGATAACGCTGTAGCAACTGTTGTAGCTGTTTTGTCAGATATGGGTTCAGCGTCTTTATACCTTGAAGCTATGTCAACGACAGTCAAAGCGTACTTGTATCGTTTCTTTCTTATTGTATCATGTGGTAGGAACAGGAGGTCCATTTGATGTGTGTCATTTGGGGTAGTGTTTTCAAAATGGGGTCTTGTTATTTTTCTTGGCGCAGGGAGATATATTTGCCAAATTGCTTGTCTCTGTAACCATTGTTTGACTTGATTGAGTGTTATATCTCCGCCCACAGCGGCATGTAATTTCTGAATAGCTGTTGCTCCTTTCCAATAGCCTGATGGGGAGTAATATATTTTTGATAGTTTATTTTCGGCTGCCATTTTTTCTAGCAATATAAAGACCAGTAAAAAATACAAATGTCATTCCCACTAGAACAAAGATTATCTCCCCGTTTCTTTGTTGTGTACTCGGTTGATAGTAGTCACTAAGTTTAGGTTTTGGGGTAGACATGTCATTACCTGTGACTAAAAAATACTCACGGATTGCGTCGTCTGTATTTGAAAACGTATGCTGTGCGTGGCCTTCTAGCCTCAGTTTTTCATTAATGAAATCAAGTTTCTCAATTCTATTCTTTTCATAATCCTGCTGGGCTTGAGCAAGTTTTTCAGATGCCTCATTGTGACGTTTCATTTAATAATTACGGTATTTATAATGCGCTTATCTTATAATAATTATAACTCTAAGCGCACACTCACAACTCGCGCACGCATGAGCACGCTTTAGACAATGACTCACGTACCACAAACAGTGAAATACATTACGACGGTCAGCTTGGGGTGGGGAGTGCGGTGATATAGTGCTAAAACTGTTGAAAGAGGTGAGTTTTGAGGGCGGACTGGAAGGAGGAGAGAGAGTGTTTCTGACGGAGAGAGAGTGGGAGAGTGTTCCAGATGGATGGACCGTAGACGGAGAAGGAGCGGGGACCGAAAGTGTTAAGTTTGGTGCGAGGGATGTGGAGGCGGAGAGGGTCGGAGGCAGAGCGGAGGGAGCGGGAAGGTGGGTAGGGGTGAAGTAAGTTGGAGAGATAGGCAGGAGCGCAGTTGTTCAGGGATTTGTAGCAGAGAGACACAACTTTGTATTGGATGCGTTGGGGGATGGGGAGCCAGTGAAGGAGTTTGAGCAGGGGTGTGATGTGGTCGGATTTTTTCTTTCTGAGGACGAGGCGGGCAGCATTGTTCTGGACGCGTTGGAGAGTGAAGATGGTGGATTGAGGGAGACCGGAAAGGAGAGAGTTGCAATAGTCGATGCGAGATAAGATGAGAGAGACAGCAAGTTTGGTGGCAGCTTCGGTAGTGAGGTATTTTCTGATCTGACTGATGCGGCGAAGGTGGAAATAGCATGCCTGGGTCGTGGCGGAGACGAAGTTGGTCATGGACAGAGAGGAATCGAGGATGACGCCGAGGTTCTTGGCCGAGTCAGAGAGGGAGATGGGGGTGCTATCGAGTTGAAGGTGGAGAGAGGGAGGGAGCTGGGAGAGTTTATGGCGAGTGCCTACCAGCATGGCTTCCGTTTTGTCGTCGTTCAGTTTCAGCTTGTTTGCTGTCATCCAGTTTTTCACGTCTTTGTAGCAGTCAGCCGTGCGAGTCAGTAGTGACTGAGTGTTGTCGAGTTTGTCTTTGTCTTGCAGTTGTGAGTCGTCAGCGTAGAGGTGGTGGTGTATGCGGTGAGACTGGATGATGTTGGACAGAGGAGAGGTGTAGAGTGTGAAAAGGACCGGGCCCAGGATGGATCCCTGTGGAACTCCGCAGGAGAGCGTTACCGGGTTGGAAGAGACGCCGTTGATGGTGACGGACTGCTGTCTGTCAGAGAGGTAGGAGAGAAACCAGGAGTGAGCAGAGTCAGTGATGCCGAAGGAGTGGTGGAGTCGGTGGAGTCGGTGGAGGAGGATAGAGTGGTCTATAGTGTCAAAGGCGGCAGAGAGATCGAGTATTGTAAGAAGGGAGATGTTGCCAGAGTCAGTGGAGAGAAGCAGCTCGTTTAAGATATGTAGAAGGGCTGTTTCAGTGCTGTGATGTTTGCGATAGGCAGACTGGAATGGACTGAGGAGGTTGTTGTCGGTGAGATGGAGAAGAAGCTTGGACAGGAAAGAGAGATTGGAGACTGGGCGATAGTTCTTGAGTTCGTTTGGGTCGAGGTTGTGTTTTTTGAGGAGAGGACGGACGATGGCGGACTTGAAGATATCGGGGACGGATTTCTTCTGCAGATTCCTCTCTGCCTACTTTTGAAAAGAGATAATTTGACCATCGCGCCTCCAATTATTACTGCCAAAGTCGCCATATTATTTTTATTTACATAGAAACATTTTCGGGAATAATTCCCTGCTTGACAAGAAAATCTTTTGTCGCAATCGATGCTGTAACAACTACAATTAGCTTAGCGCTGTCTTCAAAATCTAATCTACTGAGGTCTGCTGATTTCATTTTGAGTAGATTTTTTCCTAGCATAGAATAAGCTACTGCTAGTCCGCTGATTACGGCAGAATGATAGACAAGGTTCATTATGTTCTTTGTGTCGCTCATTTTCTAATACAATAAAATTAAAATAATATTTTTTTAATTTACTCCATATAAAATGGGTCAACGGCTTTGGGTGTTACTGGTAATGTGGCGACTTCTGGTTTTGTTTTTGGAGTGTCTGATTTTTTGGTCACTGTACGAGTCTGTGGTTTGTATTTTTTGTATAATTGGTAACCTAC
>BTPG01000007.1:78597946-78620446 GCA_036245525.1 Semisulcospira habei
CTCTTTCCTATCTTTTTTTTTGTGTGCTTTGGCCACTGTGGATCTATGATCACTGGTCGATCATGCACACTTCTCTCCCCTGACAGTGCTCTTACCTACTTTAATTTGTAAACTTCCGTCATCACAAACAATCCAAGTACCGTAGACCAGAATCAAACACTTCCAGTCAAGTTTCAAACCTAGGCCCCAGTGACGTTATTGTTCCTGGCACTGCACGCCTAGCATTTAATATTGAACTATCATCAGACACAGACGTAAACAGAACACTAGTTAACAATCTTGGTAGAGCAATTGTTAGAACTATTAAAGTAAAACTTGAAGGACAGGAAGTGTTTAGTCTTGACGATGCTGATGTGTTTTACTGTTACAAAGATCTTTGGCTCACAAGAGAAGAACGAGAAGATCGTATTGACCAAGGCATACAGTCAGATAATATTACCAAACTTCGAATCGACGCCGGAGATAAAACAACTACAGTAGCCAAAGACGTTAAAATGGCCGAAACATATGGAACCAGATTTTACATTCCACTTGAGTTTGAAATCCTGACAGCACATTTGCCTTATTACCAAGGAGCACTGAATGACCGTCTGAGTTTTGAACTAACTTTCAATGACTACTCCAAAATTTTTAAATCATCTGATCCCAATGCAACATATAAGATCTCTATAAGATCTCTAACATTTCTTTGGAATATGAAATTGTCACACATGATTATTTAGCTACTCTCATTCAAAATCAGTACAAGACAAAACTGCCGATTTATTATGACAGGGTGATTAGACATAGTTTAATACCCAAAGACAAGAGTGACCCAATTTTGAACATAAACTTGAACACACCTGCCAGGTCACTGAAAGGTATACTTATGTTGTTTGTTGAACCAGTGGCTCCATACAAAAGAGATTCAGAAAAATTCTATAATCCAAAGATTACACATTTGTCTTGTACAATCGAAGGCCGTCCTAATCAAGTGTACGCTTCAGGTTTGTTACCTTATCAACACTACGATGAGATCACAAAGTATTTTGCGGGTGGAAGGATTACAGATAAACCTGCAAACATTGCGTGCAAAGATTTACATCTGTATGACGTAAGGATTGGTCAATACCTTACAAATAAGTATGCTCTTTGGCTAGACTTTCGTAGTACAGATGATGATTATCTTCATGGGTCAGGTCGAAAGGTTGAAAATGGCAGTGACGGGATTACAATTCAGATACAAAAAAAAGTTGAAACTGCTGCAGCAATAAATATATATTTGTACCTGATATATGACGCACAACTGAGCATAGAAGAGTGCAGACTAAAGGGTGTCATGTATTAAATTATATTGTGTATTAAAATGAACCGGAGCTTAATGACACTCGACCCACACTGTGGATTGTTTTGTGGTGCCACAGGGTGTGGTAAAACTGAATTTGTACTTAATCTCTTACAAACAAGATACATACACCACTTTGAAAACATTGTGATATTTTGTCCTACAATCAAACACAACAAAGCTTATCACAACCGTTTATTCATTTGGACTGACAGCAACATTTACTTAGTTGACCCTGAGAAAAAACTGAATGACTACCTACAATATTTTTACAAGCAATTTGAAGGACAGTCAACCCTGTTTATAGTTGATGACTGTTCTGCAGAGAAAGACATTGTCAAAAAGAGAAACACTTTAGCAGAACTTGCCTTCAGTGGCAGACATGCAAATGTAAGTGTATGGATTCTCACTCAGAAATATAATGCTGTACTGAAAGATTTTCGAGAACAGTTAAAGTTTATCTGTTTGTTTTACTGTAAGGATCGTGACAGTTTTGAAGACTGTCTCAGAGAGAACGACGTCATCCCAAATAAGCATGAACGAGATGATGTGAAAAACAAACTGAAATCAACTAAGCATCTAAAGCTCATTTTAAAGACAGATCAGCCAACAGGGTATAGGTTGGTGAATTAATTTATACATTTGTTTGTCCAATAAAAAATGACAGACGGACAAACCCAAGTGTTTGTTACAGAATGCTTCAAAGATGTTGAGCACTTTACTGACTTAAAATCACGTGTGTCTGAACCCAGCTTTAAACTCTCAACACCCACAATAAGAATATACATGACATATAATGTTACTTTGGAATATTCAGATGGATTACCACGTTATGATTATGAGACTGTTGATCTTAAGACAAATGCTTTTAAAGTTTATAATGCTAACAGTGGCCACTTGCGTTGGTTTGAGGTACTGTGTGAAAACATATTTGATCAATTAAGAAAACTACATTGTTACATTGAAAGTGTTACATTCAATAAAGTGATATTACACCTGCAGGACAAGAATTCAAGACAAACACCAGGGAAGTGGTTGACTTGTTTACCATACTACAGTTAATACAGTATTACATATGGTGTGTCAGTGGTAATATGTTTTTTCATTTATTATTTTGTCGGACAAATAAAAATGATGGACAATGCTCAAAGCTCATCAGGCTCAACAGGTTTAAGAAACGTGTTTTACACAACACACTTGCCTATATCTAATACTAATAATGTTTATGAATCAATAGAAAACTCTTTTTCTGTCATACAAGATAATCTTGTTACAGGCAGTGTGAAGATTCAGATTGTTGCTAAAATAGAATGTACTAGAGTAGACGGTGAAGTGATTATATCATATATATCAACAATACAACACACAGTTAAGACAAGAAGGGAATTGGAGAACGTGTTTAGATTGATTGATTGATTGTACATTGCTTAACGTCCCGACAGCAACAAGGCTTTCTCAAGACGTGCCTGCACTGCTTGTGAAAAAAAATAAAATAAACAGAACATTGAATGTATGTCGCCAGCTGGTCAAATACGTTAAATAAACCTAACACATGGGGGCTAAATAAAGCTAAGACCATTTAGCAACACACATCCAATATCAAGAGCTACAGGCAGTGCAGACAGTAGGGAGAGTTTTAAAAAGGCAAATACAGGTGAATTGACCTCGGGTAGACAGAAACACATGCCCCAGAATAGAGAGAAAAACCCACCCTGTGGGGCTAACCAGGGTGACCCTGGGAACTAAAAAATACCTAACCCCACCCAAGTCCCCCAGGGCAGACCTGGGTGGGGTGGAGAACGTGTTTAGAGACAGACTATTACCTGACTTCCTCCAAGCAATTGACAGTGCAAAAATGAAAGGGTCTGGTTGGCATGAGGGACATGTACATGAACTACAATTAAAACAGTCAAGGTATCATCCTATATTAGGTAAATCATGGTTGCCACTGCCAACAGAGGTTGGAAACAAAAAGGCTGTCGTTAACATACAGAACAATGACAACTATTGTTTCATGTGGTGTGTGCTTGCTAAACTACACTTTATAAAGTCAAAACCTGAACGTGTATCTAACTACATCAAATTTGTAAATGAACTCGATTTTAGTGGCATTGAGTTCCCTGTTAAAATAGAGGACATAGACTTGTTTGAAAAACTAAATCCTGGTATATCTGTAAATGTGTATGTGTGGGATAATGAGTCTGTTGATAAGTTACAACCCATTAGAGTATCACCACTTGCTCCAACCTACGGACAGTCAGAAGATAGACATGTTGACATGTTGCTAATCGGTGATGACAATAACTTCCACTACACAATTATCAGAAATATGTCACGTCTAATTCATGGGCATACAACAAAACACAATGGTAAACAGGAAGTGTGTAAAAGATGTTTACAAAGGTTTTCTTCTATTTCAGTAGCGCACAAGCATGTTTTACATTGCAGGTCGGCTGATGACATACAAACTGTACTTAAGTATCCAGATCCTGGTAGTCAAGTATATTTTAAGAACTATGGGAATCGACAAAAGCTGCCGTTTGTAGTGTATGCTGATTTTGAATCACTGGTTGTACCATATGAAGGTCCTGTTCCAGAGTCATTACCAAAGACTATAAAGTTGAGTGACCAAGTGGTGTGTTCTTTTGGATACATTATTGTTAGGTCAGACGGACAGCATTCTGAACCTGTTATCTACAGGGGTGAAAATGCAGCATGTTTGTTTTTAACAGAAATGAGACATCTGTATAGTCAGGTAGTAAAATATCTCACAACATGTCAGATGCCTTTGGTGATGACAGAAAAAGACAAACTGAAATTTGATACAGCAGAGACGTGTTGGATTTGTGAACAACCCCTCCAGGGTGATAAAGTTCGTGACCATGATCACATAACTGGGCATTACAGAGGTGCTGCACATAACAATTGTAACTTGTTATTAAAAACAGATCCTAAGACATATAAGTTACCAATCTTTTTCCACAATCTCAAAGGATATGATTCACACATTATCATGCAGGCTGTGGATGAGTCTTACAAAAACATTAATTGTATAGCGCAAACAACTGAAAAGTACTTGACTTTTAGATTAGATAAATTAGCATTTTATGACTCTATGCAACATTTGTCTTTAGGTCTTGCTAGTTTGGCAGAAGGACTGACTGAGTATCCAATAACAAGTAAATATTTTGAGCCAGACTTGATTAAGAAAGGTGTGTATCCGTATGAGTACATTGATCACTGGGTTGTGTTTGAAGAAAGGAGACTACCACCAAAAGAGAAATTTTATTGTACACTTAATGGTAAAGGTATTTCTGACTCTGAATATCCACACGCACTTGATGCGTGGGATAAATTAGGGTGTCAAACGATTGGTGACTACCATGACCAGTACTTGAAAGCTGACGTTTGTTTTCTAGCAGACGTATTTGAAAGTTACAGTGAGAAGGCTTTGTTACACTACAGTCTTGATCCTGCTTGTTACATAACTAGTCCTGGCATGACATGGGATGCATTTTTGAAATCCAGTTAGATATCTATAGACCTGTTGTCTGATCGTACGATGGGTGAAATGGTGGAACGTGGATTGAGGGGTGGCATTAGTATTGCAGCGAACAACTACGCCAGAGCAAATAATAAATATCTGGATGGCTTTTACCCCTCAAGCCCTGGGTCAAGGTCATTCATTACGTACTTGGATGCTAATAACCTTTATGGATTTGCAATGTGTGTGTTATTGCCCTTGAAAAACTTTTGTCTGTATGATTTGTCACAGTATGACATAACACATTCAGGGTTAACAAACTATATTATGACTCTTGACCGGAATGATGCGAAGGGTTGGATCTTTGAAGTAGACCTGGAGTACCCACACCATCTACATGATTACCACAATGATTATCCATTAGCTGTTGAGAAAATGAGTTTGACAGGAAAAAAAGATGACACTAAACTTGTGCCAAATTTAAATGACAAATTTAATTACATATGTCACTACCGCTTGTTACAGTTTTACATCAGACACGGGTTAGTACTAAAGAAAGTTCACAGAGGAATTCATTTGATCAGAGTGCTTTCATGAAAGATTACATAATGAAGAACACAACATTACGTGCAAGGGATGGCAACACTGCATTTGACAAAGACTTCTTTAAGCTTATGAACAATGCCTGTTTTGGTAAGGCGATGGAAAATCCTCATCACAGAAAAGATGTGAGACTTGTCACAACTGAATCTGGTGCAATTAAACTTACAGGTAAGCCACAGTACACGGGATACAAAGAGTTTCATTCATCATTGTATGCAGTGTCACTCAAAAAAAAGATTGTTAAACTGGACAAGCCAGTATTCATTGGTATGGCAATACTGGAGTTACCAAAATTGTTGATGCTTGAATTTTATTATGATTACTTTAAACCAAAGTATCCTGAGTGTCGTCTGCTATACACTGACACTGACTCTATGATCATTGATGTGTGTACTGAAGACTTTTATGAAGACATGAAAACAGAGTTACACATGTACGACACGTCTGACTACCCAAAAGATCACCCACTGTTTAGTATACAAAATAAGAAAGTGCCTGGAAAGTTTAAGGATGAACTGAATGGTGTGCCAATAGTTGAGTACGTTGGACTGAGATCAAAAATGTTTTCTATACTGCATCAGAACGGTAGTTGGTCGAAAGCCAAAGGAATAAAAAAAATCAGCGATAAAAAACAAAGACATTCGGCATGAACATTACAAGCAAGTGTTAGATGGTGCATTAATGCCTGATTATCCAAACAAGTCACTGAGATCAAATAAACATAATCTTGAAATGATTCAAACAAATAAGAAGTCACTTGCAGTTGGAGACACAAAGCGTGTGTTTTATAGTAAGGAAAAAGCTTATGCACCAGGTCATTACAGGCTCAAATTATCTGAAGAAATAGTTGATGAACTGGTTGATGAATTAATTGATGAGTTAGTTACTGAAATGAGTAACGGTGTCTGGGGGAATAATCTGTAATTCTTCTCTGACAAATGCCCTTTGGGGTGCAGGGTCGTACAGGTAATATATTGTTGCGTCAAGACTGGGGACTATTTTTTTTATATTGTGTACAGACATTGACCAGTTGTGGTCAGTTGCTCTGCGCTTTACGTCGTTCTCGGCCTCCCCTGGTTGATATAAATATCTCACCTGTTTAGTAAATAAACTTGTGTCGGGTGCTGGGGTTGGTCCTGTTTTTGGCTCTGTAATTGTTTTCAATTTAATAACATCAGCAGGTTTTACATGACCTTCATTATTCATTGCTTTATCACATGTGGTAATCTCTTTACCCACTCAGTGTTCCGGGTGTCATGCATGATTTCCTTAGAATACTGGTAACTGAAAAGTCTCTCTGATAACTGTTAAAGTTCTCTACAATTGCCTGTGATCTGTGTACGCCTGGAATGCCTTTTCTGACTATTACGCCATGCTTCGCAAATAACTGATTAACTGTGCCTTTGAATTCTGACCCGTCATCAACTTGAACAAGTCTGGGGTATCTTAAAGGGCCTCGACTATATATTTTTGTTAATGCTGTAGCAACTGTGGTAGCAGTTTTGTCAGATATGGGTTCAGCGTCTTTGTACCTTGACACAATGTCAACAACAGTTAATGCGTACTTGTATCGTTTCTTTCTTATTGTGTCATGGGGTAAAAACAGAAGGTCCATTTGATGTGTGTCATTTGGGGTAGTGTTTTCAAAATGAGGTCTTGTTATTTTTCTTGGAGCAGGAAGATATATCTGCCAAATTGCCTGTCTCTGTAACCATTGTTTGACTTGATTGAGTGTTATATCTCCGCCCACAGCGGCATGTAATTTCTTAATAGCGGTTGCTCCTTTCCAATACCCTGATGGAGAGTAATATATTTTCGATAGTTTATTTTCTACGTTCATTTTTTCTAGCAATATAAAGACCAGAAAAAATACAAATGTCCTTCCCACTAGAACAAAGATTATCTCTCCGTTTCTTTGTTCTGTACTTGATTTGTAATAGTCACTTAGTTTCGGTTTCGGGGTAGACATGTCATTACCAGTGACGAGATAGTATTCACGAATTGCGTCATCTGTATTTGAAAACGTATGTTGTGCGTGACCTTCAAGTCTGAGTTTGTCATTGATAAAATAAAGTTTCTCAATTCTATTCTTTTCATACTCTTGTTGTGCTTGTGCAAGTTTCTCTGATGCCTCATTGTGATGCTTCATTTCTTCAGCTGATTCTTCTCTACCTACTTTTGAAAAGAGATAGTTTGACCCACTGAATGCCAGGGCATTGACCATCGCGCCTCCAATTATTACTGCTAAAGTCGCCATATTTATTTTATTTACATAGAAACATTTTCGGGAATAATTCCCTGCTTGACAAGAAAATCTTTTGTCGCAATTGAAGCTGTGACAACTACAATTAGCTTAGCACTGTCTTCGAAATCTAATCTACTCAGGTCTGCTGATTTCATTTTGAGTAGATTTTTTCCCAGCATAGAATAAGCTACTGCTAGTCCACTTATCACGGCAGAGTGATAGACAAGGTTCATTATGTTTTTTGTGTCGCTCATTTTCTAAGGCAATAAAAATTAAAATAATATTTTTATTTACTCCATATAAAATGGGTCAACGGCTTTGGATGTTACTGGTAATGTGGCGACTTCTGGTTTTGTTTTTGGAGTGTATGATTTTTTGGTCACTGTACGAGTCAGTGGTTTGTATTTTTTGTATAATTGATAACCAAATCCGACAACAAATCCGGCAACTATATATTTTGTTGTTTGAGGTTTGGGGTCAGGGTTAGACTGGGTTGTTTGTCTCTCACTTTGATGAGGGTGTGATAGTAGTGACTGTGTGGGTACTGACACTGGTCCTGACGGTCCTGACAGTGTTGACGGTGGGTCAGTTACATGAGCCTTTTCTGTTTGTGCTTGAAGCTGTAATTTGTTTTGTCTATTATATTCGGCTAATTCTTTTTCCAGCCTCAACCCTGCCTGCACATTTAGCCTTAGTCACAGTTTGAACCTGCGTCAAGACCGGTCTGGGGTTCGGTTGTGGAGTCGTCTGGGTTTCGTCCATTTTCTTCTGCAGTAAAATTTAATTTTGAAAAATCAATATGACTCCCGGTAACAAGAAATGTTACGACAGGTGCAAGGTAATTTCCAAACTTGTAAAACATGACACATGCTAATTTACCAATTGAACTTGAAACAATAGGATTGCTTTCAAGGTCGTGTAAAAGACTGTCAGTGTCTACAGGTAGAAAGTGACTCACTGCTTTTGTGTATAGGCATACTAGAGATCAACTCAAATCACGTGTCATTAGTGAAGCAATGTGGTTTTCATATTTTGAATGAAGTTTAAATAGTTCGTCAGAGGTTAGAGATTCAATATCTTCTGTCATGTATTGTTTTCCGAGATAAGCCTTTGACTTCCCCGAAACAACTACAGACAAAAGACGCTGTTTTTTTTTAGTCTAAGTCTTTGTTTTCTACAGCATTGATATCATTTAGAAGAAGTAATTCGTCTTGGTTCATTTATATTGTAATTAAAAAATTTAAAACAGAAAAACAAAACTGTAGGTAATTTTGAAATTTGTTATCAAGCAAAATCATGTTTTTCTAGGAAGTTACACTGAACAGTAACTTCATACGTTTACACCAGTCAGCTATGTAGTCAATAGTTTTTGAGTTTACCCCAGACAAGACTTGCCTGTTCTTTAAGAGCTATTATTCTCTCATATGCATCTAGCTCCACTGTTAGAATACAATTAAGAAAAAAAAGTTTTTTTGTTGCCCTTGTATCTTAGTAAAAAAGACTTAGTATACGTGACTAGAGTCAAGTTGTTATTAATAACTTATAAGTAATTAGGAGAAGTAATTAATAAGTTGTTATGGCAAGTAACTAATAAGATCTTATAAGGTAAGTGAGGCCACTTGATAGTTTCTTATCTAGCTGTTTTTTCAGTGCTTGTATAGTGCAGAGTATAACCACCAGTTGATTTTCTAATTCCTCAGAAACCAGTCATGAGTATATTAAGCCCACTTGTACAAATACCCCTCCTTTCAAATCATGGTGTCCCCATGTTGATCTTTGACATCACTTAGTGATTTAAAAGGGTGTAGCTATGAAAGGGCTTTGACGGCTGAGAGCTTTTCAAAAGCACAGTCCCGTTGCGGCTTGTGTATGAATTGAAAAGAGAGAAATGTGTCCCCTCTATTCAATAGCGGTGTGCGTCGTTCAACTGTGACATCACCTGGCAGATCACGTTAAAGGTGAATTACACTTACATGAGTGTCTGGAAGTGTCCGTATGTGTGTGCATGTGTGTGTGTGTGTGTGTGTTTGTTTGGTTTGTGTGTGTGTGTGTGTGTGTTCGTTTGTTTGGTTTGTGTGTGCGTGTGTGTGTGTGTATACGTGTTTGTGTATGCGTGTATGTGTGTGTGTTTATTTATGTGTTTGTGTGCATGTGTGTGTGTGTGTGTGTGCGTGCGTGTGTGTGTGTGTGTGTGTGCGTGTGTGTGTGTTTGTGTGTGTATGTATGTCTATGTGTATGTTTGTGTGTTTATTTGTGTGTGTGTGTGTGTGTGTGTGTGTGTGTGTGTGTGTGTGTGTGAGTGTTTGTGTGTGTGTGACTAGACTGATTTCGGTGCTAACAGGCAGGTGTTCGTGACTCATTGCTGGTAAAAAAGATGATAGCTTTTAATGTTACTGTACACTGGATTAAAGAGACAGGTACATAATAGTACATCTATATAGACTTTTAAATCGGGCCTATCTCTCTGTGTGAGGTGGCTATGAGACATGTATGTCAATGTAAAATGCATCATTCATGTTACCTACAGACGGTACCAAGGGTAACCACAAAACATTAGTAAGCAGACGACAGGCCCATTCAGCCAAACAAAAGAGCGACGACAGCCCATTCAGCCGAACAAAAGACATCACTTGAAAATTATGTCGAAAATAATATTCATAAATCTTGGAGCCCTCATGAGTTCGGCAGAGTATTTGAAACTGAAATGTTAATCTATGCGTTGCTTGCGGCAAATGATCACAGTCAAGACCCTCAGTCTACTCGCAAAGAGACTTAAAGAGAACAGTATACCTGTGCTGAAGGGTAATATCTGTCTTGTTTAAGTCTGTGTACAATCAACATAAAAAGCTGTAGTCTTGTTTGCCTACAGTGAGTCATGAACACCTGCATGTTTGCACTGAAATCAGTCTCGTCATAATTTTGAGTCTGAGCAAAAGCCTACGCATGCAAGGGTCCATGTGTAACATAGCTGAAATTGTATAGACTACAACAGCATTTTGAAAGAGTGTGTGGAGCGGCAGGGTGGAAAAGCCTAACTGGTTTGGAAATTGTAAACTGTTTGAGAAAAAAAAAGCTCTGTAAGTGTGATTTGTCATGGATGTTACCTTGTATAAACGGTGTATATGTTGCAAGGTAGGACACTTAATGTTTTTGTTTATACATGTGTGTGTGAGTGTGTGTTAGTGTGTGTGTGTGTGTGTTAGTGCGTGTGTATTTGTAACGTGATGTTGTTAGTGTGTGTCAATGTGTATGTGTGAGTGTGTGTGTGTGTGTGTGTGTGTGTGTGTGTGTGTGTGTGTGTGTGTGTGTGTGTGTGTGTGTGTGGAGGAGGTTTGACTACATCTTTTTGTAGTTCCCCTGCGGAGTTGTGAAACGGGGCACATGTAAATCTGTGAATCTAGCCCTCTATGTACATGGCCAGATACCGTCAATCTAACTTGCAGTGGAAACCAGACTTAAAAGGCCTGTGTTAAAAAAGAGATACTTGTGTCGTTTTAAATCGGTGACTCAGCCAATAGAATAGCTTTTTCTTCATAACATGCCATTATGCTCGGGCTGTGCCCACACAGGGCTGTCCCTACCCGCATTGAACTGACTGCACTGGCAATTTCTAAAGACCTTCTCTTGTCAAGCGTAGCATGAAAAGAAATGGGGACAGTGTACTGAATTGTATGCATAAACGACTACTGTAAGAGTGTGTGTACACAGTGAGAGGGTAGGCTAACTGGTAGAGAAAATCGTGTTCCTCAGAAATCAACTTTAACAGGGTGTGTGTAAAATGTCATTTGTTTATTACAGAGTGCGCTGTCAGGATTTTGGTTTGATTTGAGAGAAACGGTCATGTGGACGTTAATGACCGTAATTAGTAATTAATTAAGGTCAACTTAAGACAATGGAAAAGCTTCAGGATTTTCTAAGAGAAAGAAAGAATGAGAGAATTGAAGTATTATTAACACTATGATTGAGTTAACCCCTTAATTATTAATATGTGGAGGTACATAAAATTGTGACTGTTTAAAAAGCAATGATTTAGGGGGTAACTTCCAACGGTATTTACTCTGTGTGGGGAACATAGCTGATGAGTTTCTAAAAGTTATAATTAAGGGGGTTAACTCAGTCATTGTGTTAATGCTGGTTCAATTCTCTCATTCTTTCTTTCTCTAAAATGTCTTGCACCTTATCCGGGTCATGTACGAGGACTGGTTCCCTCACATCGAAAAATAGCTTTCGAAAAATACTTCTACAAAAATGTCTCCATCCTAAGGACAAATATTGTTGCCATGCATAAACTATATGGCATTAGTACTTTCGTTTCGTACCTGCAAACCATTGTTACTCTTTTGACGAACTACTTACCTCTGCAGAAATTGCGTAAGCTGCTAGACTACACCATAGTGTTGCATATTTTCTGATTACATCACCTTGCCTAAGACAATGACGTACTGTCGGCGATTTCTACGCAACCGTCCCATGATCCTGGCCTGATTTTTGTTCTCTGAAGTCTGCGTACTTGTTTTTACGTCACTACGGAAACTTCAAGCTAGGGCGATCGAACATTACGCGTCGACTAAAGTTAAACTACATGTGCGGCTGACATGTTGCACACTAATAGTAATAGACTTATGGTGAACTCTATAATAGTCACAGTGCATACGCGTCATTCTTTTGAGAGAGAGAGAGAGAGAGAGAGAGAGAGAGAGAGAGAGAGAGAGAGAGAGAGAGAGAGAGAGAGAGAGAGAGAGAGAGAGAGAGAGAGACTAGGTAAAGGATAGATTAAAAATTATGAACATACACAGATGTGTATGTCCTTCTTTTGGTAGGTGTTCTGCGGTTTTATGTGTGTATTTAGGTAAGGGTTGGGAGCAGGCAGTATGGCACCTATTACCATATGATACGTGTATATTTTCTTGTTTGCTGATGCCCCCACCCGGGTCTGCCCTGGGGGACTTGGGTGGGGTTAGGTACTTTTTAGTTCCCAGGGTCACCCTGGTCAGCCCCACAGGGTGGGTTTCCTTTCTATTCTGGGGCATGTGTTTCTGTCTACCCTTGGTCCATTCACCTGTATTTGTCTTTTTAAAACTCTCCCAACTGTCTGCACTGCCTGTAGCTCTTGATGTTGGATGTGTGTTGCTAGACAGTCTTAGCTTTATTTAGGCCCCTCGTTGTAGGTTTATTTAACGTATTTGACCGGCTGGCGACATACATTCAATTTTCTGTTTAGTTTTTTTTTTCACAAGCAGTGCAGGCACGTCTTGAGAAAGCCTTGTTGCTGTCGGGACGTTAAGCAATGTACAATCAATCAATAATTGTTTGCTGATGTGTATGTACAAAACCTTCATTACAAGCAAACAAAATAAATAAATAATTTAAATATATACTTATTTGGGTTTAATGTCGAGCAGGCGACCAATGCCATCTCATGGCGGTTAAATAAAAAAGATTAAGTCAAGATACCTGGGACATATGAATGCTCAGTAAAGGATAGATTATGAACATGCACAGATGTAAGTGTCGTTTGGTGGGTGTTCTCTGGTTGTGGAGTGGGGTTGGGAGTGGGCAGTATTACCATATATGTGTATGTGAACATCAGCATATGAACAAAACCTACTTTTCAAACAAATAAAAATAAATAATAAATTTAAATAACTAGGACATATGAATACCAAGTAAAGGATATATTATGAACATGCACAGATGTTTGTTCTGTGGTTTTGTATATGGGGTGGGGCGCGGGTGGTATGCACCTATTACCATATGTGTACATGTTATGTTCACATCATATATGTGTATATGTATGTTCTCATCTTGTATGCTGATGTCCCCCACCCAGGTCTACCCTGGGGGACTTGGGCGGGGTTAACTACTTTTTAGTTCCCAGGGTGACCCTGGTCAGCCCCACAGGGTGGGTTTTCCCCTGTATTCAGGGGCGTGTGTTTCTGTCTACCCTTGGTACATTCACCAGTATTTACCTTTTTTAAACTCTTCCTACTGTCTGCACTGCTTGTAGCTCTTGATATTGGATGTGTGCTGCTAAAGGGTCTAGTTAGGTTTATTTAGTGTATTAGACCAGCTGGCGACATACATTCAATATTCTGTTTAGTTTGGGTTTTTTTCACAAGCAGTGCAGGCACGTCCTGAGAAAGTCTTGTTGCTGTCGGAACATTAAACAATGTACAATCAATCATTTTATGCTGATGTGTATGTGCAAACATACATCACAAACAAACAAACAAACAAAAAATAATAAATTAATACAATAAGTTGGGGATACCTGGGACCTATAAATATGCATGTTAAGTAAAGGATAGATTATGAATATGCACAGATGTATGCATATTGAAAACAAATTTCCTCTCCTTGGTGACCACTACCATACCACTATAGTGATCATGTGCATCAAGGAATTCCTTCCATCCATAATTAAAAGGATAAATAATAAATAAATATGTAAGTGAATACATACATGAATCAATAAAAATAAATAAATAAAACATGTAATATAATAGAGAGGGCTACAATCTGTATTGTGTCTCATGCAGTCCTGATAAAGCTTAATCATAAGAGTCCTTGTGAGTACTTGAGTGCGGATTGGTTGAATTGGTTGCAAAAACTAAAATTTTATATTTAGGTGTTTAGCTGAACATGGTGATTTTGATGGAAACGGTTCGGAGATGGATTTCACTCTGCCTGGCTTGTGCTTAAGACCAGTCGGATACGAGTGTGCTTGACCAGTTAAAAATCCCATCTCCACTAATAAAATAAATATAAAAAGAGCAGACCTGCACTTAGAGCCGTTAGGCTGAAAAACAGACGAACAACATGCATGTTGTATCCGGCCAAAGAATGTTGAAGATGGTCGGCAGACACATTGCACAACATGCACAAAGGGAGTTTACTTTCGATATGATTTCCTCCCACAAAAGACCGAGTTCTATGGAAAAGGCTGTTTTCAAGACCAGGAAAAATAACGTATTTGACGTTGATAAGATGTTCAAATCGAAAATAATCTCTGTTTCAATTCAGGAGCAAAGTAAAGCTTCATCAACCGTGCGCGTCTGATTGACTTCTTTAGAAGGCTTCTCGCTGACCGCCATTTTGAAACTAGCGACGCGACTATGCTTACCGCATTAAAAATAATACTTTTAAACTTATTTTATCGTATATATGTATGCATGTTTACTTGCTGATGATTTTAATTTACTCACTAGAATAAACTTGTAACTTGTATGCTTGAAATTTTCAATGTTATGCACAAAAAATGTCTTGCACCTTATCCGGGCGGTGTACGAGGACTGGTTCCCTCACATCGAAAAATAGCTTTCGAAAAACACTTCTACAAAAATGTCTCCATCCTAAGGACAAATATTGTTGCCATGCATAAACTATATGGCATTAGTACTTTCGTTTCGTACCTGCAAACCATTGTTACTCTTTTGACGAACTACTTAGTCTGCAGAAATTGCGAAAAGCTGCCGCGGACTATATGCTGCTTGATTTAATATTTTAAAAAAGATCGTAGACGAAGAGGAACGAGGTGTTAAAGGTGCATGGACGGTAGCGGTTCGTCTGTCTGATAATTATGAGACACGTGTTGAGCAGGATTTTTGGTTTGCTTTGTTACATCTGTGCAGGTGCAGAAAAAAAGACAAAATCGTACCCTTTTCTTTTGTCATCTTATGCAGCCATTTGTCCCCCCCCCCCCCCCTCCTCTCTACACACACGGCGCAAAATCACTGTACAAAAAAAGAATTATTTCAACATTGCATGCTTAGAACATAACATGACGTTTATGTCAGTACGTCAAAAACGAACATTTTATTACGTAAAAGATTTCTGGGTGTTTGGCTCCTGCGGTACGTTTTACCAGTGTGCCCTGTCTTCAAATAGATACTTGGAAAATATAGTTTTCAAACGCGCGTCGGCCGCGACACTAGCCGTCGAGTTTTCGATAGGCGATGCACACTTATAGTAACAGACTTATGATCATTGACTTGACAAATTTGCGAGGCTTTTTCAAATAGACTTCAAAATCAGAATCAGGTCAAAGACAACAGGTAGAGACCCTTGACAGTGAGTACAGCTCGCATATAAAAGGGACTTTGTGAGTTATGGCTCTTCAGTAATAGGACCATCGCCAAGGGGAGGGGGAGGGTTGTGGTAAGTCACGCTATCTGTCATCAGTCCCAGCGCTGCCTGGTGTTTGTTTTGTTAAGCCGTTACCGGCGCTCCTCTCTTCATTTTAGCTGGCAACAGTGTCTAATAGCTAAGTCAGACCAGTACAACTGCAGCTGACATAGATCACTTTGAACCCCCAGATATTGAATCGGCTCAGGGGAATCTGTGCATTTTGCAGACTCACTTTACATCCTTATTAGATCCCTCGGATGAGTAAGCCACTGAGGACTTATTTGCGTATCCAGGGCCTTCCATCCACAAGAAATCCAGACGCCACAAAAGTGAATGCCAAGCGTGTAAAATGCAAAGAAGTACCCAACGGAGAAAGAAAAACGCTTAGAAAAGACGGTTACAACACAATTTATTAATATTTCGGGTAAATACCCTTTGTCAAAATAGACAAACAGAGAGATCGGTCGCTACTTATCTTCATGCACAGAAGGAATGTGGCAACTCTGCCACATTCCTTCTGCGAATGAAGATAAGTAGCGACTGATCTAAGCGTGTTTCTTTCTCCGTTGGGTACTTCTTTGCATCCACAAGAAGCATAGATCTTCATGAGCCCATACATGTTGTAAAGGCTGCTGCCGAATCAAAGTGCTCTTTTTGAATTTTTACATAGATTGGCCTCGTTTGCATCCTAAAGTTGAGGGTGTTATTATTGATTTAGTAAAGCGATTGGATTCAGTAATTTCAAGCGGCTCAGCCATACAATATAATTACGATATCGATCACAATTAAAAAGGATAAAATAGCCAACGAAGTTCAAAATCAAGTAAAAAAAATTAATTTATCCCAGGAAGGGGTAATTTCAGTCTGGACGGGAGCATACAAATATATATATATATATATATATATAAAGTAAAGTGAAAAAATGGACAAGACGGACATACAAACACATACACACAGGCACACATGCACGCCAAATTTAGAAACTATACTAATACTGACATCTATACTAATACTGACAACTATACTAATACTGACAACTATCACATAAACCTTACAAGAACAAAATGGCACCTTCCATCCCCCTCATGATCGATTACAGATCTCACAGCTGAATATATTCAATATTGTAATTTATTAAAGTTGCACGCACACGTAAATAATGAGGAGGAAAACAGTTATTGTACTCTGGCCACTTAACAACATCAGATATTGCATGTGGTCGTGACGTTTGATCGAATCACCATATCAATCTTCTCATGTTTTAATATCCAAATTGAAGAGAACAAACGGCTGTTCTGGCATGAAATGTACAGAACATGACATGAAAATACGCTGTTGTGAACGGAAAAAATTAGTAAAACCAAACAAAAAACAGAAACATGAAATACGCTAGAAAATATAACTATATAACTGAACGGCCTCCCCGTTAAAACGCCACCCCACCTCTCCACCCCTCCTCCCTTCCCGGCCCGCGCCTAAACTTCTCCTCGCCACTCTCAAGGAATATGGGCCACTGGATAGTTGAACACCACATAGTCACTCAGTCAGTGTAACTTTATGAAAACAATGTTTGTGTCAATTGATAGAAAAGGCAGAATGAATGTTTTTAGCAGGAAGATAAACAAGATATAAACAGTTACTTAGCAAAACGAGTTACTAGAAGTAGAACACAACTATAACAGACTGAACAATTCGTTGATCAACTATCCACCTAACTAAATATCTAGCAGATGTTAATGATCCATTGCTAAGACGCACAGGAATACCACCGCGAACATGTTCGTCTTCGCATTACAGCACAGAAATAGTACATTTATAATTTGGTTTCATGTATGTAGTAGAGGCAATGTCTTGGGCAATTGTGTGAACTGCTAAATGAATAAGATACTAATGTGTAATCTGAATTTGAAAACAATGCATTAGAATCAATGTCAGTTGTGTAAACTGACACAGTTCTAACATGGGTCATATTTACTTCAGTCTCTGACTCAAGCTGCGACAGTCGGCACGATTGAACGGATTGTCTATAACCGCTGTTCATGTTCCAGCGCAGAAAGGGCGCAGACTGACATTTTTGCCATACGTTCGGGGTCACAGCCGGCATCACTCATATCAATATACGCATTTTCAATGTAAAACCAAACACACACTGAACAGGAAACAACGGAATTAAACAAACAAAATAAAATATGGAAATGTTTAACGCTAATGTATATTAATGTACATGGCGAATACACACACTTACACTAGTTCACACATATTGAGTTGTGTTCGGCAGTGTTTGTCTACAGCGGACTTCACTTTGTTGTTCTTAAGCCCGCCATTAGGCTTAGCACACGTCACTGCACTGTCATTTAAGTGTGTATATTTCAGATCGTAATATTACAGTTAATGTGTGCTACATCCAATCACTCCAGCAATATCCTGCTAGACTGAATTGTGAGTTCCCACGCCGAACCGGCGAATTCTGATTCCACTGAAATGCGCTCGTGTTACGTAGATACAATGTTGCTGTTGTTTTTTTTTCTTCACATGAACATGCGCCTGTACACTATGAGTAATAATATTTTAAAACAAACAAAAAACAAAAAAAACCCACGTATCATTCTATTAGTAGGACCCAAACGCCCATGTGTGAACCACTCTCTCTGGAATGAGGGTTAGAGGATGAACTCTGCACTGGTTTGGTCAACTTGGCAAGGGTCTGGAAGGCTTGTTGTCACGAGCATGACTTATTGAAATTACTGTGCCTTTTTGTGGAAATCCTGCCTCGGCGGTCGTAACTGGCGTCCCTGAAAAAAAGGTACAAATAATAATTACATTCAGTGAAAGTCGAATGGAAGAAAATGTCAATGGGCCTACATTCTGTTGCTATCTTGAGGCATGTGTTTGTGTGATTGGGCAGAAATAATACAGCCGACATACTTTACAGACAAACAGGCAAACAGAAAGCTGTGTACTAACAGTAACTGGTTTCATTCAATTAATTCATTGGTTCTGTAAGTGAAGGAGAACTAAGTTTTTAATGTATTTAGTACCTTGACTGGCAAGGCTGGAGAGGGTCATACCGGCGATACCGGCGGCTGCATGTCTTTGTCACTACTGTGTGCCAGAGGTCTTTGTTTTCTGAAAAAATTGAAAAGAAATCATTTTTGTACTATTTATATTTTGAAATGTGAACGAAAAAAATGAAAATAATTTTTATCTAAATACCCAAAATCTGTCGTTATGAACACATCTCAAAACGGATAAATGTAAAAGATAACGATAAACTGTATACAAAAGATACTACACGCACTCACGCACGCAAGAATGATTACCTAGGTGTGGATGTTAGTCGTGGCCCTTTTTTTCGTCTGGCAGGAGTGTTCGTGTGTGCCCTCGGCCTTTTTCGTGACTGCGCAATCCTAGCTGCCAGCTCTTCTGTTGGAATGTTTAGCAATGTGTCCAGGTCGCTGGCATGACTTTCAGGGCCGAAGTTGTACTTGACGTTGCCTTTACCGTCTTTCACGAAACACTGATATTTCATGAAATCAGGCAGCTTTGCAGCATGATCGCCTGCTGTAAACAGATATTCTATCTGTAGATTTACAAGCTGTCCTAGGTGCCGCAAAGCTGACTCCGGCGGCATCCAGAGTTGTGGGTTTCGTAAAGTAGCCTCTCCAGGTGGCTTGATGGATAGCTGTCGCACTTCTTCCAAAGTCAGTTTGTCGGGATCGTTGTTCTTGGGGCAGTACAAATATTTTATTAGTCGTAGGTATGCTTCCAGGTCCAACTGACCGGACGTGACTAGTTCACGTTCCTTCTCAAAACAAACCAAGCTGTTGAACAGATTCCTCTTGACGATTGTGTCGAGCATTGTCTGATGGGTAATGCCTGAGAATTTCGGCAAGAAGTCGTTGCCCCCCTCACAGTATTTCACAAAAGCACCCCTTTTAAAAAAGCTTATTTCTCTGCAAATTTCACAATGATGCTGTGAAACCTCAATTTCTATAGCCTTGGCTAAAAAGTCTAGAGTTTTTTTGCTTTCCGAATTTTCCTTCAATGAATATATGCACACCTTTTTCGTGTCGGCACAAACTCACGTGACAAGGGCACATACAATGTTAAAGTCTTCCTTCCTTTCGCCAATCGCCCCCACAATGCTCTCGTTGATGACTTTTGGTAGATGTTGGCACCGACCGACGAGAAGGACGCCGTCTAAGTAAGCAGCTGCTGCCTGTCGGCGTGTGTCACGTCGGACAACTTCTTGAAGAGATTTCTATAGCGCAGGCTGCGATTTATTAATTGATACGCAGTTTTCAAAAAAAAAAAAACCACCATTTTCTGTTACACAGTTCTTCGTAACTAGGCTGGGTGTGATCTTCAAAATTATGATGAAAATGTAGTTCGAAATCCTTTATCCTTTCCCACTCAATACGAGAAAAATGCTCTTTGTATTCTGCATGCAGATTGTGAAGTTCCGAATTATCAATGTCCCGAGTTAAGAGAAGGCTTTCAAGTTTGGATATTTCTTGATAGAGTTTCAAAACAGATTTGTCAACAGATGCACCACCGTCACACAACTCTCCCTTTTTATGACCAGTTTCAACACAGTTTTGTGAAACTTCAGCAGCCACTTGTTTGCAGAAAGTAGACTTTTGGGAATTTTCAAAACAAAATTTGATGACTGACCACAAGTTGACAAGTAGCTTTCCTCGTTCGCACGAACGACTGGCTCCTGTCAGTTTCTTGAAATAAATAGCCACATTGTCCTTTCTCGGCACATCAGGGTCAGAGGGTAGTTTCCTTTGTTTCAGAGTTTCATAAAAATGATCAAGCTGTATCCAGAAATTTTCGTCTTCTGCTAAGACACCGAGATGTTTCAGTGATGGAATTAGAATCGCAGGCAGCATCTACAAAGAAAACATCAGTCCTGCATAAGTAAGCGCCGGCATTGTTTAATCATCGTCATTGCTTGGAATATTGTGTTTTATGTGCTTTCTTATAATTTTAAGGTTGATATAAGTTGCGGAAAGGACGGTATATGCAGGTCAGATCGATCAGGCGTTTTAATCGAGGCATATAACATGGACACACTTGAATCATTCCATTGAAATGTAAGCGTAGTTGTATCCCGATGGGTGGACTGTCTTCTTGAACCAACTGATATTTTTCAGGATATTAATGCACAAGTGCATGTTTTCAACCATGTTTTCGTTATGTTTGTAACAACAGTTACACAGTGAAAAATATCACGGCAGCCTGCCGCCGCGGCTGAAGTGAACGAAATGCGAAAGAAAAATAGTAATAAAATGTCTCTTACCTTTGGTCGGATAATGCCGACATCTTCGCTGAGTTCAAGTTGACAACGGCCGCAAATTTTGGAGACCATCTAAGACTTGTTAAGTGATATATCCGAATACGACACACAATATCACCCAAAAAAAACACAAAGAAAATTCGCAGCTGATTTTTTTAAAATTATATCTCCAGCAACTGCAGAAATGAAACGTGCACCGCATACACATCGGAATTATATACTGACGTCCACACATCTTAACCGTAGGATGAACACAGGGTCGATCTCTGCTAGAAGCTGTATGATCATCAACAACCTTTTGCATATGAAAATCTATACCTCTTGTAGACGGAGGGCCCTTGATATGTGAATACGACCGCAAGATTTCACTCATTTAGGGGAGCTAATGTAGATGTAAATAGGGCCGCAAAACGCACAGATTCTCGTGAGATGACAGCCTGTGAATGTTCATGGGGATCTATGTCAAGTGTAGTTGAAATAATCTGACAGGGGAACATTTTCGCGAGTGACATGAACATAAACACGAGCGCTCACATCGGCTTGATGAGGTTTCCGACCTCACCCCGGGGTCAGGGCGTATCGGGTTTCACTGAAATTTCAGGGACTCCGGTGGCGTGGTCTTACGACTGTCTTATATAGAAGAGACTTTGCGGGTTATGGTTCACCCCATCTAGTTTTGAAGCGATTTCGGCCCTTTTCCCCTGATTTCACCACTTTATCCAGCTTTGTTGATATAATCTATGCTACTGTAGGTGTTTTGATCTCTTCTTCGTAACTTATTATATCCACGTTTACGATTTTCATAATAAAATACAAATTGTGTTACGTCTTTTTTCATGACACCACTGCGTTGTGACCAGTACCAAATAATGACTCATATGTACTGCAAGAATGAGGGGTCAAAGGAATAATGAACAACAAGAATATGACGTCAAGTTGCTGTCGAGTGACGTAAATGTTTTCTTGTTACCATCATTATATGCTAATGACGTGGAGTCTATTATCCGCCCAAATTCTTCAATTTCTGGTGGCGAGAAGTCTGAAATCTTTCACATCGCAGTACCTGACAGTGGCTTGTGCACTGAATAAAACCTTCTACATGAGTTTATGGTGGCGTATGAGCTCAGTTGAGGAGCATAGTGTAGGCGCGTAGATGCTCAGGATGTTGACTGGACTGAAGAGGTAGAGAGGAGGAGCGAGAGGATTCTGGGTGTGCCTCCGGAGGGCGGCTCAATTGAGGACAGCATGGAGTTGGACACTGCAAATCCAACACCGTGTATTCGAGGCTCCCCAGGTTCATTTCCCTGCTAGAAGAACGCGTAATCCTGTTCTCTGAGGCTGCCACTAGAAAGGAGTCTAGTCTCCTTTAGGGCGAATAATCAATCCAGACCAAAAAGGTGACTGCCAAGCGTGTA
>BTPG01000007.1:78627946-78702986 GCA_036245525.1 Semisulcospira habei
CCATCGGAGAAGCGGACGAAAAGGCCCATAACATGCCACATCAACACAAGCAAGAAGTAAGCATTACCTAAAATAAAATCAAAACTATTATTAACTGGTAAATTATATTTTATTCTGGAATATGAGTGGTTCACATGCCAAAACACAACACACAGAGGTTCAGGTCATAAATGGCTGATTCACAGTGACACTTACAATTTGATAGCATAGGAATACTAGATTTAAAACTCATTTTCATTTTATTATGAAGTCTTCAAAATTTCTCAATCAGCAAAGAGTGAGAAACAGTCTATCGTGTGGCTGTACTACAGCTGCATTAACATATGTTTGGTTTTTGGCTGTTTTGTCATTTGTGTTGTCAAATGGTCAATCTTTTAAGCACAAGTATAGTGAAAAAGGGCAGACTTTCAGCACCTACACTGTAAAGTCTACCCTTTTTCACTATACTTGTGCTTAAAAGATTGACCATTTGGCAACAAAAATGACAAAAAAAGCCAAAACCCAAACATATGTTAATGAAGTGTAGAACTGGAACAGGTTGTTTAGTTGTCTCTCCTTTTATCTCACAAAATCCACTCGAAATACTTCTTCTTCTGCTGGTTGCGTCTGCACACCTTTCGTTCTTTGCAGTCTTGAGATGCATTCAGATTTTCAAATTCTTGATCTGATCTCCTCCAGCAGGTCTATCTTTATCTTCTAGCTTGCTATTTCAGAATTTGCACTCTGCAGCGATGGCCAGGTAGTCTAATGGTGAAATCCTTAAAAGAGAAATTAACAAAAAAAAAATTATAAACAGCATATGTTTATGATTAACTTAAAATGTCAAACATATCTAAAGCTGCACTCAATATTTGTCCACAGACCAGAGACTGAAAAGAGAGCCAATGCCAGGGAATCAACAGGGTTGCTGACGTGTGTCACAACGAGGTCCCCAGTTGATCGCCTACAAGAACTGGATCGCCTTTGCTTGACCAGTTAGTGTCCAAATCCTGAGAAACGTGAGGAAGAACAGAGAACTGATCAGTTCTAATCACTGGGTAGTGGGAAAAAACAAACAACAACCCCCAAGAAAATAGCAACATGAAACTTCCACATAGATCTAAATAGAAAAGCAAACGTTTCTGACAAATGTCTTGACAGAATCTTTTCACACACTTTTTTTCTCAGCTGCAGCCACATTTTATGTAAACGACATGAGGACACTGCCAAGACAAGCGCAGTTTCTATTTCTAGGAGCAACTCGAAGTGTGCGACAGTGGCCAGACAGGCATAATCAAAGTCAAATGCCCACCCGCATCCAGAAATTCCACCATACTTGAGGCATGTCAGTTACCAGGATTTTGTGTGAAATTAGCTGACAACACCAGCATGGGACTGAAGAAATCATATTCGAACCACAGGTGCAAGTCCAGCTAAATATCACAGGTTATTGTTTTTACTCAAAGGGATGTAAATGTATCGCAAATCACACCAGACATTCCATTCATGGTATCACTGTTTCACACTGTCAGCTTTTTACAAAGAACAATGAAAGTCTGACTTGGAAAGTGAAATGTCATAACAGAGTGTAAGCGAAATGTTAGGTATGCACCTCTGCTTTTATCGTCAGCATATATACACAAAGATATACTTGCATCATTGTTCCGCTGCCCCACACTTGCCAGCTGTATGTTGCAAGACTTGATCTTCCCGGCGAAGATTTTACAGCCGGAATCTGTATTGCCCCCTTTTGTGAGCAGTCTGGATTTGTAGGCAGGTGACTCGTCTGCTGGAATGGGTAGGGGTGCAATTCACTGGATTCGCCATCCCACAAATGCTGAGAAGAAAAACGTTGCATGAATATATGCTCATCATAAATAGATCTGATGAAATGTGTTACTGTAGAAGTGATGTGTCGATTTGTGCTTGTCAGTCGTGATTTGTTACAATGAGTGAGAGAGTGCAAAATGAAGAAACGTAAGGGCATACACCTTTGGTTATGGTGTTTCTGGAGAGTTAATTCCATATTTAAAATCCTGACACGCACACACACATTCATCCTAAGCGGTGTGCAGATCAGTGTAGCGGTACTGCCTGATAGCGAGTGCTTGCACATTATTGTAGGCCCACAGTACACACCGGCCGTGATAACTCGATCGCCAAATTATGTACCACTTCCGCAAGTGAATTGTAACCATTTTCAGAACAATCTAGGAAAATGACACTTACCGCATATAAACAGCTCTGCGTTTGCACTTGTCCTCTAGGGGAGTAGTATCCCGATGAGATGCCGCGGATCAGCCTGGTGTGCGGTCTACAGCAAGTTCAGTTTTATTCAGCCCATTGCGTTGGTTTCGGGAGGGGAAAAAAGCCAGAAGCTTTTCTTTGATTCACGGGGTCCCGATTGCAGGTACCCCAATGGCAATGCCTAACCATTTCAGTAAAATACACATACAGTATCGCGCTTCGCCACTTCCTTGCTTAGTTACGGGAAAGCTTGTGGCACCCAGCAACAGAACCGCGCTGCAGCAATTTTTTTCTATTTTCTGATTGGCTGAAAATGCGCGCACCGGTGAGGTCCATTGGACCTGCTGAGTAGATTTAAGTTTATGCCGCCTACGACCGGTTTACTTCCCTTTGAGGTAATCTGATTGAGTGCATTTTTTGGCTTTGGGCGACGCCTTTGTTAAAAGTATATATATATATATATATATATATATATATATATATATATATATATATATATATATATATATATATATATATATATATATATATATATATATAATTTTTCAATAAATTTTGAGAATGCTCTTGCTGTGCTAACGCCATGGAATTCCAGGCTGGTAAGCTTGCATTGTGTCATCAGGCTGCCCTTTTTATGACTGCATCGCTCACGAGATCTAGAAAGAAAGGTTAGTGGGAGAAAAGGAATGACAGATCTATTTTTTTTTTTTTAGCCTTCCACTGAACAACTACTGCATATAGCAGGGACGTAGCGGGCATGAGAAAAGTAGTCCGGCGGTTTCGGAAAGTCGGAAACTATTTGAGGGACGATGGCGACCAGACGCTTATTTATTGATACTAAAATGTTCAGTAACTCTATTTTAAAGAAACAACATTCACATCCAAAGACAGACTTACCTATGATATGCTGGCTTGGAATCAAGAATTGGGAAATGTCACAATTGTTTAAATCCTTAATGTGGTCATGGGGAAATTAATCAATTAGTAAACAAACTCACCTTTCTGTAGTTGGAAGATTACAACATGTCAGAGTTAAAGATCGTTTGTTGTAGATGAGACTTGCGAAACAAAATTAAAAAAGAGATATAATCCATGAAGAAATGTTCATCACAAAAGCTTTGCATCTCCTGAATCAACTTTGACAGCAGACGTTTGTGTTGCACGGGATTTTTGAAGCACATTGGTTCTTAATAATAATAATAATAATGGCTACTTATATAACGCTTATACTAAAATAAGTTCTTAGTGCTTTACAGATAAAGAGTGGGAGTGGAGGGCGTCATAAAGCCAGAGGAACAAAGGATTCTGCAATACACACGCACACACACAGACAAACACACAGGTACATAACGGCCACTGACGGACGAAGAACTGCGCGCGAGCTACATTGGGGTATCGAACAGGTGGGTCTTTAGGGCAGATTTAAAGGCAGTGAATGAGGGAGAATGTCTAATATCTATGGGTAGAGAGTTCCAGACAACACTGAGGTCCAACGTGCGCAAAACAACGGTCACCTCTGTTTGCAGAGAGGGACTCTGAGAAGGCGCGCCGTGTCACTACTTGAACGGAGGGAGTGTATAGTTGAAGAAGATCAGCGAAATAGGCAGAGGTAGAGTAGTTAATCGTTTTGTAGCACAGACAGGTGATTTTATACGAGACTCGTTGTTTGACTGGCAGCCAATGAAATTGTCTCAGGATAGGAGTGGTGGGCTGATGCTGTCAGGCGTGGACGATAAGATGTGCAGCACAATTCTGAACTCACTGCAATTTCTGAATGAGAGACCGAGGGAGGCCAGCTAAGTAATCAATTGCAGTAATCAATGCGGGACAAGACTAAAATGACGACCAGTTTGGTGGTAGCTTCAGTAGTGAGGTAATGACGGATAGACCTGATGCGTCTTAATTCCAGAAAAGCAAGTTTGCAGACATGATTTACATGCTTTTTCATTTGAAGATCTTTATCAAGAAAAACGCCAAGATTGCAAACTGAATCAGAAAATGGAATAGGTGCGTCACAAATGCGCATAGAGTCAGGAGAATTGAGCAGCAGTCGAGAGGCACCGACAAGAAGAGCTTCCGTTTGGCCCTCGTTTAACTGGAGTTTATTTTCACACATCCAGGACAATATCTGAGATACAGTTCTGACCATCTGAAATAGCCTGACTGGAGCTGTTTGAGATGCAGATTTCCGAAGTTGTGTATCATCCGCATACATGTGATGATCGGTTGAATGCGATGCAATAACCTGAGACAGAGGCTGAGTGTACGGCGTAAATAGAATGGGGCCCAGGAAGGAGCCCTGGGGGACCCCAAACTCTAGCGCAGCAGCTTCAGAAAGAGCGTTCTTGACAGAGACGTTAATCTAACGAAAAGACAGATAAGAGTAGAACTTACCAGAAATACCAAAGTAGTTTTCTAGACGCTGGAGCAAGATGGAGTGGTCAATGGTGTCAAACGCAGCTGATAGGTCTAACAGGGGCACGAACTCAGCTCAGGTTTTCATCATAGGCACTTACTAGGCCATTAACGACACAGAGGAGAGCATTTTCAGTACTGTGCCCAGCACGTTAAGCAGACTGAAGTGGATGGACGAGATTGTTTGACTGTAGATATTTAGTGAGCTATGTCAGAACGACTCTCTCAAGAACTTTGGACAGAAAGGGTAGGTTTGAAACGGGGCGATAGTTCTTTAGCTGGTTGGGGTCAAGATTCGACTTTCTCAGGAGAGGTTTGACAACGGCTGATTTGAATTCTGACAGAAAGACGCCTCACTCGAGGGACTGATTTATGATTTTATGATTGGTTTCTTGACACATCCAGCTCAGAAAATGTCCTAAAAACGGTTTGCCTGCGTGCTGCAGAAACCACAATTAAAGTTGTTGGCAACACGAATCAAGTTGAGTGAGTCAGTTTTAGACTTGTGGACGTGGTTCAATCGAGCCTCGTGCATACGTGATCTTTTTTTTTTTTTTTTTTTTTTTTTTTTTTTGTTTTTTTTTTTTTGGTACATCGCACACCACTGTGTGATGGCTTCATGTGACCAGCCGTATACCCATATGACAATTCACAAATCAGTCACGTTTTGAGTTAGCTGTCAGGTGTATTTTGGGCATGTTTAAGCCTTTATTGGCTAAGGGCTGCCTTCATCAGCGTGCTGACCCTTTTGCTTTTGTTGACTGAGTAAACCTTTGTTGTTAGGTTTTATGGTTTTGTGTTTTATTTTGTATTCTTCAAGTGAGGATGTACTCTCGCTCACACTATAACTTGGAAAGGCTAGTGGACAGTGGTAGTGTGTTCTTTTCATGTCGTGTCCTTAGTTTTGATTGTTGGTGGGACAATTCCGTGGTTGTCTGTGGTGTTTCGGGGTTCCGTCTAAGTATTCAAGCGCCCGTTGATCAATGATGTCGTAGGCGTACAAAGCTTTGCTGTATCTGCCCTCTTTAAAGTATACGAAGAGGTATTCCAGTTGTTTCCTTGCTCCCTTGTCTCTGCAAAGGCCCATGAAGTAGACCCATTCAAAGAATATCGTAGGGTTCAGTCCATTGGAGAAGATGAATGCGGCTAGTAGGATTGTTTAAAAGTGTGGGAGGTTTTTCGTCCTCACGTATTTTTTTTTTCCCCACCCATGTGTGTGCTGGTCCTACGTTTTCTTTTTCCCGTTGTTTGGGCGAGGGGGGGGGGAGGGGGGGGGGGGGGGGGGGGAGGGGTGGAGGGGACCTTGTATTGGTTGCGGTGTGGCGCGTAGAAATAAGATATTTCCAATGCCAGTTGGTTCAAGTTCTTATTGGGAGGTCGTTCTGCTTCGTTTAATGTGTCATGACTTGAGGCTGTTACCGTTTGGAGTCGGTTTGCGGCTTTTGCTAGTGGTGCCTCATGTCCTTCTTATTTCTGTTTTTTACCACTGCTAAATTGGTGGAGCTAGTGGTGCAGAAATCAGTGTTGTGTTGATGCACTTCGGCCAGTAGCTTTCGTTCTTGGCCGGCCGGCGATTTTGACACTTTTCTGTTTACCAGCCACTGCGAAGTGGTGCACCGAGCCATTGGCGCAAACATGCCATTTTTGGTAAACATAAATACACTTGCAAAGTTTTGACACCACGACAGGTTTGCTCTCTCTCTCTCTCTCTCTCTCTCTCTCTCTCTCTCGCTCTTTTTTTTTTTTTTTTTTTGTCCAAAAAGTACTCCGGCGGTCGCCGGAGCGCCGGAGTGGCCCGCTACGTCCCTGTATAGCAATAGGGACTACCCCCAGGCGCCCCGCAATCCGCTGGAGAATGTCCAGTCCTCCCCCCAAGAGGGGAGGCTAGTGCATGAATATTCCCAAACAGATCTTGGACCTGCTGGATAGATTTTTGTTTTTGCCGCCTACGACCGGTTTCGCCCCAAGGGGGGGGGGGGGGGGGGGCTATTCAGGTAGTAATACGGCGTAACCTGAAGTTAGTTAGTTCGGGTTTAACATCCACAGCACCGAGGTGATCATGGACGGCCCTGACGGGCGCGTTATGGGGGGGGGGGGGGGACAGGGAAATCTATTGCCTATGGAGTACGACCTGAACACTGATCAACTCAGGCACACTCCAACTGTGCCACTTTGATTTACCAGGACCTTTCAACGGACATGCTATTGAACAAATCCGTATTTCCCCCTGTATTGTGAGTCCAGCTACCAGGGCCGGGACGGGATTCGAACCAACGACCCGGCGATTCCCTTCGCTCTCCTGCTCCGACGTTTAACCGCCTGAGCTATTTCGAACTCTGCGTAATCGGAATTTTTCATTATCTCCATTTTAACGTCCCGCTGGCACTATACAGTGATCGGGGACTATGCGTAATCTGAAATTGCAAACACAACGCATGTACTAGAAGCCGCCTCCAGACTTTACTGGTAGCACCACTAGAACAACGCGGATTGCATCCCTAAAGCTTTATGAGGTGTTGCAGTGGAAGAAGACAGACAACTTTTGAAAAGGCAACACCTAGGCAATTTTGTGGTGCAATTATTCTTTACTTATAACAAAGATGTTACCCAAAGCCAAAAAATGCACTCAATCAGAATAGCTCCAAGGGACGTAATTTTTCAATAAATTCTGAGAATGCTCTTGCTGTGCTAACGCCAATGTATATCAAAACAATGAGGCGTATACACTGTGACCCTTATACTGAGCTCACCATAAGTCTATTACAATAAGTGTGCATCAAAACAATGAGGCGTATACACTGTGACCCTTATACTGAGCTCACCATAAGTCTATTACAATAAGTGTGCAACACTTCGGCCGCACATGTAGTAAATTGTAACTTTAGTCGACGCGTAATGTTTGATCGCCCTAGCTTGAAGTTTCCGTAAGGACGCAAACTTTAAAGAACAAAAATCAGGCCGACATGGGAAGGTTGCTTAGCAATCCCCGACCTTAGGCAAGGTGATGTAATAAAAAAAATGCAGCATTCTGTGCTGCTTGATTTTATCCGAAAAAAAAATCGAAGACGAAGAGGAACGACGCGTTGAACGTGCATGGACGGTAACGGTTCGACAGTCTCATAATTATGAGACCGGTGTTGAGCAGGATTTTTTGTTTGCTTTGTCACATCTGTGCAGGTGCAGAAAAAAAGTACCCTTTTCTTTTGTCATCTTAAGCAGCCATGCAACCATTTGCTCCCCCCCCCCCACTCCCCCCCCCCCCGCCTCTACTCTACACACATACACACACGCCACGCAAAATCCTGTACTATACAACAATATTTTTTCAACATTGCATGATTAGAACATTACATGGCACTAGGCGTCGACTTTTTCGATAGGCGTTGCACACTTACAGTAAAAGACTTATGCACTCACTGATGCATTGACAAAAATTTGCGAGGCTTTTTCAAATATATTTCAAAATCAGAATCAGATCAAAGACAACAGGTAGAGACCCCTGACAGAGAGTACAGCTCGCATAGAAAATGATTGATTGATTGTACATTGCTTAACGTCTCGACAGCAACAAGGCTTTTTCAGGACGTGCCTGCACTGCTTGTGAAAAAAAAATAAAATAAACAGTATATTGAATGTATGTCGCCAGCCGGTCCAATACGTTAAATAAACCTACGCCATGGGGCCTAAATAACGACCATTTAGCAACACGCATCCAATATCAAGAGCTACAGGCAGTGCAGACAGTTGGGAGAGTTTTAAAAAGACAAATACCCAGGTGAATGGACCAAGGGTAGACAGAAATACATGCCCCAGAATAGAGGGAAAACCCACCCTGTGGGGCTGACCAGGGTGACCCTGGGAACTAAAAAGTAGTTAACCCCACCCAAGTCCCCCAGGGCAGAGCCGGGTGGGGTTCGCATAGAAAAGGGACTTTGTGAGTTATGGCTCTTATATAGAAGAGACTTAAAAATAAAAAAATAAAAAAAACCATCCGTTAAACTCTTCGTTCACGTTTGTGCGTTTTTCTCCCTCTTTCGACAAACATCTTTTGTACAATATTTCTGAGGCCAAATTGATGACAGCTTTACTTGTACATTTTGATGTGAAACTATGATGCAGCACAGAACACACTGCGTTCAACTATGATGTCATCCTTCCTCCCTCCATACGAACAGAAGGCTACACCTAACGCTGTATGAACGCAATAGCGAGTGTACGGTTCTGAGGCAAAAGTAGCTAGGCGGGAAAAACCACTGACGCTTCTGTTGAAGTTGAAAGCTTATTGAATAACATTTCTTTCATGAAGACTCTCAGCAATAATCCAGAACCAGAATAGCAGTTCTGTAAATGTTCTCCAAACCATATTACTCAACAAACTATGGTGGTGGTATTATCCTTTAAAAAACAAAATGGGAGTGTACGGTACCATAGGTCTATTACTAAGACACTCAGTAGTCCACAATCAGGATAAAGTCAATATCCATGGTTCCGTACAATCGGGTATATTATTAGGATATTTCCCCAAACTATTCGAGTTGAATGGTTCTAAAGAACGTCTATTGAACTGCTTATCTGGACTGCCATTGCGTGTCTTCATTAAAAGGAAGGTCGATATGGCATTCAAAAGGTTTAACATTTTAATTTGCGGGACAGTTTTTGTTTGTTGCTTTGCTGTCTGTTGTTTGTTTGTTTGTTGTTGTTGGGGTTTTGTTTTGTTTTTTGTAGTGTTTCCCCCCCCTCTTTTTTAAGTCCCTTCTATTTATAGAAGGGACTTTTTAGGATGGGTGCGGTGGGGCGAATTTAATAGCATGTCCATGATGTCAAAGGCGGGCAGGCCTAATCCTCTGACAACTGAATTAAAAAGATAAAAATTGCGTCATGTCTAGTTACGCCAACCTCGCTGCTGAACGCACTTTTGGCGCGAAGCACCGTGTGTGTGTGTGTGTGTGTGTGTGTGTGTGTGTGTGTGTGTGTGTGTGTGTGTGTGTGTGTGTGTGTGTGTGTGTGTGTGTGTGTGTGTGTGCGTACACCAAATGACTGAACTGGGTTACTTTCTTTACCATCCTTATGCAATCTGGGTCTGTGTAAAATTTTGGGTGGCCAGATCAGACACCCATTTTTTCTGAGGGTTGTTTCTGTATTATCTTTCATTCAAAATTCAGAAAAAAATATCAAAATACGATGTGCCCATTTTAACAGATTTACTTCATCGTTGTGTTTCAGGGATGCCCTGGGCCTGTGTGTGGACACGGAAGCGGCCGGAGTGTTTTCAGATCAATTTGATTGGTCCAACACCGATGAACGGAGTTCCTTCCCTTGCTTAAACGTCTTTCGTCTCCAACGGACGCACCGGTCATTCTCTCGCATTTGCAGAGGTATTTTATGCAATATTTCTTAGTTAAGAGCACGCCCAAATGTACTTGTTCAGTGCAGTTATTTAACTGAGAGATGCCTCCAATCCCCGTACCCGTTTGGCCCAGAAAAATAAGGCGTCTGCTTTCAAACGTGTCTTCGGCCGCACCGGCCGGGCCTGACCGTTGAGTCTTGTAGTAAATGATAATAGAACCCCACGATTTTAACAAAAGCTTTCTTCTTCAATGAAAGGAATTCGTTCAATAACCCCATTACAAGGTCAATCTGCCACGCGATTTTGTTTCTTCTTTCTTTTTTTTTCTGACGTGTTAACTTGCCACATGCATGCACAGTAACTATCAGTTGACTTTTTTTTTTTTTTTAAACAAAAATGGCGCCAGATTTCAATCCTCGTTCGCAAAACTGCCTCGCGATTCGAAGAACGAACGTCCACAAACAGGTCTCGTTTAGGAATGTGCAACTGAAGTATCGCTTTTTACTGTATTGCCAGTTTTTAGTTCTCAGGGTCACCCTGGTCAGCCCCACAGGGTGGGTTTTTCTCTCAATTCTGGGGCATGCATGTGTTTCTGTCTACCCTTTGTCCATTCACCTGTATAAATTTGCCTTTTTAAAACTCTCCCTACTGTCTGCACTGCCTGTAGCTCTTGATATTGGATGTGTGTTGCTAAATGGTCTTAGCTTTATGTCTTGGCCCCATGTGTTAGGTTTATTTAACTCATTCTACCCCAGACACACCACGGCAGGATAAGGATCCACCATGATAGTTCAAGGGTGATGCCAGAATAGCTTGGCGCCTACGGGCGCCAAGCTATTCTGGCATCTCCCTTGAACTATCATGGTCGATCTGTGCCCTGCACTGCAATGCAGTCTTGAGAGGACAGGGGCAAAATTTAAGGATTTTGGTGTTGGGGTAGAATGAGTTAACGTATTTGACCGGCAGGCGACATACATGGCAATGTTCTGTTTAGGTGGGTTTTTTTTCACAAGCAGTGCAGGCACGTCCTGAGAAAGCCTAGTGGCTGTCGGGACGTTAAGCAATGTACAATCAATCTGATTCAAAATGTCAGTTGGTTTACATGGTTGTATTGGACATGTTCTCAGCAACACCATTTTGGTCACACCGGCTCAGGACTTTCTGGCACACACCCAGCGCCGGATGGCAGCAGGATGTCCAAACCCATCGGGATCTATGCTGCAGAATCGTGGCCCCCCAGCCTCTGCCACAGAGGGTGCGTCTGGTAGGAGGGTGCATGGACGGCAGCGGAATGCTCCCAATTACAAACTGGTAAGTAAAGTGATTCTATGATCATCTTCATTTTATTGGCTGGCGTGCGTGCGAAGCAAAAGTGAGTTTATGTTCTGGGCCACTGGTCGTCCGTCCGTCGTCCATGGTAAACTTTAACTCATTCTACCCCTTGAACACCAAAATCCTTAAATTTTGCCCCTGTCCTCTCAAGACCGCATTGCAGCGCAGGACACAGATCGACCATGATAGTTCAAGGGTGATGCCAGAATAGCTTGGCGCCCGTAGGCGCCAAGCTGTTCTGGCATCACCTTTGAACTATCATGGTCGATCCTTATCCCAGGGTGGGATTCTTCCGCGGATTTCCGTGGAAATTCTTTCACAATTCCGCTGAAGCATATTTATTTTCCGCGTCTAATAACAACAAAAAAGACGAGAAAAAAAAAAATCTTCTTAAATGGCAAAAAAATCTCAAATGGGTTGGATTTGTATGTAGTTTGGTTCACTATCGCCCGACACTTCCAGTAGCTTTAGGTCGCAGTGGAAAATGGCGGTGAAAAAGGATATTGTCCAAGACAGAGTGCCGTTTAGTGTGCATCTGAACATAAACTGGTACCACATTCCATTTTTATACTGCGATCGGTGCATACAGCCATTCGGTGTGTGTCCGCCCCCCGTCGGTTTTTGGATACTTTGGCGAACGGTGGACACGCGTGCCTATCCCCCCCCCCCCCCCCCCCCCCCACTGTCGTTTGATTTTTCGGCCGCTGAAAATGAAGGACATGAAACCACCCCCCCACCCCCCCCCACCCCCACCCCCCCACCCCCCCCCTACCACCAATGTCGTTTGATTTTCCGCGTTTTCTTTCTTACTAGAATCCCACCCCTGTTATCCTGCTGTGGTGTGTCTGGGGGTAGAATGAGTTAACGGTGGCATTTTCTCGGAGACTATTCAAGCCACATTCTTCAAGCTTGGCCCAAGGATACTTTGTGGCAAGACCTTTTTAAACATGCCAATTTGAGTGACCTCTCTCAAAGGGTCACGCAGGGTTGACAAATGTGTGAAAACTGCTTGCATTTTCAGAAAACGTGGATTTTGACTGCTGCAGAAGCCAGCCCTCGTCACCGAGGTCACACATATGTAAATCGGTCATACACGGGATTACTCTTTTTATTCTTGTGCAAGGCCCCTTTAAACCAAAATTGGGCTGTTTCTGTTTCTAAGGCAGCTTTGGTTTTAATCTTTCTTTCTTTCTTTCTCCAGTTGGCAAATGGCGCCTGGGATGGACCCGAGACTGAGAGCAGTGCCAGCGCATCGCAATACGAGGGCAGCGATGACGAGGAGTTTGTTCCTGGCTCGAGCTCACCGGATTCAGAGGGTGTGTCAGCATCAATTGCTGGGATCTCGGACATAGACAGTATTGTATCGACTATGTTAGATTTCATCAAAGTGGCAGGTTTGGGGTGGCCAGGTGTTGGTGACGCTAGTACCAGCAAGGTGCAGTGTGCGTTAGGGGGTGGCAATGAGAATGTGGATAAGCAGGAGGAACATGATGCTGGAAAGAGTGGGGAAAGAGCACTTACAGAAGAAACGGGTGTGCACGTGTCGCAGAGAGGGAAAGGAAAGTACAAATGGGACAAGAAACATGCATGCAAATTGTGTGGCAAGCTTGTCTTGAAAATGAGCACGCACTTACAAGATGTCCATGCAGATGAGGCTGACGTTGCTAAAATTTTGTCGATGAAAAAAGGGACCAAGCAGAGACGTCGAGCATGGATCAGACTACAAGATGAGGGTGATTACATGCATAACGTTGCTGTTCTTGAAAACAAATCCGGATGTTTGATTCCTAAGTATCGCACCAAAACTAGTAAGGTAGACGACCTTCTCGCCTGTAGCCATTGCAAAGGGCTCTATCAAAAAAAGCTGATCTCTGTACACTCAAAACGTTGCTGTCAGAAGCCAGGAGGGTTTCAGATCACTCGGCGAGGGGACGCCGCTCGCCGTGGTCGGCTCATGCTTCCAATACCCTTAGACGTTGAATTTTCCTTCTACCACAAGGTCTTGGCTACCCAGAGAGATGATGAGATAAGCCGTCTCATCAGAACTGACCCCTTGCTTCTTGAGTATGGAAAGAGATTATTTGACCGCAGGGACATTGAAGAACACACGGCTGGACAAATCAGCTCCAGGATGCGGGAGTTAGGGAGACTGTTGAAGATTATCAGAGTGAGGTCAGAAATGAAAATCGCAAGTTTAAATGCTGTGATCAATTCAGCTAGCTTTGATCATGTTGTCCTGGCTGTAAAAGAGCTAGCAGATTTTGATGAGGACACACATCAGTTCAAAAAAGGCAATCTCGCAATGCGCATAGGCCATGCTTTGAAAAAGTGTTCACAGATCAAACAGTCACAGGCATCCAAACAGCTTGGACAGGGTTCAGACGACAGGTGGCGACAGGAGCTCTCTGAGGCGCAGCGGTTTGACTCTGTCTTCAACGGGGACTGGTATGATTGTGTGTCCGCTACAGCAGCCCAGTCGGTCGGGAAAATGACCATGAACAAACCCAAGCTGATCCCATCATGTGAAGATGTGAGGAAGGTCCAACAGCTTCTTGAGACAAGGATGGTTTCGGAAGATTATCCGACAGTGGTTAAAGCAACTCTTTGTGCTGTATCACTTTTCAACCGAAAACGAGGGGGAGAAGTTCAGAGAATGAAGGTGTCAGACTTCCAGAATGCTAAGATTGGATCGATCACCAATCAAGATATCTTGAAAGGTCTCACAGAGGTTGAGAAGAAAATGGTGAATCATTTTCAGCGAGTGGAAATCAGAGGCAAGTTTAATAGGAGTGTTCCCGTTTTGCTGACGAAGAAGATGATGACAACTGTGGACAGAATCCTTCAAATGAGGCAATCGGTGCCAGCTCTCGCTGATTCCCAGTACATCTTTGCCACACCTTCTGGTCAGAGGCCTTACAGAGGCCATGATGTTCTGAAGGCCCATGCCCTAGAAGCAGGGGTGTCATACCCAGCCATGTTCACATTTACTCAGTTGCGGAAACAGGTTGCAACTTTGGCTCAGTCAATGGCCATCTCGGAGTTAGACCAGGATCAGCTGGCAGATTTCCTTGGCCATGATATTCGGATACATCGCCATATCTACCGCCAACCTCAAGACGTCCTTCAAAAGGCAAAAGTGGCAAAGATTCTTCTGTCAGTTAACAATGGGATGACAGATTTTGAGAGTTGCATTAGAGCTGAGCTGGGCGATGATGAAGAGATTGACTTTGACAATGAAGACGCATCAGAAACTGGCAGAGAGGTCTCGGGGGGAACAGCACCTGTGAATGAAGCAAGTAGCAAGTCAGCAACACAGGAATCGATGAGCATGACGGAGAAAAGACGTCCAGAGCCTGATGACAATCCACTGCGTCAGCTCCTGTTTGAAAGAAAGCTAGATTTACAAGAAAACCATGGGGGGAAGCTGAAGAGAAAGCTGTTCAAACTCGTTTCAAGACACACCTCGTCATGAACAAACTTCCTGGAAAGGCCGAGATACAGTATGCAATGGCGCTGGAACCTGCACTTAGACATAGGCGCTGGACAAACATTAAGGATTACGTCCGCAACAGACTGAAAAAGTTACAAAAGAAATGAATTGAGCCGCCACTCGCAGCATTTTCGATTTCATACAGATTTATTACACCAGTGTTATTATTGGGGTGGTTTCAGCATGTATAGCCTGCTTTTTTTTTTTTTTTTTTTTTTTTTTTTTTATCTGATGGACGCCTGGATCATTTGTGACCCTCTCTCTCACAAAATCAGTCTTAAGAACTCGCATTTTGGATGTTTTGACATATATGCATTTATGAAAACTACAGTGTTTGCTGATTACTGTGATATATGACTGTATGCTGTAGTGCAAAAATTGTAAAAGCTGTTCTTAAGTGTTTAAAGTTGTTAAAGCCTCCGGCGGCCATTTTGAGAAAACAGCCTGTGAAGTTTCTGTGTGCAGCATAATTGGGGCCAAGGGCAGACTTTTAAAATCATTTTTTACCTATTTAATGGCATTTTTCATGATAAAGATTTTAACCATACGATACTTTGGTGTATGTAGAATACATTTCTCCCAAAAAGTGAAAATGCCCCAGATTGACCCCCCCACCACATATTATTGCGTGTAGTGCTGATTGGCTCGCTGCGAGTTAAGACTGGTTTCGTGAGAAAGGGTCACATTTTGTATACTGTATAACCTTTGGATTTGCAAAACGAAACAGCCGGCTGGGGACAAAAGACAATATAATAAGATAAGAAAACCATTGACAATGTAAAAATTGATTACAAGAGTGTTATTGGGGGGGGGGGGGGGGGGATCATTTTGTAATATACTGCATGCCATTTTAAAAACTCTGCAAATGAAAGAATCAGAGCATGGAATTTTCCTCTTTTTGGCGGATTTCCGCTTAAATGAAGCTGCCATTCCGCCGAATTTCCGCCGAAAACAAAATCGTAAAGTCACTATTCCAATACCGTGTTTCGTGATCTTTATGTGGCGGATATCCCCAAATCGCGTATTGAAAATTGAGCGAGGCGTTAGCTTTAGCTCGCACAGGTCACTTCCGGTCTTCAGTGGAGTCGTAGTCTGGTCAAAATACGGCGAAGAGAAAATACTTAAACGCGGAGACAGAATAGACGTCAGACGATTCTGGAGCCAAGAATATTTGGAGATGGACTTGGCTCGAGAAAAGCGTAAACGACGAGCTCCGCGCTCAGTGTATTCGCAAGTTAGCGGCCTGTGGGCAGGCGTATTGCCGCGAACTGCGCAGAGTTGATATTAACTACGCGGCCGCGTAGCACTTGATGCTCACGTGTCTACAGCGAAACACAAGAAAGCTAAAAGCAGTGCCATTGGAAATATTACTCATGATGGTGAATAAATTTATTACAATGTATTTTTTCCCAGTAAAGTTTGATGAAATTATGTTGAAAAATCTATATAACCTTTCTCCAGCTCAGTGACCATGGTACATAGTATTAAATAAGAGATAAAAGGAATCCATACTTACAGCTGATTAAGCAGAGATTATTAAAGAAAGTATATATATTATATAATTAAACTCAAATTAAAAAAAAAAATGGAAAGACATTCAGATGTATTTTGAATAAGCATTTGGATATAAATATTCTGTTGAATACTTTGTTTTAGTATAACTTTTAAACCTTTGACACAAAAAATAAAAAGTGCACCCCAAAAATAAGAAAAAAAAGCAAGATTTTTAGGTGGTTAAACTGCTCAGTTTCTCTCTAAAATGCACCAGATTGCACAAATTTTAATGTAAATTTTCAAAAAATTTTCCGGGGGGGCATGCCCCCGGACCCCCCTAGTGAAAAAGGGTTTTCCTCTTTTTTTAGTACGAGTAATTCCATGCTCTGAAGAATGGTTGGTTGTACTGCCATACCATTTTGCAAATGAAAGAATGGCTGGTTGTTTGTTGGAGACGAAAGACGTTAAATAAAGGCTGAAGTTTCAAGTGATTTCTTATGTTGTCAGTTAGTTAATTAATGTCAGTGTTCTGTTCTGTCATTTTAACTCGTTCTACCCCAAGATCGGAATCCCCAAATGTTGACGTCGTCTTCAGAAGACTGCGTTGCAGTGCAGGACACAGATCCACCATGATAGTTCAAGGGTGATGCCAGAATAGCTTGGCGCCCATAGGCGCCAAGCTATTCTGGCATCACCCTTGAACTATCATGGTGGATCTTTATTTTGCTGTGGTGTGTCTGGGGTAGAATAAGTTGAGCCCAATGTTGAAGTCGTCTTGAGAAGACTGCGTTGCAGTGCAGGACACGGATCCACCATGATGGTTCAAGGGTGATGCCAGAATAGCTTGGCGCCCATAGGCACCAAGCTATTCTGGCATCACCCTTGAACTATCATGGTGGATCTTTATTTTGCTGTGGTGTGTCTGGGGTAGAATAAGTTAAGCCCAAATGTTGAAGTCGTCTTCAGAAGACTGCGTTGCAGTGCAGGACACAGATCCACCACGATAGTTCAAGGGTGATGCTAGAATAGCTTGGTGCCCATAGGCGCCAAGCTATTCTGGCATCACCCTTGAACTATCGTGGTGGATCTTAAATTTTGCTGGGGTAGAATAAGTTAAGTGTTCGTTTCTTCGTCTGGGTCTTTTTCTATCTTTGATATTTTTCCACACTTTTTGACCCGCATCATAGTCATACTGAGGCTAAATAGCTTCAAATCTGTTCACTGCCATAATTCTATGCAAGCTACATTACAGTACTTACAGATGAGGACATAGACCAATGGCTTTAGTTCAAGGGTGGTGCCACAATAGCTTGGCGCCTAGAGGCACCAAGCTATTCTGGCACTAACCCTTGGACTATTTCAGTTACACTAGTTGCACACACTGGTGTATTCCGAATGATAAGGGTTAATATTCAAAATGCTCTGTTGCTGTTTGTCTGAAACTCCAGAGTACCCCAAAACGCACAAAAAAAGTCCTTTAATTTCCAGAATACATTATGTTGATTCTCACATCAATGCCATGATAAACTGTTTTGCTTCAAAAGGACAAAACGCAGCAATGTTTAAACGATTTCCTCTGTAAAAATCATAATCGAAAGGTTTCGGGCCAGTGTTTATTGAATTTTGCACCATACTATGTAAAGAATGTTAAAGCACACATACACATTTAAGTTGGGAAAAAAAAATTAATGTGAAAAAGAAGTATTCCATGAACTTGACCTTATTACAGACGCCTACTGTTGTGAAGACACCCATTTTGACTGTAATGCCAGTTTCATTTGTGTGAGAGAGACACCCACCCATTTTATTGGCAGAAACCCATTTTTTCGGCATCTAGTGGCTCTGTTTCTAGAAAATGTCTATTTTATTTTAAGTTATAGAGCTTAGTTATAATGTGAGTTCTAAACATTCGCATCAATTCCAGAGCCCTAGAATAAATAGAAATATGGGAACCCATTTTCACATGAAATGCTAGGTAACCCACTCTGATGGTTGCGTCTCCCTGTGTGTGTGTGTGTGTGTGTGTGTGTGTTTGTGTGTGTGTGTGTGCACGAGAATATTCTGTACATACAAGGGGTGTCTAAGAGAACCTCCAAGCATATTGTAATTGGATGTCTCACTGAAGACATAAAAGACCGTTTATAGGAAGTCGGTTGATCCAGATTAGAGTCCGTAATTTGTGTCATATTTACTTGAAATTTTGGATATAGCCCAAGTTTGGAGAAAAACATAGGATATGTTCGTTAGCCAGCCTTGTACCCTTTCAACTTTTTCAGTAAAAATTAATTTTGTTCAGAAAAAAATAAAACAGTGAAAAAAAATTGACTTCTGGAGAAAGTCGCACAGTGGCGGTGACGTAAAAGAAGCAACTCCGTCACCACGCATACATTTACGCAATACTATAAACATGACGTAATTCTCTCTCTCTCTCTCTCTCTCTCTCTCTCTCTCTCTCTCTCTCTCTCTCTCTCTCTCTCTCTCTCTCTCTCTCTTATTGCGGGCGGCAAAGACATACGCAGCGTGTGGCAGGTGATTAACACATTTACTAAAGGACAATCTAGCAAATCAACGAGTGTCCCCCCGCACCTTACAGCTGATGTATTTAATGAACACTTTCTGAACATTGCTAAAACCCTGTCACAGATGAACACCAGTGTGTCAGGTGAATACGTATGTTCAAAACAATTGAAACAGCACAGTCAGATAAACGCTGGCAATACTTTCTCAGTTCCCCTAATGACCGTACTTGATGTAGGAAAATCTATAACCAACATGAAAAGTAAAATATCTTGTGGTGTTGACGGTATTAGCAGTAAAATCCTGAAAATTGCGCTCCCTTATATTGTTGAATCATTAACCTTTATATATAACCTTTCGATTCAAAAAAGCATGTTTCCCGATGAATTGAAAATAGCAAAAGTTACTCCTCTACCAAAAAGCAAAGATTTGAGCGACCCAAGTGAGTACAGACCTATTTCAATCTTATCAGCAGTGTCCAAACCACTTGAAAAGCATATACATAATCATTTACTTCAATTCCTGGAGGAAAACCGCCTTATTAGTACAGCACAATTAGCTTTTCGGCCTAAACATTCGTGTCAGACAGCCTTAACTCTCATAACCCACAAATGGCTTACTGCCATAAATGAGTCCAAACTTTCAGGTGTAGTATTTCTAGATCTTAAAAAAGCCTTCGATCTCATTAACCACTCAATCTTACTAAAGAAGTTACCTTTATATCACATTGACTCAAATGCAGTCGCTTTTCTCTCGTCCTATCTCTTAGACAGAACGCAGAAAGTATTCTTAAATGGTAAATATTCAGCGGAAGGACTGGTGACCCATGGTGTTCCTCAGGGATCCACCCTAGGACCGTTATTATTCAACATCTTTATAAATGACCTTCCACTGTCAATATCACACCCGGACACAAACTGTGAACTATTTGCTGATGATACATCATTACATGTATCTGATAAAAATGTTTCAACTGTGAGCGCTGTCCTCCAACATAGTTTAGATGAAGTGTCAACTTGGTGTGAAGAAAATCATATGATTATTAGTATTCCTAAAACGAAAAGTATGTTGGTGACGACACTCCAAAAGCATCAACGTGGTTTGCAACCCCTTGAGCTGTCCCTTCACTCTCAGCCCATAGAGCAAGTGTCAAAACATCGTTTGTTAGGAGTGACAGTCGACGAACAGCTCAGTTGAGAGCCTCACATAGAAACTGCCTGTAAAACTATTTCGAAGAATCTCTTTTTATTATCCAAATTAAGTCGTATAGTTGACATTGATGCTCGAAAGCTATTCTTTAACGCACACATCAAGACACATTGCAATTATGCTTCCAATATCTGAGACGGCTGTGGAGACATTCATTTGAAAAAAAAATAATTCCCTTTACCGGCGAGATATTAAGCTTATTCTTCCTGGTTCGTCCCCTACTGATGAAAGACTGAAGGCCCTTAATATCCTACCACTCAGTAAACAATTGGAACTTAATAGATGCTTACTTGTGCAAAAAATTCTAAACGATGGCGCCCCTCCCTATCTCCGTGAGCTGTTTTCCCACACGAATAGAGAGAACACGAGGAACAGCTTACTTCATCTCCTAAAACCCAGAATCGACATCTTCAAATCTAGCATATCATTTTCCGGTGCTAAGTCATGGAATAACTTGCCCTCTCATTTAAAGTCTATTTCAAAGTTATCTATCTTCAGAGCTCGCGTCCATAAATATCTGCTGTCGATGTGAATGTTCTACCTTTCTGCTTAGTATGTTGCTCCAGCACAGCAGATTGCTGCAGATTATGTAATAGTTTGACTGTCTGCATTAACATGTCAGGTTCATACAAGTATATATATATATATATTGTTTTAATTCTTTTTGTATTTTACTTTTTATTATTATTTTTTTCTCTGATGGTGGGGGGGTGGGGGGTGGGGGGGGGGGGGGAAATGGGTCTTTTTACTTATATGTTTTATCTTTTGCTGCATCGTCTGATGTATTTTTATATGTGTAGAGTAGCAGGACAGTTTGGAAGATAGGCATTGCTATGCCTAAAACTTTTTATCCTGAATAAAAACGTTTCATCATCTCTCTCTCTCTCTCTCTCTCTCTCTCTCTCTCTCTCTCTCTCTCTCTCTCTCTCTCTCTCTCTCTCTCTCTCTCTCTCTCTCTCCGGCAGTCACAGTCACCTGCTGAACACCTGGCCACTCGTATACAGCCTGATACAACCATCAGGCGACTCCACTCTTCGAAACATGAAGGCCAGCAAAATGACGACCAACATAGATGAAAGGGTGCAGATTCTGTCAGTGTCTGGCATGAAAGCTACAGATCTGGCGGACTGGATGAAGCGTCAGACTGACTGAAGCACCCCATGTACAGGTGCATGTAGGTGTGAATGACTAAGACTGGAGAAGTCCTGTGGGATCAGCTACCGACACAGTGCAGGCATGTATTCCTCAACGCCACACTTCACGCCTCATCCTGCCCGCCAAGGCACAGTGTAGGATGGCACTCCCAATCGAACTTTCCAGCGCAAATTTGTGTCACGCCTGTAGAAACTGGGGGTGGTCTTCGTCGACAAAACGACCACCTTCACATACATGGGTTTTCCCCGCCTTGCCATGTACCGTAAAGACGTGATCTCAACCACCAGCGCTACAAGGGCATGACCCGATTTGCGGTCAACATCACACGAGCGTGGCTACCAGCCGACAACCAGCCATGCGACCAGCCTCGCCACGCTTCACACCCTCCCAGCAGCAAGAGTGGCCGCACGGATGAAGCAACCGCACAGAGTAAGCCTTTCAGACATGTTACACTGGCAACGACCCGAGCAGCAGACAACGTTTATCGCCGACGGCGGTGTTGCGTCATCAATGCCAGTAAACCCCTCGCTGCAGCAGCCAGTGACGCAGCACCCTCGTGGGCCTTAGGTGTTCAGGTGGCCGGTGTACGGCTATGATCCTCAAGTGTTTAGTCTGCCCAGCATTATCATTCGTACTCTGGGGTGCCACCTCAATTTTAGTATCCTATGCCATAATACACCCAAGAGCACCTTAGTCCTCACAGTCTTGCGAGCTCTGATTAAAACCGACATCTTTGCCTCAATTACACTCCAGTTTACACGTTTTGGCATTTTGTTTCACAAATTAGTGAGTCGTTTGACAGCTGAATTCAGCGTTTTCATTTATATTTCGTCCTTGATCACGATCACTAACTCATATTGTATTGCCACTACATATCTTGTGGTCTTTTAGTACACCAGTTCTGAAAGGCAGCCACCCCTAAACTTAGTTGTGAAGCATTGTGGGTATGCTGTTGGTGACTGTGACAAGTGTGAGTATTTTGCGATTACCGTCAGACACTATCTAGGTGGTGTCCATAACAGACACTGTGACATTAATTTGAGGCACGATAGTACTGGAAGTCCTGACCGCATGATCATTGTGCTCAATATAGTTTCAAGCGTATTCTATTTGCATTTATATTTTTCTTTCTTTCAACATGTCGAATAGTTCAACATTTCACAATTTATATTTGGGTCATTTGAATATTTATCACTTGTTAAACAAGAATCCCGATTTGTATGTAAATCTCTTCTCTCAGCCCACCCCCTTTCATATTTTCGGAGTTACAGAGTCACGTTTACGTTCCGACATAAGTGGCGCATCTATTTCGATACCGGCCGGGGTTTTCAGTAATCCGGTGCGATCCTGTACGTCCTCAACAAACAGGATTAGCTGTATATACATGACTATTGCACACTTTACACGCAGAAGAACAGACCTGGAATCAGACTCTGTTGAAAGTGTGTGGGTTGAGGTGAAGACAAACAAATCGGCCCCTCTACTTGTTGGATTTGTATACAGAAACCCGTCTGCGTCATTTCAGTGGTATGAAAAAAGCAGCACTGAAGTGTTATTACTCGGCGATTTTAACATTAATTTGTTAGTCTCGAACCATGCTTGGGAATCTACAATCACTATGGTAGGTCTCAAGCAGCTTATCACATCTGCAACTAGAGTTACAGAGTCGTCTGCCACTCTAACTGATCATGTATTATCTTCCAACAATTCAAGGGTTCTTGGTTCTTGTGCCCTTCAAGTGGCGACTGATCAGTGACCACTACCCTGTGTGCTGCCGCTGGGCTTTGAGAGTGGACAAACAAAATCGGGAAAACCAGCATACCACTATCGTTTAAACAGTTTAATGGGGATATGTTTCTAGCAGAGCTAAATGAAACCACTTTTCATTCTGTTTACAATCATACTAATCCTGAAGATGCGTTGGCCGAATGGTACAGCTTGTTCCTTCGGGTTCTTGACAAGCATGCGCCGTTGCGCGAAAAGAGGGTGAAACATGTGCATTTACTCCAATGGTTAAGCAATGACATTAAAGAGGCCATGGCTTTTAGAAATGAACTAAAGCGCAACAAAGATTTTGGTGATTTCCGCAAGCAGCGAAATCGTGTTAAATACATGGCACACATGGTGGGGCGGTCCGTGGCGCAGTGGTTAAGACGCCTGCCACCAATGCTAAAGGTGCGAGGTTCGATTCCGGGTTTCGGCGTTGGATTTTTCTCCTCTAGTAAGTGTCACCGTTAATTCGGGCGGACCGTCGGGGGTTCTTTCTCCGGGTACTCCGGTTCTTCCACCTCCTCCACTTTGGTACCGGTTTCAGGCCACGTTATAAATTTCAAATACAAGCGATCAAAATTTCCGAAACCTCAGTAGCTGAGCTGACCCTTCGCACCACGTGAATGTCCTGTGTCTGTGCCTTCAGAGTGAATGCGTGTGTGTCACGTGAGCGTGCGTGTTGGGTTCAGTTCGCGGCGCTTTGAGTCGATTCGCAGAATTGGGGAAAAGCGCCTATATGATAACCGGTATTATTATTATTATTAGAGGCCCAGAAAAAAACACCTTAAGCGATTGATGGACAACAAAACAGACACCTTATCTGTCTGGCACGCCCTTAATGCTTTCACTAAATCGCGACAAACAGCACCATGTACATCTATATCCGAAGACACATTTAACAACCATTTCTTGTCTGCTGCTGCTGATTATTATTATTATTATTATTATTATTATTATTATTATTATTATTATTATTATTACACTTGGTTGAAAAGTTTTGTAAAATTCCTGAAACAGTTCTACCAAAAAAATAGACATCATTTGATGATCTCTTGTGATCCTTGACCTTTCCGAGGAGTCATCCAAATTAGCATGCATAGGAAGGTGTTACCATCGCTGTAGCAGGTTTGCGATGGAAGTTGTAGATAGTATTTAAAAGAATTTTTTTTTTCAAACAAATGGCTATTTGTCACCAATTTCCTGATCTCTTGTGACCCTTGACCTTTCCGAGGGGTCATCCAAATTAGTATGCATAGAAAAAAGGTCTTACCATCAGGTATCTCTGCACCAAGTATGGGTTTGAAGTTGTTAATAGTATTTGAGAAAAAACATCTTTTGTCATAATATGGCTAATTTTTACCTATTTCCTGATCTCTTGTGACCCTTGACTATTCCAAGGGGTCAACCAAATTAATCACCAGGTATCTTTTTACCAAGTTTGGTTTGAAGTTGTAAATAGTATTTGAGAAAACATACATTTTGTCAAACTATGGCCATTTTTTTAAACCTATTTTTTTATCACCTGTGACCTTGACCTTTGAGATAGGTCACTCAAATTGGTATGTTTAGAAAGGTCTTGCCACAAAGTTTGAAGACTGTGCCTTGAATAGTCTCCGAGAAAATGCCAAAGTGAAAGTTTACCACGGACGACGGCGGACGGATGACGGGTGACGGACGACGAAATGACGACCACTGGCCCAGAACATAGACTCACTTTTGTTTCACACGTGAGCCAAAACAGCGAACACCCCCAGTCATGAAACGCAGAAAGGACCTAATCCACAACATCCGAGATCTGATTAGCAGGCTTCATGACAAATAGATAAAAGTCACACCTAAGTGGATACCATCCTAAATTTATAGGTATCAAAGGAAACGAAGCTGAAAAGCTAGCCAGACGAGGAAGCGAGCAAAACAATTTAACTTTATGTCCGGATCTCAGCTGAAGAGAAAAAGATTGCCAAAACCAACAATCACCAAACCTTGGAAAAATATTATGAAAATCAAGCTAGAGGTAAAGAAGAACGTTTTATTGGAATCACAAGAAACGCATGGCAGCTGACATGAGGAACTTGTCATATACGAGGAATGATCAGCAAGTAATTGGACCGCCAATTGTAAACTTCTTAAGTCCCTTAAATAAAGTTAGTATCAAAACAAATTTCAACACTTGCCCCTTCTTCATGCACAAAATTCAGTCATGTCGCTTTGTAACGACATTGAAAAAATTATGTAAGCAGCTGTGCTTGAAAACAATGGACTCTTCAAGATAATACATTTATTTCTACATTTTTAAAAGAGTGAAACTTTGAGACAGTCATGTCAAAATAAAAACAAATTTGAAAATTGTTTGATGATATGGCACTGACTGCAAGTGAACTGTGCAGTTTAACTCTAAAAGATGGAACTTTGAAGACAAGTACTGATTTGACTGTCAAATTTCAACTGGGAACCAGCAAACTTTACTCTTTATTTAAACATTGATAGGAAAATAATACACATATATTTTATTTTGAGAAATACTTTAAACTTCCGATCTTTCTCTTGGAACAGTTGAATGGAACAGTGCGCAATGATCATGACCTCCACAAATTATCTGCAATAACGATATCGCATTTCTTGACAGAGGTTTAGATGCAACAGAACGTTGATCGCTTAGATTAACTACGCTTAGATTAACTACTCAAAATGTTTAGCATAAATTGTCAATGACGACCGTGTGATGTCATCACTGAAGACGATACTTGCTTGTCTTGTAGCATTATTCCCAGCAAACAGTCCAGCCAAGAGTGGTGAGAAGAGACTAGGGGCACTTTTGTAATATTTTCAAAACTGATGGCAACATATTCTCTAATGTTTTGAAACTTATAGGTCCATGTCACTGTTCATATTTTACCAGTGGAGCGCGCAGTTAATGCAATATATCGTGTAAGAAATTCTTTTTCCAAAAGTATTAAAGTCTGTTCATGAGCAGCGGCCAACATTTATGGTCAAAACATCTTGCTTTTCCTTGAAAATACCAGTGACCACAAAGCAAAGGTCACTTGCAGAGGAGCAAAATATTCGTGTTCGTCCTCAACCTTCATACATTCCTTGCCTCGACCAACGCAATTTTGGTTTTTCTCTATACTGTTTAAACTGCAAAAAAAAAAAGTGGCTGGCAGGATAAAGATGGGTAGTTTTCGAAAACATGGCCCAAATATGTGACATTTACCTAAAAAAAAAATGTTTTGAGTAGAAAGCTGATGATGTGCCGTTTAATGCTCATGACTGTCATGTCTGCAAAAGATTTGATATTCATACATTACGTTTTTCCTCCCACCAGGGGACGTAGCACATGACCACCTAGCGTCAGGCAGTCGAAACATGGACACCACAAGAGAGAATGATCTTCGCTAACTTGATTTTGACATAAATGTACACGTTCTATAACTTAAGATGCTAACAGCAATTAATTTAAGATGTTATGTACGTAAAGTTTGCATCGGCGGCAGTTTGTTAATTGTTTCCTGCATTTTTGTCTTTGTATAATGCGTTTGTTTTCCTTTTGTGTTTTGTTTTGTATACACGACAGCTTGTAAGACAGGTTTATTCTGCAACAAAAGATTCTTTATCATTACCATCTCTCTCGCTCTCTCTCTCTCTCTCTCTCTCTCTCTCTCTCTCTCTCTCTCTCTCTCTCTCTCACACACACACACACACACACACACACACACACACACACACACACACACACACACTGACAAACACACACACACACATGCTGCCTCTGTGAGGCTACAACATCTTTTATACTTTCAGCAATGTTACGTGGGGACTTTCTTCAGCCACGGTAAGCTCCCAGCATAGCAACTTTCTTTCCATGGAATGAGAGGATGTTTAAAAATAATCTGAAGTCGGAGTGTGGCCACCTGCATGGTGGGGGTAATAAAAAGACGCAATCTGCTGGATGACCAAAAACAGCAAACAAAAACACACTCTCTTTCTCACACACACACACACTGGCACGTGCCCGCGCGCGCGCGCATACACGCACGCACGCACGCACACACACACACACACACACACACACACACACACACACACACACACACACACACGCGGCGCTTCACGCCAAATGTACGTTCTATTATGTTGGCGTAGCGCTGACATAACGTCATTTGTTACTTTATTTCCAGAAGCGTCATGTCTCCCCTGACGTCATGGGCATGGGCATACATTGAACGCGCTCCGCCGCGCCCCATTTCAAAGTTGTTGCCATTTATATATAGATGGGGACAATGTTCCTATTTTATAAATAGGAACAACAACACACATACACACAAAAAAAAAAAACACCACCTGAAGAGGTACAACTGCGAGTGACTGACCTGTGTAGGTGCCGAGTGTGATGCCGGGAATGAGGTGACTGCTTTACAGAAAAGCGCCAGGATGACCATCACTAGCACTGCCATATTCACCGCTACAACGTCCGCCACACAGAACTAACTGCCGCCGTCACCCGGTGGTCCTGCCGCTGTAGTGCAAGAGGAAGAGGCGGTCTGACTTGCACCTTATGACGGCACGGTACGCACGTGGCCCCGCCCCTCACTGCCTGTCCGCCCTCAGACTCCGGGGAACAAGCGGTGTGTGCGTGTGTGTGCCGGTGTGTTTGTGTGCCGGTGTGTGTGTGTGTGTGTGTGTGTGTGTGTGTGTGTGTTTGAGGCGGGGGCACCGCGTACACCACAGGCGTGTGTGTCTCTCTGTCGACATCAAAGCCTTTTTGAGGACACCGTGGCCCCTTCAGAACAAGCCGTCTGCTGACGTCTACAAGAAAATATTCAGATGTAGGGGAGGAGCTCCGATTATAACACAGTGCCTATAATGAAACACCCTGCTCCCGTCGAAACGGAATAACTTTTTTTTTTCAAATTCTGTCTGTGCAGTAATATAGAGTTATTTTACTGAGCCTTATTTCCGGTACAACAATGTCAGTCGTGATAAAAACGAACACACGCCGAGAAAATGTTATTTTTGACCCTTCCGGCTGCTTCTTATTTTTCTCCGTTTTCAAACACCTAAATCAGCATTCAGTTTTGTGATTTGTAAAAAAATAACCAGCAGTCTTCGAAGATGAGAAAACCAGCGGCGTTCGTTTGATTCTCTCTTTGTTCTTTTGGAGGCACGCATTTTCCTGGAGAGGTACCGGCTTTTTCCTATTATGAAACACAAAGAGCACCTAATATGAAACATGTTTCATATTTAGAACAGTGTTTCATATAAGGAGCAGTATTTGTCTATCGTATATATCGGAAACCATCTAGCCAGTTTCTTCCAAATTTCAGATGTTGATACTTTTTTTCTCAATACAGAGTATCCCACACCAGGATCATGTCACTTTCGTCAAGGTCAGGTCACAACGGCTACATTTACTATGTATGCCATTGTCCAGGCAATGCTGCTGTAAACACCGACACGATTTGATCCAAATGGAAAATTGTGATATTTTGGGACGATACAGAGTGTTGCTGTCACTCTCTCTCTCTCTTGGCTTGACTTCGCGAACGAAGATTCTACAGGGGTTGTCCACGTCGTATGCAGGCACGCTCGTGGCTGCGGAGGCCAATCCGGGACAGGCAGGTTCGACAGCAGTGGCTGCAGGGGGAGGTCTGGTGTGTGTGTGTGTGTTTTGAGTTGCGGCGTCTCTGTTTTTTTTTTTTTTTTTCTCCTGAGCCACCAGGTGTCGCGGTCCGCAGCAAGGGAAGACCACTGGCGGTGGTCGATGTGGCAGGCACTGAGTGACTTCTTGAGACAGTCTTTGTTGAGTGTTGCACACCAGAATCTATTCACTGCCTTAAAGGCCAAGCTCACAGCGGCCATATTTGTTGTGTGCAGATTTGTGTGCTAGGCAATATCTAAAAAAAAAAAATTGGGCCTATCCAGTCCAAATTTTAGATAATAGTATTTTACCACACCACACATTGCCATCAATCTTAACTGCGCCTCTACCTCATGGTCAAGGTCATAGTTTTGTTGCAGATTATTGTGTAGAGAATACCTCTGAAACCGCTATACTGATTTGCTCTGATTGATTAGGAAATGACGCCTTACCTTCATATGTGATGTCTTTCAGAGAATCAATTCTCGACCTGTAAGGTGAAGGTCGCAGAGGCCATATTTGTGTGAGCCTTTGTGCAGGCAATATCTCTGAAACCACAGGCCCGTTTTTTTCCAAATTTTATTTGTTCTGCTTCTGTACATAAACAAGTGTCGATAAAGCTAGCTTTGACCTAACGCCTTCACAGCCGATAAACTCTCAACAGGATCTCAAGACACATAGATCCTCATGAGCCCCGCGGGTGCGGTGGCTCATGGCGATTTTGGCTCTTGCTGACTCAACTGACATATATTTATACGGTTGGGGTTCTTTGGGACTGATTTAAAAAAACTTTCAAAGCAATATTTGCTTTCCTTTAGTAGCGAAGAGAATAAGACAGATATGTCAAAAACAAAGTTTATGTCGCTAGATCACTTTAAGATGTTCCAAGATCAAACCTCGTTGGCTTAGGCGTGACAGCAAATGTGAAACAGTGTAAATATAGTCACTAATCGTACATGCATCCACTCTTCAGCCATCGCGTGTGCATGCGTGCGTTTGTCTAAGGCAATTTCTTAGTGACTATAACCTACACAGACTTCAAACTCGACACAACTGTAGTTTACAAGAACACCTTTACCTACATATTTCACCTGTAGAAAAGGTCAAGATCAACAAATGTGACATCGCCGACAGGAAGAGTTCCCATGAAAAGGTCTACGGAATCTCCCGTAAAAAAAGAAGCACTTGTTGACTATCAAACGAGGGGTGCCTGGTGCTGGTGTTAGTGCGGGAGTGGGGGGTGGGGGGGGGGAATGGTCGAGGGAACGGGGAGAAATTTCTGGAGAGATTTCCATCACTGGCTGAAAAATCAAACGACGGGAGGGGGTCCACACTCTCAAGGACCGTTTCCAATTTCCAAAAAGAGGCGCGGGAGGATGTCTGTGTGTGTGTGTATGTGTGTGTGTGTGTGTGTTTGTGTGTGTGTGTGTGTGTGTGTGTGTGTGTGTGTGTGTGTGTGTGTATGGGGAGGGGGGGGGGGGAGGGGTCCAAACTCCCTAACACGGAAAATTACACATTAAAAAATATTCTGGAAGCCGAGAACCCTGGAACACCCCTCCACCCCTGAATCTGCTTCTGAACATGTACATAAACAAGTATCGATAATGCTAGTTTTTCTCAAGTTTTACCTCTGAAGTGGAAAAACTAAATGCAGTAGCTTTACATAGGACATTTTCCACACACTTGCTGACCTTTGACCTTTGGACCCCCACCCGGGTCTGCCCTGGGGGACTTGGGTGGGGTTAGGTATTTTTTAGTTCCCAGGGTCACCCTGGTCAGCCCCACAGGGTGAGTTTTTTCTCTCTATTCTGGGGCATGTGTTTCTGTCTACCCGAGGTCCATTCACCTGTATTTGCCTTTTTAAAAAACTCTCCCTACTGTCTGCACTGCCTGCTCTTGATATTGGATGTGTGTTGCTAAATGGTCTTAGTAACGTATTTGACCGGCTGGCGACATACATTCAATGTTCTGTTTAGTTGTTTTTTTCACAAGCAGTGCAGGCACGTCCTGAGAAAGCCTTGTTGCTGTCGGGTCGTTAAGCAATGTACAATCAATCAATCAATTGACCTTTGGAAGAAGCCAATAAAATTAATATGCACAGAGAATGTAACCCCTAGCAACATTTCTACTGGGGTCTTACTGCAAAGTTCACAAACAACAACATAATATAAAAAGCCTTCTTACTTAAGTGGTTAACTTAGATGAGTTGCAAACAAAAGTAGTATCATCAGTTTTGTCTTTGGCAAGTTAATACATAAAATTATAACTAGTTTATTTTTTTTTTAAATTGCACGTTTATTGACCTTTGTAACCTTGACCTTTCATTGAGGTCAGCGCAAATTACAGTCAAAGCTATTATCAAATAAGATCACTGTGCCAAATTAGAAGTCTGTGGCTTTGATGGTCGCTCAGAAATTTAAAATGATAAAATCTGTCACAATTGGACAGACAAAGGATGATGAATGGGTGGACCAATGGAGGACCAGTGGCAGATGACTCTTTATATTTAACTCACTTTCAATGTTAAATGAGCCTGTCATGTGTGCTAACCATCTCTCGTACGTTAATTTTCCAACAAAATGTAAGTGAAACCTGTAAAAAGATTATATTCACACTGTTTCATAATAGGATACCTGGTGTTTGATATTGGGCAAATGGTGCCTAATATGAAACAATGTATCACTTTTTTTCAAACTGGAACTGCTTCTGCGTCGATTCGAGTTTTGAAATTTTCCTTTGTCCTAAGATGCACCAACATAATCTCTATCAAACCCTGGTTTTGGATTGATTCTACCTTTCTTTGGACGGTCGCGCGATACTTTTTTGCTTAATTGTTTCATACATGGGTCTCCTCCCCTAGTCGTGCAGCTTGCTTAGGTAACAGTAGCTAGGACCGTCCCCATAAAAACAGTGGGTAACAACTGTGACGGAGAGCAATATTCATTCGGCTATTTGGCAACAAGAGTTCTTCTCAAAATATAGCACGCATAACAAAAAAACAAAAAAACATGGGCGAATAAATGATGATCCGGACTACAGTTCTGTGGTGTTTGTTTTGCTCTGGATGTATTTGTAGCACATCCGGAAATGTGGAACAGGGATAAACGTCAATAACGACGTTTGTCAGCTGTCCGTGAGAGCCCCGCATACAGCCGCCCTGCGGTGGTATTCGAAAATCCGGTGGGAAAAAATCCAGGATGTATCGCACAGCGCTATATTTGGTACCTTTGAAAAGCTCTTTTCCTGCCCATTCTCACAGTACCTGGTGCATGTTTAAATTAAGGAGAAAACTGCATCAGAATTGTATGTGATTTTTTTCAGGTTGTTCATTCACGTGATATGTCCTCTGGGAATGACCGTGCGCACATGCAACTGGGAATGACTGCGCGTACATGCGCCGGGTGCAAAGTTCTTTCAAAAACCTTTCGATCGATACATCATCTGACTCGGACGATCAAATTCTGGATTTGTCTCGTGACTCTGAAACTGACACTCCAACACGCAAACACGTCCTCACAATGGCGCCCGCGATAGAAGCTTTTTGTCAACGATGATGGCGCAAACTTTGCTTACGACTTGCAGACAACTTTGCACATGTACACACATTTTATGCTTAATAAGAGCCAAAGAATCTTTCAGCATATCTACTAAAAATGATTGATATAGTTCATTATTTGGATCCGCAGTTACAATTTTACTGTGTAGTCGATTAACAGCCTCAACTTCACGTGGTATATAATTTCTTTCGACCTAAATTACAGACTAAAATGCACATCATATTTACTGTAATACTTCAACGTTGCACTTCATTTTTTCCTGACATAGATGTGTTCGATGATTTCTTTGAAATAACCGTTTATAGACTACAACAAGAACGACAACTCCTTGCCAGGTAGCAGACAAATTTTTCAGCATGCCAACTTGGTTTTGACTGCCTAGAATAAGAATATGAAAAACCAGCGTATTTAATGTCGTACGTTTTTCTCAATTGTTGTTACGTACTTGTAAATAAGGAACACGAGACGAACAAACATTTTGTCACTGCATTTTTTGTTTCTTTTCGGTTATCTACTAAAACAAAGGAAAATCACATTTAATTTATACTTTTTTAATGTAATTTTGTTTTGGTTACTTTTAATATATCCGAAGACAAACAGTTCAAGACAACCAAATCTCCCCCATCTCAGTCAACAGCAAATCTTTCTTCCAGATGAATATATAACACGACGGTAACACCAGGCATTCAACTCAGCCTTTATTATTGAGATTTTCTGCTCTGCATGTGTTCCTGCCTGTCCAGTACTTTCTAAGACACATACGCGTATCCGTTAAATGATAAAGTATAAACTTGGAAGAAAGCCATGAATATCTTGACCAAGAAATGAGTGCTACAGTCTCAGGCCACCTTTTCCTTTCCAGTCCACTCTTTCCTATACTCTCAAACGACCAGCACCTCAGTCAAATCTTCTTTTCCAGTCATTGCAAAGTGCATGTCTTCACGACTGTTTTTGAAGCTAGTTTCCATAAGGTGTAACAAATGGGTGCCGGTCAATGAGCTGAAACGATGGTTGGAAAATATGTCCACTTCCTCTGCTTCTGTTGACTTGCGCAAGCTGCAAAAATGGTTACAATGTTGCAAAAGAACTACACCGAATCCAGAGAAGAAGCAGTTACTCAAAGGAGGAGTTCTTCCAGTCAAACTGCTTGTGACAAGAATACACCAAAGCGAGTTTATTCCTGTACGCTGACAAGAAGACCATGCCAAGCAAACATATGTCTGACACGTTATGCAGGAAGAAGCCACCGGTTGTAGAAAATGTGCCTAAGCGTTCCACGCCGTACCATCAAATTTACGCATACCAACTTAGGAGGTTTGCACGACGGACTTAAGACATATTGGAATCGTCAGAACAGCTGGGAAGAGCATTGGCCTTGGCCTAGGATAGTACCCATTAGATGATCTGTACCATAGGGCTGTCCGATGGAAAGCTGCTAGCATTGTCAGTGATCCTCGTCACCCACCATTTGATCAGTTTCAAATGCTACCATTAGGCAGACGTTTCAACATGCCACTTGCCCAAAAGAATGTTTTAAAATTTAAGAAGTCTTTTATTCCAACTGTTGTCTCGATTTTGAACTCTTGTTTATAACGACGTGATGTATAATGTGTGATCTACTTAACATTACCTTCCATCTTGTGATAGATTGCTTGTGATAGATTGCTGCAATGGTAATTTTAATGGAATGTTCTTTTAGTGTTTATTAGTGTCTTGTTTTGTTGTTTTATGACCAGCCAAAAGGCAAATTTCTGTCGTGCTTTGACTCGAACAGACAATAAAGTTGTATTGTATTGTATTGTATTTAATAGTTCTTAGATTTGTTGTAGTATCAATGCACGTGAGAGACATTCCTCTAGGCATTCCTGACTACGCTCACTTCCTCCCAATATCTAGTGGTAAGGACTGTTGCACGAACATTTTAGGTGACTCTCTTACGTAAGAGCTAGGCCAGCTTCCACTCTGCCCTAGATTTAGAAGTGGCTACAAAATCAAGCATTTTCCACACAAATATATAAATCTATCAGGTAAATTTATTATGATTTAGACTGGCGACATATATCGTGATGGACTGCGAAATATCAGATGAAAATAATGACACATGTTTACAAAGATGCGCTCCGACTAACACCACTGCATAATGACCCTGAGTGCAAGCTGTTGTTATCCCATACAGCCCGTGTAGATACCACTACACACTACCACTACGCGAGGTTTCCAAGGTGTCACAATACAATATAGTTGGCGGCACTGCCCAGACTATATTGTAGTGGGCCTCACCATTCACAAACAGAAAACAAAGACAATGAGGCTGAACGCAATCAGGGAAGAACCAGTCTTGCTTGCTGGCACCCCGTTGGAGGAGGTGGAGTCCTTCACCTATCTCGGGAGCATCATAGACAAAAAAGGCGGCACTGATGCAGATGTCAGAGCACGAATCGGTAAAGCCAGAGCAGCCTTTCTCCAGTTGAAAAAAGTGTGGAGTTCCAGAGAGCTGTCACAACACACCAAAGTCCGGATTTTCAACTCCAATGTAAAAGCAGTTCTCCTATATGGAGCAGAGACATGGAGATTGACAAAAACCACAGTCAACAGAGTACAGACCTTCATGAACAGTTGCCTTAGAAGAATTTTGAAAATCCACTGGCCAGAGAAGATCAGCAACGTCAGACTCTGGGAGAGAACAGAGCAGATAACAGCAGAGAATGAAATTGGGCGAAGAAGATGGGGATGGATCGGTCACAGTCTGAGAAAGCCAGCTTCCAGTATCACTAGGCAGGCATTGTCATGGAACCCCCAGGGAAAGAGGAAAAGAGGTAGGCCGAGAAACTCCTGGCGTCGAGACCTCCAAGCAGACATCAAGAGACTGGGAACCACCTGGAGTAGAATCGAAGGAGAAGCACAGGACAGGAGTTGCTGGAGGTCTCTCGTCGATGGCCTATACCCGGGTAGGGGTGACAGGCGTAAGTAAGTAAGTAAGTGCCGCCAACCATACAGCAAATTGTCCCAGACTTATGAAATTTGACAGACGTGTACAGTTTTTAACGCAGTTTCGATTGGTAACATTCACTTTTTTTGCGACCTTTAACATAAGGGGAGACACTCTTACGGACACTTTTCAGTTATATCAGGATTGCAGCCAACCCATATTATATTGAATGAAAATGCGTTTTGCTACAACTGAATGACAATGTGAGCACATCAGTTACCGGCCGTTATTAAGGACATACTATTATTTAAACGTTAATGCATGTGTTTTATCTGAGACTGGTTCAACCACATACTTTAGATTTGGCATGCTGATAGTCGATGGTAAGACGTCCCGAACGGAATGACCTCCATAAAGGTCGCGAGAGGTCAATTGCTATACGGTACATCACCATATACTTTAGACAAACGTGTCTGAATCTTGATCATTATGGCAAATGGTTAGATCTAACTAAGAATACAGTAATTTTATCACATCACTTTCATATATTTACATGCTTTAGTGACCTTTGACAAAGGCATAATGTCAGAAAATGTCAGTAAGTGTGATAAATAACATTTAGAAAACAAATCAACTGTCTCTAACTTAACGTTCGACACTTTACAGCCGGAAGTGGCGTATATATTATTGATGATAATACTGGTAGACGACTCAACTTATGGATGACCTTTGTTACCCTCTCTTGTTACATAGGGTGAGAAGTGGTTATACTGGATTTAACGTGTCTGAATTTATGTGATCTTATATTCTTTCTTTTTCTTTTTTGTGTGTCCATGACTGTTTTCTTTTCATAAACGTGAAATCGTTTTAGCTCAACGCTAAGCTGATGATAGTCCTTTGTTAAATAACGTGTCAGTCAAACAGATTAAGCCGCTATCGCTAAGGTCAAGGTCACAGCGGCAATATTTGTTTTCCTGTCTTTTTTGTAAGATCGCAGACAGTAATTGGCTGATTTGTTTCAAATGGTGTATGTTGATAGGCGATAATAAAATAAAATGTATATACAAACATTCTGACCGGCTGAAGGTCACGGCCGTGGCAGCCATGTTTTATTTCAAGGGGTGTAGATCTCCCCTCAAATATCTCTGAAACCAGCGGGCGGATTTGCCTCAAACTTTAGGTTGTGAGAATCCTTACATTAAGGGAAGTGTCACGGACAAGAATTATGTAGCTTCCTCTGAGGTCAAGCTCATGGTAATCACATTAACTAAACACATGCTATTGGTCTTAGTATTTGACATATGTGAAACGACAGAATCAGTCTGAATCAAATGTGAAGGGTTGATAGGAATGTAAAAAAGAGTGTTTTTGTGCTGGAATGACGTCACTATCGAAGGTCAAGGTCATAAGGTGATGTGTCTTTGTAAGTAATATATTGTTGTCCAGGCAATATATATGAAATTATCAGACTAATTTGGCTCAAACGTAAATTGACAACAGTCCATCGTGTAAGAAAGTGTAAGAAACAAAAATCGGGCTGCTGTCTTTAAGGTCAAGGTCAAAGTGGCCATTCTATGTTTCCTTAATATGAGTTATCTCCCAGACTAGTTTGTCGATTTGCTTCAAATTTGGTATGATGTAAGATATTAATGAAAAAAGGCGTTTGATGAAAGAACTATGTCACTACCTTAAAGGTCAAGGAGCTAGCAGCCATGTCACACTGTGTAATAGTAATATCTCTGAAACTTTATATTTTGACTGGACATAAACTTGATTTGATGACAGTTTTGATGATGTCTCTGATGTAAGGTCAGTTCATTTCAGATTTTTTTTAGTGGGATCACTGTGCTTGCAAAGGCCAATTTGATGATAGTTTTGATGATGTCTCTAAGGCCAATTTCTCAAGTATTTTAGTTTTTGTTTGCTTTTGTCGTTGTTGTACTGGATGATTTACTATGGATCTTTCATGTCGTTTTCAAGTTTGCCCGCTGCAGCGACCGCTGCCTATCTTTTTTTTTTTTTTTTTTTTTTTTATTTGTTTTTTTGTTTTGTTATCCCCTAAAACGGAGGCGATGGATTGTGTGGTAGCGATAGCACTGTTTCTTAAACATTTCCTCAGGTTTCTCAACACGTATAATCTCCTCACTCGTAGATTATGTTTCGTTTCTGCCGTTCCAACAAGAATTTCCGTTCCATTATTGCCCAGGACTCCAGCATGTCCTAGGTGTAGATCTACAAACTTCTTCACAGTTGAATGTTAGCTGTTGCGCACTTCCAGTCTGAACTTCCTATTCCTGCCTCATGGCTTCTTGGTATAGTAACAGGTCATCCTTGGCTATATGCATTCTCTGTCCAACCACCGGTCTAAAGTCGGTCTATCATCTTGCAGTAACAATATACACTGGAGTTGAGACCATTTCATGTACATACGTATGTCAAGACTGATTCGAAGATACCTGCCATTGATATGCTTATATATAATATATATATATATATATATATATATATATATATATATATATATATATATATATATATATATATATATATATATATATATATATATATATATATATATATATATATATATATAATTTTTCAATAAATTCTGAGAATGCTGTGCTAATGCCATGGAAATCCAGGCTGGTAAGCTTGCATTGTGTCATCAGGACATCAGCTGTCCTTTTGTGACTGCATCGCTTATTAGATCTTTTGAGCCTTCCACTGAACACCTACTACATAAGGTAATAGGGACTACCCCCAGGCGCCCCGCAACCCGCTGGAGAATATCCAGTCCTCCCCCCCCCCCCCCCCCCCCCCGAGAGGGGAGGCTAGTGCATGAATATTCCCAAACAGATCTTGGACCTGCTGGATAGATTTAAGATTTTGCCGCCTACGACCGGTTTCGACCCAGGCTCAAAAGATCTAATAACGTCAGTGTTTTACATGTGTATGAGCTGGCGCGATGTTCTCCTTCATTTATTTTGTATATTTGCAAACGTATTGTGGAAAAGGTGGAATATGCATGCAAACTCATACAGAAGAGGCTTTGTGGGCATGGGCCATTCCACCTTACTCTTCAAAATGGCTGTGGCTACGCCAGCCCACAGAATGTATAACCGGTAGGAAGCACCGTGTGTCTGCCGTCTGTGTTTGTGTGGAGTGTGCCATTCAGCCGTTTGTATTTGTGTGTGAGATTGCCGTGCGGATCAGGCGGGGGAGTGGGGGAGGGTATTAAAGGGAGATACTGAATAAGTTTGTAATCTAGCGTTGTACCTCTTCAACTTTTTCGATAATAATCAATTCATTTTTGCAAGTTTTGGAGCCACTATTTACTCCCATCAAACAGTCAGCCCTAGAAGAGGCTGTGTGGAACAAAACAGTCAGCTCTGGAAGAGCGTGCCTTTCGGATGAGTGACGTGAAACATCAAATTGGTCACAGTGTACACGGCGTCGTGAGACCAGCAATGCCATGACGTGAAACTTATAGTGACGTCATTTTGCTGCTCGTGCTATTCTTCTTCATCAGAATTCCTGTCGCTACTCCAGCCCACAGAGCGTACTAATGGCGGGAAGCGCTGTGCGTCCGTGTTTATTTGTGTGCGCCGACGTGTGTTGTCAGAGGTTGGCTTAGAGAGGAAGAAAATGGATCAGAAGGATAAGATTAAAAATATGAACAACTCTGAATGTTCCTAACATAAAAACGCACGTGAGCTCCAAACAATACGGTAGACTTTGGGATGAAATCCTCATCTTGTTTGTCTACCGTATCGAAATTACGGTAGACTTTGAAACGGGGCTGGTCGGAGCGCATTCCGGAGCATGCACATGACGTTTTTGGAGTGCGGCGCAGAAATACTGACAAAGAAGTAAGAAGATAAAAATGACCACGTCTAGCTACGCAAACCTTGCTAGAGAACGTCTTTTGGCGCCAAAGCGCCGTGTGTGTGTGTGTGCGTGTGCGTGTGCGTGCGTGCGTGCGTACGTGCTTACGTGCGTGCGTCCGTGCGTGTGTGTGTGTGTACACAACTCCTAAAATGGGTAACTTTCTTTACCATCCTTATGGAAAATGGGTGTGTGTAAAATTCTGGGTGCCAAAGTGAGACACCCATTTTTTCTGAGGGTTGTTACTGCATTATCTTGCGGTAAAAAGTTATAAAAAATATATACAAATATCAGTTTTTCCCATTTTGGGTTTTTTCTTAATACCTGATTGGTCGACTGCGTGGGTGAGCCGAAGTGAGACGGAGAGATACAAAAGTGGGGTGAGGGGGGGGGGGTAATTGTAATTGTGTGATGGAGTAAATTGTTTGTGTTGCTGCAAAATGAGGTTCGTTATTTGAGGGTGTGGTTGTTTTGTGAAAAAGTGTTGAGCTGTGTTGTGGTTCCGGGGTGATGTGGTGGGAGGTCATGTCTAGTGACGAATTTTAGGGCAATGTATTTGTGCGCCGGCAACTTGCTATAAAGTGAAGTGATTGATTGTAGTGTGAGAGAGAACGTGTACTTCGGGGGAAGCTGCTGTTGTCTTGTGTCCTTCCCGACCTTTTGGTTCAACCTGTTTCTTTGTTTGCAGGTTTGTTGGTGTTATGAATGCTTTCGTTTCGACTGCAACTCCTCTTGAATTGTATGCACAAATTGATTGAATGCAAATGACGTCACAGTCAGCGTTGTTACGCGCGTCGTCTGCTGCAGTCGGCCGTTTAGTTAAGTAAAAGAGTGAAGGCTTGGATGCGCCATTTTCGGATGTAATGGTAGGTCAGAGAAAAAAAGCTAATGTTGCCAAAAGGTGTAATAGTAAAGTATTATTTGTGTGCCTGCTGCCCGTTTGAGGGAAGGACTGGAAAGTCGAGTGCTGAGCGAAGAGAGAAGGTGACAATGGGGAAAAAATAGCCAGCACTATAGCGGATACGTTGGCATAGATGCACAACAGTTAAACGCTTGTAAATTAAAACACTTTTAACATTAACAAATGTTGAGTTAAAGGAGGTTTTAACACAGTTTTAATAAAAACTGTTGCCCGACACGCTTCTAAAAACAACAGTTTCTCAGTTTTAAACCTTCTAACGCGTATGAGGGAGGCCTTCGCGCGCCGTAAACGCGATTGCTTCTCTTAGCTGGCCTATAGTGTGGAATGGGACTCATCTGGTGCACTCCAAATGTGTATTTGTGAGTGGATCGACGTGAAACTCGGTGCACACCTCTGAAATGACTTACTGATTCAACTGATACTGAAAATCTTTCATTCATAAGAGAGAATTGCAGCTCTATAAAACCATTCTTCTCTACAGCAGCGAGACGTGGAGTTTGTACACCCGTCAAGAGCGCAGACTTAACTCTTTCCATCTGCGCAGCCCTGAGGAGAATCTTGGGCATCACTTGGAAGGACCGTGTTCCAAACACTTAAGTGCTGGCCCAGGACAACATTCCTAGCATGTACGCACTCCTTTCACAAAGACGCCTACGCTGACTCGGTCATGTCTGCCGCATGCAGGGTGGTCGGATTCCTAAGGACATCTTGTATGGTGAGCTCGCCTCCGGCACCAGACCACCAGGCAGACCAGCGATTATATACAAAGATGTCTGCAAGCGTGATCTGAAAGCTGGAAGCCTGACTAATCCCGCAGACTTAGAAGCCACCACCGCAGATCGTGCCAGCTGGCGGCTCGCAGTGAAGACCAGCATAAAGCTGAGCAAGGAAAGGAGAGAAAACCAGTGGGAGGAGAAGAGGCAGCGCAGACGAAAGAAAGAAGAGCCAGTGCCCACAGCAACAGTCACAGGCTTCACCCGTAGCAAATGCAACAGACACTGCCGCTCTCACATTAGACTGATTAGTCACAGCAGGCACTGCAAATCTTAAAAACGGACTGACCCAGCATGCGCATATACTCCATTGTCTTCCAAGACAGAAGGGTGCCAACAGTTTGTCTCGGCTGTCGGGTACGATTAGGTCAATTGTGACCTATATGCCCTAGGTGTGAAAATCAGAAAATTTTCTTCACCACTTTTTCGGAGTAATTTGTAAAACGACTAACTTAACTTAAATTTTTCTTTTACGAAAAACACACCCAACCTATCTTCTCATTAATACCCGCATGATTTTTCATAAACAGTGTTTGCATAAGCCTGCTGTTTGTCCCGGCCCTGGGGTAGGATTAGGTCCAAATTGTGACCTGTAAGCCCTGTGCGTGAAAATCAGCAAGAAAGTTGTAAAGTTGATCCTCTGATACGTCAGACTGCGATGAGTGACGATAACATCGAGTCGTCACTATGAACACGGCGTCTTGGGACTAATGATGCCATGACGTGAAGTTTGAAGTGACGTCATTTCGCTGCTCGTGCTATTATTCTTCTGCAGAATGTTCCTAAAAGATAGACGTATCTGAGCTCCAAACAATACGGTAGACTTTGGGATGAAATCCTCATCTTGTTTCAAATCCGATAGTGCATCCCCAAAATAAAAATTAAAAAAATAAATAAATAAATAAATACTACTGGCTAGGAAAAGAGCAATTATCTGCCTATACAAATATATCTTTATTTTATCGCTTGTGATAATCTCAGCCGATTGGTAGCCTATATTGTGTACCACCCCCAAACTAAAAAAAAACAAACAACTTAGGGTGTGTGGGCGCCATCTTGAAATGGCGGCCATGCGTCATTGGTATTCATGTCAGCAATCGAAGGAATATTCCATGATGATCAAATGAATCAAAAGCGAAAACTAAATATTCCTAACTTCCAAATGACAGGATTTATCTGCGGTTAAAAGGTAATGGTGGTAAAATGGTCATTCAAGAGATGACGTCACAACGATTTTTTTTTTTTACGGTTCCAAGAGAAAATCTCGATGACATCCTACTGGTTTTACCAATAGGGTATTGGCGGGTAGCTGTGTCCGAAATTTGGTGCCTGTAAATTGAATGTGCAGGATAATGCACTTTTCTGACTGCCTACACTAATACAAATAAATGGCAGTCAGAAAAACGTGTTGGTTTTTTTTTAAATTTGTGTAAGCGTATATTTTGTTTGTGCAGTTCGGTTAACTGAAGACTACGTGGTGCAAATGTCATGCTACGCGGTGCATGTGCACGTTCGGCTTTAAAATTGCTTGCCTCTGTGTTAGCAAATTATAGATGTGTGTATGTATGTGTGTGTGTGTGTGTGTGTGTGTGTGTGTGCGTGCGTGCGTGTGTGTGTGTGTGTGTGTGTGTGTGTGTGTGTGTGTGTGTGTGTGTGTGTGTGCGCGCGTGCGTGTGTGTGTATTGTGGGGGAAGGGGGGGGGGGAGAGAATTTGCATCTGTATGTGTGTGTATGTGTTGTGTGAATGGTGTAATGATTTAAGATAATGATGATTATGTAGGGCGAATAAATCGGGAGTTGGACACCTCTTTTTAGTTGAACGCAAATAAGTGTGCGCAAATTGTTAACTGTCGTATGTTTTATATCAGTTCATCGGCGCATTCATTTTACCATCTGTTAGTCTATAATTTGTGTTATTTGAAACTATGCAGTGTGAAAACAGTACATATTTCTGAATCCCCCCCCACCTCCCCCCCATTCCCCCCTTTCCCACCCCTACCCCCACCCCCCTTGATCCCGAGTCGGACAGTGTGCCAAACATAGCATATAAACAGTAATTTCGAGCTCGTATCTTGTGCAAGTACCTACCATTGCAATTTCAAGATGGACAAGGCAGAAAGTCGCACTTTAGTGCACAGAAACATTCAGTTGTAACGTGTCTTACATAGCTTTACTGATCGCCTATTTGATATGAGGATTTAAAGGAGAACAAACCTCTTCCTACACTAAAATTTACTGTTATTATGGTCAGCTTCGACCCTGTGATTATTATTATCCATTATTTGCCCATAAGTAACCTACAGCTCAATTAATATGATCGCGTTGTAAAAGAAAGAAGAACGCTGGAATGGATAAAAAAAAAAGTGGTCATAGGTTTGTTTGCCACGGACAAAAATTTTAATCTGCGAGTACTTCATTGTGTGGTCATAAGTCTATTACATATCTCTTGGCTTGACTTCGCGAACGAAGATTTTATAGGAGTTGACCACGATGTCTGCAGGCTTGTTCGTGGCTGCGGAGGCCAATCCGAGACAGGCAGGTTCGACCGCAGTGGCTGCAGGGGAAGGTATGGCTAGGGTTCTGAGCTGCGGCATCTCTGTTTTTTCTCCTGAGCCGCTTGTCCTTAAGGCTAGCTCTGTGAGAGTCCTCAAAGGAGACAGCTGCCTTGTAAATGGTGGAGCGCCAGGTGTCACGGTCCGCAGCAAGCGAAGACCACTGGTGGTGGTCGATTTGGCAGGCACTAAGTGACTTCTTGAGACAGTCTTTGTATCTCTTCTTTGGTGCCCCTCTGTCACGGTGTCCAGTAGCAAGCTCGCCGAACAGTGTGATCTTTGGTAGGCGATGATCCTCCATCCTGGAGACATGCCCCGCCCAGCGGAGCTGTGTCCGCAGCAGCAAAGCCTCGATTCTCACAGTTTCAGCCTGTTCAAGGACCTCGACGTTGGTGACATAGTCACTCCAGTGAATGCCCAGGATGGTACGCAGGCAACGCTGGTGGAAGCGTTCGAGGAGTCGTAGTTGGCTGCGGTAGAGGGCCCAGGACTCGAAACCATACAGCAAGGTGGTGAGGACCACAGCTCTGTACACGCTGATCTTGGTGCCTGTTTTCAGCTGTTGATTGTGCCACACCCGCTTGAAAAGTCGCCCGAAAGCGCTGTTCGCTTTTGCCAGCCTGCTGTCAAGCTCCTTGTCCAGCTTGGCGTCCGACGTGATAATGCAGCCAAGGTAGGTAAACTGGTGCACTGACTTTAGTTCAGACTCGCCAATGGTGATGTGAGGAGGGCGATACACTGTCTTGGGTGCCGGCTGATGGAGGACCTCTGTCTTTTTCAGACTGACCTCGAGTCCAAAGAGCTGGGCAGCATCTGCGAAGCAAGACGTGATGCGCTGCAGGGCTCTCTCTGTGTGTGCAACGAGGGCAGCATCATCAGCAAAAAGCAGCTCACGAATCAGTTGGTCTAGGGTTTTCGTGTGGGCCTGCAGTCGTCTGAGGTTGAACAGGCTGCCATCGAGACGAGACCTGATGTACACTGCATCGTCATCATCGAGGTCCACTGTGGCCTGCTTCAACATCATGCTAAAAAATTAGGTGAAGAGGGTCGGTGCCAGCACGCAGCCCTGCTTTACGCCGTTGAGAATAGGGAATGGTTCTGAGAGGTCCTTGTTGAGTCTGACCTGGCCTTGCTGGTCCTCGTGTAGCTGGACAATCATGTTGAGGAACTTTGGGGGACAGCCAAGTCGCTCCAGGATCTGCCACATGCCTTGCCTGCTCACAGTGTCGAACGCTTTTGTTAGGTCGACAAATGTTACGTACAGCCCTTTGTTCTGCTCGCGGCACTTCTCCTGTAGCTGTCTCAGCACAAAGACCATATCGGTGGTGCTCCTGTTTGCTCTGAAGCCACACTGGCCCTCTGGGAGTTGGTCTTCAGCGATGGCAGGTACCAACCGATTCAGGAGCAGCCTTGCAAGAATTTTCCCAGGAATGGACAGCAGGGTAATTCCCCGATAGTTGGAACAGTCAGACTTCTCGCCTTTGTTCTTGTACAGGGTGATAACGACTGCATCACGGAGATCTTTTGGTAGTGTTCCTTCCTCCCAGCAGCAGAGAAAGAGGTCATGGAGCTTGTTGTGCAGTGCTGTGCCTCCATGTTTCCAGATCTCTGGCGGTATTCCATCAATGCCTGCTGCTTTGCCACTCTTGAGCTGGTGGATGGCTGTGAGGGTCTCTTCAGCGGTGGGCGGTTCGTCCAATTCAACCTTTACTGGGAGGTGTGGGATTTGTAGGACGACTGCTTCTTGAACAGTGCGCTCAGCGCTGAAGAGGCTCTGAAAGTATTCCGACCAGCGGTTCAAGATGGAGGTATTATCTGTGAGGAGTGCCTGGCCATTCGCGCTTCGCAGAGGACTTTGTACCAGGTGCCTGGGGCCATACACTGCTTTCAGTACTTCGTAGAAGCCCCTGTAGTCACCATTGTCAGCGCAAAGCTGGGTCCTCTGTGCAAGTCTGGTCCACCACTCATTCTGGAGATCTCTGAGCTTGCGCTGGAGACTGCTGCAGACGAGGCGGAAGGCAGACTTCTTCACAGGGCAGGAAGGCTGGGCTAGGTGGGCCTGATGGGCGGCTCTTTTTTTTTGCTAGGTGTTCCTGGATCTCTACATCGTTTTCGTCAAACCAGTCTTTGTTCTTCTTTCTGGCGAAACCCAAGACTTCTGCAGAGGATTTTGCAATAGCAGTTTTCAGTTGTTCCCCAAAGTGTTTCAGGGGAGGAGTCTACTGGGTCCGCTGTGTCTTTGAGCCTGCGCTGTAAATCTGTCTGAAAGGCAGCTTTCACATCGTCACGCTGAAGGCTGGCAACATCAAGCTTTTTCTTGGGGGGCCCCCATTTCTTGGGTTTTGGCTTGAAGTGGAGCCTGAGTTTGCAGCGGACAAGGCGGTGGTCAGTGTGGCACTCTGCGCTGGGCATCACATATGCAACACATCGATCGCACATGAAGTAACATGTAACTTTACTCGACGGGTAATGTTTGAACGCCCTAGCTTGAAGGTTCCGTAGTGACGTAAAAGAACAAGTATGCATACTTCAAAGAATAAAAATCAGGCCGGCATCATGTGAATTAAGGTTGCGTAGAAATTCCCGACACTTCGTCATTGTCTTACCCAAAATGATGTAATCAGCGATCATTCAATACTGCTTCAATTTTTCTGAAAAAGATCGAAGACAAAGACGTGTTAAATGTACCTGGATGGTAACGATTCTTCTGTCTGATAATTATGAGACCAGCCTTAAGCACAACAAACCAAGGGGAATCACTCAGCGCTGGACAGACGAACAGTTAGATCCCCTGCCCCCGCCTATCAGGCACCCATTCGCCAGCCCACAGAGAAATACGCAGGTATAGAACAAGACGATCATCTACATCCCTAAAAAGGATGCATCAGGTCTCTTATATAACCCATGTCTTTCTCCGGAACTTAGGAAGTAGGCAGGAGAAACATACATACACAAACACGAAGGTGCATTACTGTTCGTCTGTCCAGCGCTGAGTGATTCCCCTTGGTTTGTTGTACAATTCTGCCAGCGCTAGCCTCACCTATCTGGTTTGTGAGTATCTCAGTATAACTCGAGGCAAATTTGTATCGTTACATTGTTGTGTAATGTTCTGTGCATCTACTGTGGGAATTCAGGGTATTTACCCGACCACATATAGTAATGCACCTTCGTGTTTGTGTATGTATGTTTCTCCTGCCTACTTCCTAAGTTCCGGAGAAAGACATGGGTTATATAAGAGACCTGATGCACCCTTTTTAGGGATGTAGATGATCGTCTTGTTCTATACCTGCGTATTTCTCTGTGGGCTGGCGAATGGGTGCCTGATAGGCGGGGGCAGGGGATCTAACTGTTCGTCTGTCCAGCGCTGAGTGATTCCCCTTGGTTTGTTGTACAATTCTGCCAGCGCTAGCCTCACCTATCTGGTTTGTGAGTATCTCAGTATAACTCGAGGCAAATTTGTATCGTTACATTGTTGTGTAATGTTCTGTGCATCTACTGTGGGAATTCAGGGTATTTACCCGACCACATATAGTAATGCACCTTCGTGTTTGTGTATGTATGTTTCTCCTGCCTACTTCCTAAGTTCCGGAGAAAGACATGGGTTATATAAGAGACCTGATGCATCCTTTTTAGGGATGTAGATGATCGTCTTGTTCTATACCTGCGTATTTCTCTGTGGGCTGGCGAATGGGTGCCTGATAGGCGGGGGCAGGGGATCTAACTGTTCGTCTGTCCAGCGCTGAGTGATTCCCCTTGGTTTGTTGTACAATTCTGCCAGCGCTAGCCTCACCTATCTGGTTTGTGAGTATCTCAGCCTTAAGCAGCATTTGTGCTTGCTTTGTTACATCTCTGCAGGTGCAGAAAAAAATCGTGGTGTATCCGTATAGCAACTGACCTCTGGCGACCTTCACCTTTTATGAAGGTCATTCCGTTTCGGACGTTTACCATGCCAGGTTTAAAGTATGTGGTTGAACCAGTCTCAGATAAAACACCGGCATTAACGTTTAGCACCGTCAAATAATAGGTGACCTTAATAACGGCCGGTAACTGACAGGCCGACGTACAAACAAACAAAACATTTACATACACTCACATTGTCATCCAGTTCTAGAAAAACGCATTTTCATTCCATACGATATGAATTGGCTGCGATCCTGAAAAGTGTCTGTAAGGGTTATTATCTCACCTTATTTTAACGGTCGCAGAAAAGTGAATGTTACCAATCGAAACGGCGTTAAAAACTGTACATAACTGCTAAATACTTCTGGAGCAAATTTGCAGTATAGTTGACTGTTGTGATTGTGGTTGTGTTGTCCTGTGAGAGCATACATGTACTGTTAATCGTAGGAAACGATCCAATATTTATTTGAGCTATCATGGTTACGTATCACGTACCTTTTCTGTGAGATTCTTTATCGTTCGTCCATGATAGCGGTTTTCGCTTTGTTATGATACGTTAATTTTAGTTCGGAAGATTCTAGAAAAGTCGCACGGAGAAGAGCGGTCGATTTTCGTTTTGCGTAGATTAGTTGAGAATAAACCAGAACGTTCGAAACAGAGTCGCGCTGTCTAGTGACCTCGTACATGTGACGTCAAAAGAGTAAGGTACATTTTTGTAACATAGTAGCAAAGCTGCTGGTCATAGTTGTTTACTGTGCGCCGGAAATTAGCAGCCGTTCTTTGCGTGTTGTGAAAAGTCGTAAACGGTTTGCCATATTTTAGTGTGATATCATAACATACTGGGATTTGGGGCTTGTAGACAATTTAAGTTATTCGAGAAAGTTCTTCTTTCTTTAATATTTATGAGTTTCAGTAACGTGTTTCGTTCTGATTGGTTGCGTTGTGTAAATTATTAGATTATTCTAGAAAGTTTTTATACTATAAAAACTTTGTGCTGGGAAGCACGGGGGTACAATGCCTTGCATTGTCAGTTGTAGAGACACACAGTTTATCGTAGGTACGTGGCCCGTATAGGGTGTACATTGTGAGAGACGCAGCGTATCGGTGTGGTGTACGTTGTATGAGAAACTTTGTGTCGCCAGTGTGGACATTTGCAGAAGAGACATTGTATCAGTGTTGATGCATTTGGAAATGTATTGTGTGGAGATCGCATCGCTGAATTAAAATATTGTTGGAACTGTTTCTCCAGTATTGTCTACATCCTTAAGCCATGTGTGACGGGTTGCAGCTGAATGAGGTTTATTTAAAAGAACCTTACGTGCGTGCGTCTGGTGTGTTTATCATACTACGACTACGACTTTACCACGTAACATATTGGCACCTCCGACGGGACCTCTTCCGTTGGCTCTGTGGAAAGGGTAGCAGGAGAAAACAGCCAGCAGTGAAACGCAGAGATGGCGACATCGAAAATGGAGACATTCCTGAAAATCGGAAAGGAATGTGGACTAGAAGAGCTCAACTCCTCGAGTTCGTAAAGGAGAGAGAGGAGAAAGAAGGAAAGAGACGAGAGAGAGAAGAAAAGGAGAGACTGGAGAGAGAGGAGAAAGAAAAAAAGAGACGAGAGAGAGAGAAGAAAAGGAGAGATTGGAGAGAGAAGAAAGAGCTTGAAATCAGGAAACTCGAAATCCAAGCAGAAGAAGCAGAGAAACAGCGAAGAGAGGCAGAGAAACGAGAAGAAGAGAGAGAAGAAGCAGAGAAACAGCGAAGAGAGGCAGAGAAACAACGAGAAGAAGAGAGAGAAGAGGCAGAGAAACAGCGAGAAGAAGCGGAGAGGCAGCGTCAACACAAAATTCTTCTAAAGCAGATGGAGATAGAGGCACAGAGCCAGAGGGCTAATGAAGCAACAGCATTAGCCAGCAGAGAGCAAACAGCCCGTGCGCCAAAGCTACCACCTTTCGTTGAAAATTCAGATAAGATGGACGCTTATCTGGAGCGATTTGAACGCTTCGCAGGCAGCAATAACTGGAGACAAGAGACTTGGGCAATCAAACTGAGCGCACTTCTAACTGGCAAAGCGCTTGAATTTTACACCCGCTTGCCAAGAGAAGAAGCCGAAGATTATACGCAGTTGAAAGCCGCCCTGCTGAGACAGTACGACTTCACTGAAGAGGGTTACAGACGACGATTTCGGAACTGCAAGCCTGAAGAAGGAGAAACACCCGGCCTATTCATTGAAAGAATCAGGAGCTACCTGGAGAAATGGATAGAGCTGGCTGGTTTAAACAAAGAGTACCAGGACCTGTGTGACCTCATCATCAAAGAACAAGTCTTCAACCTGGTTGCCCACCTCAGGGAGCAAAAAGACCAGTCCCTAAAGGCCCTGGCCGACTTCGCTCAAAGATACCTTGACGCCCACAACGTGAAGTTCGGGTCCAGTAAGCCGCAGCGTGTGTCTGCACCAGCAGAGGAAATCCACAATGTCACAGATACCCCGAAATACAAGCCGATGGAGAACCTGACATGTTGTCTCTGTGGAAAGAAAGGTCACTAGGTGGTACGGTGTCCTTCTAAAGATGTTCCCCGAAGCGACAACATCAGAAGATCCAACCAAGATCGCGGGATAGCAGGCAGAGGCAATAACACGTCTCTACACAGAGCTGCCGCTGTATTAGCCAATGATGTGACGTCATCCAGTGACTTTGAGTCTGGAGAAAGGCGAGTGACACCGGAGCTGATTGAATCTTTCAAAAAGAATGGACGCATCCCAGTAGGAGATGGAGCTACATTTTTACCAGTCTCAAACATCGCGCTACCTGAGAGTGAAGTGCCGAACATGCCGGTGGTGTCAGGATTTGTCGGAAACACACCAGTAAGAGTGCTGAGAGACACTGGTTGTAGTTGCATCATCGTGAGAGAGGACCTAGTAACTGAAGACCAGAAGCTACAGGAGTGGACCACCCTCATTTTGGCCGATGGAACTGTGAGGATTATCCCCCTTGCCAATGTCAGTGTCGACACCCCGTACCTGAGAGGAGAGGTGAAGGCGTTGTGCGTGAAGACATCGGAAACATTGATGGTGCCAGAAACGCAGACGATCCAGATCCAGAGTGGAGACCTGAAACATGTGCTGTTACGACGAGAAGTCAAGCAAAGAAGAATCACCAGACCATCCCTCTAAAAGTGGCGGACAACACGGAAGCAGCTGTGGTGAATAGGGAAAGGCTGGTGGAGCTACAGAAAGCCGACCCCACGCTTGACAAGTTCCGAGGTCAGACTGAGCCCGTGACGCGAAAGGGAAAAGAGATAACCTTCGAGACCAGAAGAGATATCCGTACCGGATATTCGACAGCAATGGAGATAAACCTGTGCGTCAAGTAGTAGTCCCTGAACCTTTGAGAATGCAGGTGATGAAATTGGCCCATGATTCCATATTGGGAGGACACTTGGGAATCAACAAAACCCTCGATAGGATCCGAGCAGTCTTCTACTGGCCTGATATGTCACCCGATTCTGCAGGTCGTGCGACATATGCCAGAAGACAATCTCCAAAGGACGGGGCCCAAGGTTCCTCTAGAGAAAATGCCATTGATCGATAATAATATGCCTTTCAAGCGGGTAGCTGTGGACCTGGTGGGGCCAATATCCCCTCCAAGTGAAGATGGTCATCGCTACATTTTGACTCTGGTGGACTACGCTACACGTTATCCTGAGGCCATACTATTGAAGAGGATCGACACTCCAACAGTGGCAGAGGCACTGGTTGACATGTTCAGCCGTTTGGGGATTCCTGAGGAGATCCTGAGTGACCTAGGAACTCAGTTCGTCTCCGACTGCATGGAAGAAGTCAACCGACTATTGAGCATCCGACACCTTACTTAGAGAAGTTTAACGGAACATTGAAGGCTATGCTGAAGAAACTGTGTGCTGAGCAGCCAAAGTTGTGGCATAGATATATCAATGCCTTGCTCTTCGCATACCGTGAAGTTTTTCAGGATTCGACAGGGTTTTCCCCTTTTGAATTACTGTACGGTAGCACATCCTGAAGGAGCTGTGGACCAAGGATATCGACGTGCCTGAGGTGAAGATCAGTTACCAGTACGTCTTCGACCTGAGAGAGAAGCTGGAAGATACCCTCAGGATGGCTCGAGAAGAACTAGGGAAGGCGCAGAACAAAGGAAACATTACTATAATCGTAAGGCGAAACCTCGACGATTCCAGCCAGGTGACCAAGTATTGGTTCTTCTTCCTACCGACAACAACAAATTCCTGATGCAGTGGAAGGGACCCTACGTTGTCGACACGGTGGTTGGCATCAACGACTACAGAGTCAAGATCAACAACAAGGTGAAGACTTATCATGCTAATCTGCTGAAGAAGTATATTGAGAGAGGTCGTCAAGACAAAATACAACTGGCCGCATCGGTGCGTCTTGCTGATGACGAAAGACTAGACGACGAAAACCTGTTTGACCTTAATGAACTTCGCAACAAGGAGGATGTAGAAGACATCCAGTTCGGTCAGAATCTGACCTAGACTCAACAAGAAGAACTGCGCGTCCTGACTTAAGAGTTCAAGCATCGGATTTCACTTGACCCAGGGACAACAGACACTGTCCAGCACGAGGTTAATCTGACATCCAACAAGCCAGTTCGCGACGAGCCATGTCGTCTGCTTCACAACACGAAAGAAGGACTGAGGGAAAATGTTGGGGAGACGCCGGACGTGGGAGTCGTCAGAGATTCCAGATCGCCAGTGGCAATCGTGAAGAAACCAGAAATATCAAATTTGGTGTGTATGGACTTTCATACTTTACGTAAGCCGGCAGTGTTCGACCCAGGACCTTGGAACTGTACCCCATGATTTGGAGATGTTCCTGAAGTGAACTTTGACATTAATTTTTAGTTTATCTAAGGGTTCGCAGAATTTTGGAGCTGATTACCTGAGCAGAACAGTTTAGAAGAACATTTCTGTGTCCAGAACAGTTTAAAGTAACATTTAGGTGTCCAGGACTGTTTAAAGGGACATGTCACATATTCGCTCAGGACAGTTTAAAGGAACTGTGAGACGATTATTTTATTTTGATTTTGATGTGAAATTGTATTTGTTTAGGGTTCTGTGTAGGGTAACACAGCCACAACCGTATTTTTAGATTTGAAAAGAAATTTCTGTGAAATTTCATTCTAAAGAGGGGGGTAATGTTACGATTGTGCTTGTGTTGTCCTGTGAGAGCATGCATGTGTTAATCGTATGAAACGATCCAATATTTATTTGAGCTATCATGGTTACGTATCACGTACCTTTTTAGTGAGATTCTTTATCGTTCGTCCATGATAGCGGTTTTCGCTTTGTTATGATATGTTAATTTTAGTTCGGAAGCTTCTAGAAAAGTCGCACGGAGAAGAGCGGTCGATTTTCGTTTTGCGTAGATTAGTTGAGAATGAACCAGAACGTTCGAAACAGAATCGCGCTGTCTAGTGACCTCGTACATGTGACGTCAAAAGAGTAAGGTACATTTTTGTAACATAGTAGCAAAGCTGCTGGTCATAGTTGTTTACTGTGCGCCTGAAATTAGCAGCCGTTCTTTGCGTGTTGTGAAAAGTCGTAAACGGTTTGCCATATTTTTGTGTGATATCATTACATACTGGGATTTGTGGCTGAAATGAGCAGCCGAATTTTTGTAGACAATTTAAGTTATTCGAGAAAGTTCTTCTTTTTTTTTAATATTTATGAGTTTCAGTAACGTGTTTCGTTCTTATTGCTTGCGTTGTGTAAAATCATTAGATTATTCTAGAAAGTTTTTATACTATAAAAACTTTGTGCTGGGAAGCACGGGGGTACATTGTCTTGCATTGTCAGTTGTAGAGACACACAGTTTATCGTAGGTACGTGGCCTGTATAAGGTGTACATTGTGTTGATGCATTTGGAAATGCATTGTGTGGAGATCGCATCGCTGAATTAAAATATTGTTGGAACTGTTTCTCCAGTATTGTCTACATCCTTAAGCCACGTGTGATGGGTTGCAGCTGAATGAGGCTTATTTAAAAGAACCTTACGTGCGTGCGTCTGGTGTGTTTATCATACTACGACTACGACTTTACCACGTAACATTGACGGTAATGCCGAAACTACCTAGACTACGTGTGATCATTTGCAATGTAACCAGAGCAAAACCTCGTACATCAAAATGACGGTCCGGTTCCTCCCCGTGATAGTGGATGTGTTTCACTTTGCACAGAGACAGAGTCCACCTTGACGAATAACCTAGGCTCGGGAAACATCATCTCAGGGCCCTGTACGGGCCTTGGCGATCAATCAAACGGAAAAATCAGTGATTTCCTGGCTCCTTGGGCGCACCATAGCTAGACTACGCACAAGCCAGCTGAAGGACGTGCAACTTCTTTGAGCAGTTCCCCGAATTTCATTGTATGTGAGTTGTTCTCCAGAACTGGTACTACTTGGGTTTGACCACTTTTTAAGTCTCTTCTATTTAAAGAAGAGACTTTTTAGGATGGGAGTGGTGGGGCGATTTCACAAGAACACACATGACATCATAGGCGGCCTGGAATAAACTCTGACTGGGAAATGAAATGAAACTTTATTTTTTAAGGATAAATGTTTAGGTACACAGACCTTTTTTCAATCATGTCCTTGCACACGCACAACACTCGCACGCGCGTAATATATAAACCTAAATAAAATGGAAAGGCAAAACGTGATCATCAAAAAGAGATGGAGGACAGGCTTTCCATTGTCTTAAGCTGACCCCTAATTAATGGCTAATTTGGCCATCACCCTCCCTCACCCCTACCAACTCCTTACCTTCTCAATACATTCAGTACATTTTCAAATCGTTAAAGAAGCGTTTCTTTGATCGACTGTCAACCCAGAGCAATGCGTACACCTGCCATTCAATTCCCATGAATTTAATCCATTTACATACATTAGAATGTTGCGTGCATATCACAGCGGCACCAGCGTGTGCTGCTGTGCTTTTCAAACTGCACACAAGGTAGGACCTCCTCATTTAGTAGTGCAGATAGGGTCGGCGTTTAACCTAGCGTGAAAGGGCATCTTGACTAGATGCGTCACTAGACCTCTACTGGTGATTTGACAACAAAACAATTACAGTCACTCGATAATAAATTACATATGTTACCTACAACTTTGTAAGTGACTTCAAAGTTACCTTATAAGTAACTTAAAATAAGTACTTATAAGTGACTTAACATAAGTTCTTACAAGTTCTTGCCTCAAGTCATCAGGTTACTCAGACAAATTTAACAAGTTACATCAACAGCAAAATAACTTTTTTTTCTCAATAACAGTCTGTAGGTGAAAAATGACGGGCTTGTTCAATAGCATGTCCGTTGAAAGGTCCTGGTAAATTAAAGTGGCACAGTTGCAGTGCGCCTGAATTGATCAGTGTTCAGGTCGTACTCCATAGGCAATAGATTTCCCTGTCTCCCATAACCCGCCCGGTAGGGCCGTCCATTATCACTTCGGTGCCGTGGACGTTAAACCCCGAACTAACCAACAAACTATGTGTGTACATTGTATGAGAGACGCAGTGTGTCAAAAGTGTTGATGCATTGTAGAGGAGACAGTGTATCAGTGTTGGTGCATTTGTGAATGCATTGTGTGGAGATCGCATCGCTGCAATAAAATATTGTTGGAACAGTTACTCCTGAGTGGTCTACAACCTTGTGCCACGTGTGACGAGTTGCAGCTGAGTGAAGTTTCTTTACAAGAACCAAACGTGCGTGCGTCTGGTGTGATATCATACTACGACGTACACTTTTGAAAGAATACCGTTAGGCCTGTGAATAAATCTTTGAAAAATTAAAACATTTTGTTCGATATTGGTACTGTGTTCAGTTTGTTATGTATAGTATGGTCGTATGTTCTAAAAACAGCCCTTAAAGAAAATCGCGCTTTATGCTGAACTAGACAATAAAAGCGATAAAACTAAACTAACAAGGGTATGTCAGACACTAGCTCTTCATTGGAGTTTGTTTCTTTATCCGTTTCCTGGGTGGCCGTTGTAGACAAGTTTGACTGTATTGAAAACCTTTTACATGCGTGTTAGTTTCTTTTGTGTTTTTCATTCAATCGTAAAGTATGAATCGACAGATTTTTAGCTTGGTCGCATTACTCTCGCAAGTAACGGTTGGCACCGCCACATTTGTCTGCAGCTCATTACTGGGTCAACTTAGCTGTTTTCACACACACACACACACACACACACACACACACACACACACACACACACACACACACACACACACACACACACACACACACACACACACACACACACACACACACATACGGTGCTTTGGCGCCAAAAAGACGTTCTCTCAGCAAGGTTTGCGTAGCTAGACGTGCCGTCATTTTCATCTTGTTACTTCTTTGCCAGAATTTCTGCCCCGCAAGCCAAAAACGTCATGTGCATGCTCCGGAATGGGCTCCGACCCCCAAAAGCAAAGTCTACCGTATTTTCAATACTGTAGACAAAAAAACAACCCAAAAAACAATAACAGCATTTATAGTGTTTGTCCATGCTCACAACACAACACATAATATATGTATATATACACCAAACACAGAGGGTAACGTTCAATTTGTCCGGGAATAATTCCGCCCGGTTGGAACACGTCTTGCTAGTATGGCCGGCTGTATAACCACGTTGCCGGAAGTTCCTAATGTCTAATTATACAAATCCAATATTAATGTCTACTTATACAAAACTAATATACTACATCCCTTCCTTTTTTCAAATACAAAATCATCATATATACTACATCCCTTCCTTTTTTCAAATACAAAATCATCATATATCCTTTCTCTATACCATATTTATCTATTTATTTGTTTCAATAAACAATAATCATTCAAAGCACATATTCAATGCAATACATCACTTAATTATTAACACAAACACATAAAAATCCATAATTCTTGTTAGAATGTTGTAAACATACACATGATAATACTAGCACATCTCATTTGTTCCCATCTGCGAGAACAAAGTCTTTGTATTTTTCTGGCATTTTTCTCACCCTTTCAGACTTTCTTACGTCATTCTTATTTGTATTTCCTGTGTTAGGGCAGTGCTCCGGGAGATTTGGTTGTATGTCTTCTTTCTCCTTTATTTGTTTATCTGTTTGACCTGCATCCATTTCTTTTTCTGGCTCTCGTCTCAGGTATGGTTTAGTGTGTGAAATGTTGCGCCTATATGTCGCACCTTCTGGTGACTGAACTGTGACTTCTGTGTTTGTTTTGTCAATCACTTTGAATGGTTCAGGCTCAAATGTAGGTGACAACTTATCAATCTTTCTTTTCTGTAGCAAAACTTCACTACCAACCTCAATTTCACTATATTCTGATCGTCTTTGAGTATCTGCATATTCTTTGCCTGTTTGCTTCTTAAGCTGTTCTCGATCTCTTATTTCCTCATCTTGCCTATAGTGTGCTATGGGCTGTTCAAGATCAGGAAGTTTGCTGCGTAATTTTCTGTTGAACATGAGTTCCCAGTGCCAAGAAGATGGGCCACACCTGGGGACAGCTGGAGAGACTCGCCCAGGACAGAGACGGCTGGAGGGACCTTGTCGGCGGCCTATGCCCCAGGGGGGGTGATGGGCGTAAGTAAAGTAAGTATGAGTTCCAGTGGTACAATGGGGAGTTGTTCTGTACGCGAGAAGGAAAGTATTCAGCTCTTTTTTCAATTGTTTCTTTTCGAGCTGTGCGATCTTCATGCTTTTCAGCAAAGTTCTGTTTTGTCTTTCTACCTCGCCATTAGCTTGCGGCCACAACGGTGTGGTATGCCTGTGTTCAATTCCATTTGTTGTCATGAATTCTTTAAATTCTAATGAAATGAATTGAGGACCATTGTCTGTACGCACAGATTTTGGCAGACCATGTGTGGTAAAGAAATCATCGAGCGCCTCGACAACTTTAGTAGAGGTTGTAGACTTCATCACTCTAACTTCAAAATAGCGACTGTAGTAATCAACACAAACAAGCAGCGACTCGCCATTTGGCAATGGACCGAGAATATCTACTGCTAAATCTTCCCACGGTCCTTCTGGAAATTTTGACCTTGTCATGGGGTTCTGAGCTGATTTCTGACCTACGATCTGGCATTGGTGATATGTTCGGACACGTTTCTCTATGTCCCTATCCATATTGGGCCACCACACTTTGGTACGCTTTGTTTTTACTATTCCCTGATGCCCCTCGTGACCTAGATCAATCACTCGCGTCCTTTGATTAGCAGGTATCACTAACCTCGTTCTCCTGACGACAAGATTGCCTACAACTGCTAACTCATCTTTGAGAATTTTGAATTCCTTTGGACATGTACTGAAATCATTTTGAAGTATGGACTTTCTGAGATCTGTGAGCTCTTTATCTTTTGCTGATTCCTTTTCTATTTCCTCACAGCTCATTTTGTTTGGGACAGACGATTTGGCTACAAAGCAAATGTATTCTTCAACTACGTTTCGGGCCTGTTTTCCAGGTTGATGTTTTAGCAAGAGACGTGACAATGAGTCAGCAAGGTTTTGCTTGCCTGGTTTATATTCTACACTAAAATTGTAACTTTGCAGTCTGAGAACCAAACGTTCGATTCTTGCGGACGGTTTTGAACGTTTGCCATAAATGACTTGTAACGGACGGTGATCTGTTTCTAGAACAAACTCAATGCCATATACATACTGATGGAACCGTTCACACGCCCACACAAGTGCAAGCGCCTCTTTCTCTGTTTGTGAGTAACGCTTTTCTGTCTCTGTGAGACTTCTACTGGCATAGTAGATTGCACGCTTCGTGCCTTTCTGAGTCTGAATCAAGACTGCGCCTAGACCGACTGGACTTGCATCTGCTATAATCCGAGTTTCTTCAGCTTTTGGATCAAAGTAACCCAGAGTCTCTGCATTTGACAGATCTTCTTTTAGCTGACTGAAAGCTTTTTCTTGTTCTTCACCCCATTTGAATGGAACACCTTTTCTAGTCAATCGAGCCAGTGGTTCTGATTTTGTTGCTAAGTCGCAAATAAACCTCCCATTGAAGTTTACTAATCCCAGAAAACTGCGTACTTCTGAGGCATTTTGTGGCTTTTGAGCATTTTTCACTGCCTCGACTTTAGCAACTGCAGGGCCGATCCCTTTTTCTGAGAGCAGGAAACCCATGAATTGGATCTCATTCATTCTGTACACACACTTTTGTGCGTTCAGTGTCATACCGCTTCCTTCCAATGTTTTCATGACCTTTTCCAAACGTCTGTCGTGTTCTTCAACTGTTTCTCCATATACGATTATGTCATCTGACAAATTCCTCTGACCGGGGCAATCGCGCAACACGTTCTGAATTGTGTATTGGTAAATTTCAGGTGCTGACGTAACACCGAACATGAGACGTTTATACCGGAACAACCCGACGTGTGTTGCAAATGTCGTTATTGATCGCGACTCTTCAGACAACTCTAGTTGATGAAATCCCCATTTAAGATCTAGTTTTGTGAACACCTTACTTCCATTCATCTCTGTTAGTGTTTCCTCTATGGTAGGTATTGGGAATCTCTCCCGTTCGATCGCCTCATTTGCTTGTCGCATATCAACACATAACCGAATTTCACCGTTTGGTTTTGGCACGACCACTATCGGACTCACGAAAGTAGTAGGTCCCGATGCTCTTTCGATTATATCCAGCTTTTCTAGCTCTTTTATTTTCTCTTCGACTTTTTCTCTCAAGCTGAATGGAATTCTTCGTGCGGATTGTACTACTGGTTTTATGTCGTTCTTCTGATGAAGGTGTATTTGCGTGTCTTTTAGCTTCCCTAGCCCCGAGAACAACTTTGGAAATTTGTCTTCTGGTTTCTCAAAGACAGACCGCACTGTTTCTGATGTGGGTATTTCTACCTTAAGAACACCCATCTTTTCTGCAGTTGTTTTCCCCAGGAGAGGAACTGCTCCCTTTTCTTTAATGACTATGAACTCTTCTGTGCAACGCTTTGAAACTCCCTGAATTTGAACATCAGCTAGAAACGTATGTACTACTGTGAGTGGTTTGTCCTGTCCATAAGCAAACAAGTTTTTGGTTCTTTGGCCTTTTTGCATCGTGTGCTTCATGTTCTGTGCTCTCATCTTGTTGTATGTCTGATTATCTATTATGTTACAACTTGCACCAGAATCAATAAGCATGTCTAAGCCTATCTTAGTGCTTATGTTTGTTTGTGCATGTTTTACAACGAACACAACATCATCATCATCATCATCATCATGCTCACGTACATTGTTTAGACTAGTTTTTGTCTTGCACACCACAGCAAAGTGATTGTTTTTTCCACATTTAGTACATTTCTTTCCTTTCGCTGGGCATACCGAGTCTTTGGCAAAATGTCCTTCTTTCCCGCAACGAAAGCACTTTTGACTGCTCTTACCCTGCCCGTTATTCGCACTCACTGAACCCTGATTCTTGTGTGGTTTGTTGCCTTGCTTTTTCTTCCATTTCTTTCTTTTTCTTAACGGCAAGCGTGAAAAATGGCACATGTGCTAACTGCTTCTTCCGTTCAGAAATAAAGTTTCATTTCATTTCATTTCATTTCCATGGTTGTCTGCTTGATACTGCTGCCGCCAGGTCAGTCCCTTGAATTCCTTCCATCTCTTTGACTTGTAGTTTTGCTGCTTCGTGGGCTTGCGCAATGGTGATCAGTTTGTCTAATGTTAAGTCTTTCTGCTCCAGTAGTTTTCCTCGCAATCTGCGGTCAGTGCACTTATCGATAAATTGATCACGAATGTTTTCGTCCCCTTTGTCACCAAAGTTACAATTGACAGCTTTCTGTTTAAGTCTTGTAATGAAGGAAACGGACGATTCGTCTTTTTGGCACATCTGACGAAATTGACGCCTTTCAAATGTTTCATTGACTTGTGGTTAAAAATACTTATCCAGGGCTTCCACAGCTTGGTCGTAGGTGTCACCGGTATTAAGAGTGTCGAAAATGGCTTGTACCTCTTGGCCTGCACAATGCAGTAGTAGCGGCTTTTTCTGTTCTGCTTTCACATCACCCCTTGCGGCAAGGTACAGCTCGAAGCTTTTCCTCCAACGTCTCCATCTCGCTGTGGTAGACGAAGGATCACTAGTGGGGTCGAAAGTAGCAACCCAGGGTAGAAACGCCATCTTGTCCTTTTTTTTTTTTCTTTTTCGGGCACGCTACGGGGTTCTCACACGGGTACGCACGCGGGTGGTTCAGTTTCTCTTGTTTCGGCTCCTCGTACGGCCATCCTCGTCGCCATTGTAGTGTTTGTCCATGCTCACAACACAACACATATATGTATATATGTATATATACACCAGACACAGAGGGTAACGTTCAACGCTGACATTGTGAAATAAGATTATTATTTCTCTTGATTCCTGACATAATAAAACCGTACTGCATGGTCAGTTAGTCTGTTTGTCAATAAATCGGGGGATATATAGATATTAACGATACTGATTACACATACAACACTACATTTGACTATAGTCATATTTTCCTTCTATGGGCCCTATATTTTGCTGTTGGGGGTAGGGTTGGTGTTAAAGACGCAGTTCCCTTAAAAAGCACGTATAACTAAATGACTGTATCTTTGGAAACAGAATACATTTATCTATCATTTAAAATGATTTAATGTCTTAAAACAAAATGGTGACGTCATGGTGGCGCCATCTTTTTTTTTAACCTTTCCTGACATGCGAAATAACCTTTTTGCCAAGAGAATAGGTGACCCATCTTTCACATACTATGATAAAAACATAATTTTTATGACAGATCACCAATGGAAACGTAAACAATACAATGTTTTCGAGTGGTGACGTGGAAAGATGTTATTTAAAGGTCAAGGTCAGCTAAAGTTGTACTTTATGGAAACAAAACTTTTTGGAACAATTTATTGAAAGTGAAAACATGTAAGCAATTGATATGAATAGTTGATAAACGACTAGACTTAACCTTCATGCAGGTCAAGGTCGCAGTTTATGAAGCGTGTGTAAGAATATTCAGCAAACATTTTGCTCTGATGTTAGGACGACCTGCTCACAACACCTAAATGATCTCTTACTACTGCATCATATTCTGTTGAGATGATCAGGAACATTATGATCTTTTACAATTAAGGTTAAAGTCACAATATGTACAATTGTTGTGCACTTAATCTTATAACCCAAGATGATGATACTCAATTAGATGCGTGTCAAATGGAATAAGTTAACTGTTCCATGGTCCTGAATCCCTCTCTCTCTCTCTCTGTTTTGCTGCCAATAGTCGAGACATGTTTTTTTTCTCCGGCTACGTTCCCAGGACGAAGATTTGTACATTTATAGCTGCTAGAGTGAGTGATTTACTAAACATTTTGGCAAGTGAGTCTGTGGATTGCTGTTCTTTCTGGAAAAGCTCTCATATACAGGATATGCGCCGTATTAGTGACTGTTTCTACAGTGTGTGGCTGCCGGGTGACCGTTTTCCTCAAACCGGTTGTGGCAGGACCCATCACAGCCGTGTGTTCAGCATGTGAGGCATGCAACGTTTAACTGCTTACAGTGATTGAATTTTCAGTGGATGGGTACTGTCAGCATGGCATCCTACAAATCCGACAGAACTGATGTTGGTAAGATTCTACATGACTTGTTGTGCAGAGTTTCCAGCCTAGAAAATGAAGTAGAAAAGTTGGAAAATTATTCCCGAATGAACAATTTAAGGATCTTTGTACTGCAGGAGTATAGAGGTGAGGACTGTGCTGAACATGTGCTACGTTTCCTGAACTATTATGCTTCCTACAGAGAGTGGGTTTATGACGATTTTGAGAGGGCCCATGGTGTGGGCAGACCGCAGGAAAACAGTAGACGTACACGCCCTATGATTGTGAGACTGTACAGGTGTACGGACAAGCTCCAGTTACTTCGCAGTCGTGAAGCACGCGACGCGATGCGAGAGGATGGCTATCGTATTGCCTCTGACCTTACCAGGCGGCAAGCAGCTGAACTTCGAGTCCTGCGCGACGAGGGGAGGAGGGGTTCTACCGTAACGGCCGACTCCACGTGGATGACGGTGGACAGCCCGGGGGTCGGGCTGCTGATCAGTACCGCCCCAGGAACGCCAGCCCTCGCAGGTCCCGCCGCAGAGACTCTAGCCACTTCCGCGACGACCACTACAACGACCAGCGCGACCGTCAGTACCCAACCCCCCGGGGGTATGATGGTCGATTGCCCCAGCGAGGCGGCAGTCAGCAGCACGGCGATTACGAGGATAATGCATGTGACGAGTACGAATACAGCATTTGGCATACTCATCACCAAGACTATTACCAGGATTATCCGGGACTGCCGCACCGTGCCACAGGTCCCGCCCCCCTGGCGTTCGGGGACCCTGCGGTGCGAGAATCAGAATGGCGAGATACTCGGGCCACTGACTGGATAGACTTGGATTCTCACTTGGAGCAGCGTTGCCGGAGTGTAGTTTCATCCACGTCCTCTCACCGACCTTAACCCCCACCCCCGGAACCGGCCCCCGTCCCCGCGGTCATCCTCTCAGGACTGCACTGCCCGTGACAGCAGAGACGTGGCTGGTGTCGGTCCTGGCACTGGCGATGTTGCTGGCACTCACCTGCGTGGGGTCGATGACCGGGACCCCCAGACTTCAGTTGTCAGTGTCACAGTGACCCAGCAGCAGTCTGGCATTACCACGGCTCATCGGCATCTGACAGCGATCTCCATCCTCCCCCGGCTGCTTGTGACAGTGAGGCAGCATGTCGCAGCGCCGCTCAGCAACCTGTCACCCCAGCTGGCTGTCAGACGGTGACCTCCACTCCAGCTGGTATTCAGACAGTGGCACCTCCATCTCCGATTAGTGGCGTTGTCATTGGCTCTGCTACATCTCCTGTGACTGTTGTGTCCAGCTGTATGCAGCCACAGGTCACAATTGACGGCCAAGGAGAGCCCGTCGTCAGTTCTCCTGGTAGTGGCATTGTGATTGTGTCACAACCAGTGTCCCAGACTCCACGAGGCAGGCGGGGAGCGGACCCCCGGTCACCAGCAGCCAGTGTGGATAGCAGCGCACAGTCCCCGGCTACAGCCGTCAGTCAACAAGTGGTTTCCCCAGCTACGGTCACTGGAGGTGCAGGCAGAGTGACACCCGTGCACCCGCCACTGATAAACGGTACAGGTAATGACACTGACAGTCAACAAACTGCAAAACCAGCCCGTGCACAGGTTAACTCATTCTACCCCAGACACACCACCGGCTTATAAGGATCGACCATGATAGTTCAAGGGTGATGCCAGAATAGCTTGGCGCCTATGGGCGCCAAGCTATTCTGGCATCACCCTTGAACTATCATGGTCGATTTGTGTCCTGCACTGCAATGCAGTCTTCAGAGGACAACGGCAACATTTAAGGATTTCGGTGTTGGGGTAGAATGAGTTAATGTGGGTCAGCAGAACAGTAGGCAAGCACGGCTGACCGATTCCTGGGTTCCTGCAGCCACGCGCATGACAACGCGACAGCGTAAACTGAATAGATAGGACACAGGCCACGGCCCATCTGTTTCCACTTTTTGTGAACTGAAGTTCATAACGTGGAACATTGAAGGTCTGGCACCAAAACTATATGATAACGATTTCGTCTCTTTTGTCTCATCTTTTGATTTTGTTTGTTTGGTCGAAACATTTTTGATTGATTTGACCACTACCATTTTTGCCTCTCACATTAGCTTTGTTGCTCCGGCCAGGAAATTGAGCAGCCAGGGACGAGCGTCTGGTGGTGTTGTGTTGCTTGTGAGAAAATGCCTAGCTTCTTTTGTAAAGCGTGTTGATGTTTTTTATGACAACATTGTCTGTGTTGAAATTTCACGCAAGCTTTTTAACGTAGGGAAGGATATTGTGCTTATTTGCGCGTATCTTTCCCCGTGTGACTCTCCTGCTTACCATACCAGCGATTTTGATGATGGCATTTCTCTACTAGAGCAGTGCATGCTGGATATTATACAGAAACTGCCGGAAGCTCAGTTTATCATTTGTGGGGATCTTAACGCTAGAACAGCTGCTGACAGTCCTGCCAGTATTGACCTGGCATCTCCTGGTTGTCAGGTAAATACTGGTATGATAACTGATTACACCTGTGATGTTTACCATAGACAGTCAAAGGACAACGTTGTAAATGCCTATGGTACTTCCTTGCTACAGTTGTGTGCAGGGTTCGATCTCCACATACTGAATGGGGCATGTGACGGGGATATACCTGGCCAATATACTTTCATTTCCCAGCAAGGCTGTAGTGTAATCGATTATTTCATCATGTCCAGTTCAGTAGCGTTTTTGTGCAAAAAGTTAAATGTAGAAGAAAAGATTGATTCTTGTCTTATGCCTGTCACATGCCACATGCAGTGTATTGTTGACACGCCCACTCTCCGGCGTCCTGACCCCGTTTTTGTGCACAAACTGAAATGGTCGGATGACTTGCTCGGCCAATTTCGTGAAGCACTGCACTCTGCAGAAGTAGGTCAACTCATGCAGGATGCAGAAACCATGATCACTACAAATATTGATTCTTCTGTTGACATGTTTTATTCAGGTCTTAGCCGTGCTGCTGCCTGTATGCAGAAAAAAATCCGTTTTGACAAGACAGGGCATAGTCGTGACTGGTTTGATAAAGATTGTAAAAACAAACGTGCAGAGGTTAGAAAAAGCTTGAGAGTTTTTAAGCATTTTGGCCTTTCTGCTGACCGAACGGATTTTGTGGAAAAAAGAAGAGATTATAAAAAGCTGTTAAAAAGTAAACAAAAATGTCATAAAATACAGATGAGGAAGGAGTTAGAGAATAACATAACCGATTCGCGTACTTTTTGGGGAACAATTAAGAAATTATCTCCAAACAGGGCTTTTTGCGGAGCAATTTCCAAAGAACAATGGTTTGTGCACTTCAAGAAAGTTTTTGGTGCTGATCAAATTGACGACTCAAATGGGGATGATAATTTATTCAGTAGTTCTGACATGTCAACAGATGAAAACTTAGACGCAGATATTTCAGTAGAGGAAGTGAATGAGGCCATTAAGCACCTAAAAAATAATAAAGCTGCTGGTCCTGATGGTCTCATTCCTGAAGTCTTTTATCATGCCTCTGATGTGATTGTTCCATTTCTTGTGAAGCTGTTTAATCACATTTTCTCCACAGACCTGTACCCTGAGTCTGGTCAGAAGCGAGTATCCAGCCTAAAAAGGGCAATATGGATGTACCTGATAATTACCGTGGCATTTCACTACTCGCTGTTTGTAGTAAACTTTATAGTTTCATTTTAAATAAGCGTTTGACCGTTTGGTCCGAAAGTCATGATGTGCTAGGAGAAGTGCAGGCTGGGTTCAGAAGAGATCACTCTACTATTGATCACATCTTCACTCTATTTTCTATGATTCAACGATATTTTACCCGCAATAAAAAATTGTACATTGCTTTTATAGATTTTCAGAAAGCTTTCGACTATATATCACGTTCTAAATTATGGACAGTTCTTAAGAAAAGAGGCGTTAATGGCAGGATGCTGCAAGCATTTCAATGTATGTACAAGGTGATCAAAGCTCGCGCAAAGTGCGGCCAAAGTGTGACTGATCTCTTCCTCTGCCCTAGAGGCTTGAAGCAGGGGGAGATAACCTCGCCCGCACTTTTCTCCTTGTTTATTAATTAAATTGCCACTGAAATTATGAATAATGGAAAACATGGTGTTCAGCTTCTTCCAGACTTAGTTGAAGTTTTTATTCTATTGTTTGCAGATGACGTAGTACTTGTGTCAGACACACCACGTGGTCTGCAAAATCAGCTTGATATTTTGATTAAAAATGCTGATGCTATGCACTTGTCTATTAACCTGGCCAAATCAAACATTGTTGTCTTTCGTAAAGGAGGGTACTTAGCACGCAGAGAGAAGTGGTTTATTAAAGGTACACAAGTGTCAGTAGTTAATGCTTATAAATATTTAGGACTGTATTTTTCTACCCGACTATCATTTTCGTGAGCTTTTGGTGATATTTGTACTAGAGCACGGAGGGGCAGGCACTATAGAAATATTTAAGATCTTGTGGAAGACTTCTTCCCCAACCATATTTTTCAAGCTGTTTGATTGCCAGATTAAGCCCATATTGTTGTACGCTTCAGAGGTATGGGGTCTGTACAGGCACGAAGAGATTGAGAAATTACAGCTCTTTGCACTAAAAAAGCTGCTTAATGTAAGTCCACGTACACCAAATGACCTTGTTTATGGCGAAACCGGCCAATATCCACTATACATCTATGCCAGGGTTAGCTGCCTAAGGTATTGGTTTCGTCTGTTACAAATGGCGCCTCACAGACTTCCTTCTAAAGCGTACAAAATGTTGCTAGCTTTACAAAATAGTGGAAAAGACTGTTGGGTCACTCGTGTTCATGATGAACTGTACCGGTATGGTTTTGGTTTTGTATGTTGACAGGTGTTGGCAATGTTGACAGGTTTTTGCTAGAATACAAACAAAGATTGATTGATTCGTTTGGGCAGGCCTGGCATAGTCACTTGGCAGAGAGTCCACGGTTCAATGTTTATAAGCATTTTAAAGCATCTTTATATTTAGAAACCTACTTCTTTGATATTCACAATAAACATTTACGGGACCTTCTTATACGGTTTAGAATTGGGGCTTCAGAAATTAATACGCACAAATTCAGATATACCAACGATACCAATTTCGCCTTTATTTGTCCATTATGCAACTGCCGACTGGAGGACGAAATGCATTTTTTGTTTCATTGCAGATCACTTGAAGACCTTAGACAAAAGTTTATTCCTATTAAATACACCCTTTATGCCAATTATGGGTCCCTTAGTCGTCTGCTTAATGACAGAGAGTCGGTGCAGAATGTTGCCCGATTCATTTATTTCAGTTTAAAACGCCGCCGTGGGGTCCGCTGATATTTGTGTGGCTCACGGGCTTGCCACCACTGCGGCCATATTTTGAAAAACGCAGCTGGTCCATTCTTGGCAAGAATAAACTTACTTCGTTTTTCATGACGCGGCATGAACTACGCATGGAGTGTGTAAATAACTTATTCGCATTTTGTAATTTGTGTTGTTGTTGTTGTTGTTGATGTACGTTTTTCCAGAGTTTTCATGTGATGGGCCGATGGCCTTAACAATAAAATGATTGAGTCTTGAGAGCCAATAGTCAGTCAGAATGCCAGTTGAAGGACTACCTTTGGCTGTGGAGGCAAGTTTGAACGCCCTTCTCAAGGTTTCAACGTTGTCGTCCTTCAAAATTGACGGCCACGGAGACAACACTGTCATAGTGCTACGCTTAACCGGTTCACCCCCGTCCGACTCGAGCACGAGACAGGGTACCTACCGACGAAAACCCCCTTCACACGTCAACAGGGACCGACAGAGAGCGGAGGCCAGAAAACAAAGCAAGGAAAGTGACAAGGCAAGTGACACTGATCCAACTTCATGCACATTATTCCTACCAACACCAGAAATTAAAACGCAAACAATGACATTTGACCAACACAGATACAGCACCCCGTGTACACCGCGTGCGGCACGCATTGCTTGTGATGTCACAATTGACCAGTGTGTGTGCCATCAGCTGAGCAGTCCAGCCAGGATGTGGGTCAAACAACACGCATTGACTTAGATGCTGGAATCGTGCAAAGCGAAAGTGTTGTAGTAGACTGTCAACATGAAACTGTGTGTGTTGAAGAGACTTTTTATTGCAAGTACGATCCACAGCAAGTGAAAGAGTATTTCGGCAAGACAACTGACCCATCACTACAAAGGTGACTTCGAGACAAATCGAGGAACAGACATTTCAGAAAAATTGTTTTGGATAAACGGAGAAAACAGCTGATTTGTGACAGTGATGAAATTGTGCTGATATAGAGCTGCGGGGACGGAAAAGTAGACCACTGGTTTATTAAGCAAGACCATTCTAGACTGATGCAGGAGGAAATCACCATCCATGCCACTTGGCCCTCGATCCGTGTGAGATTCAAGAAAGAGCGTCAGCAGGCCATGTCAGAACTGGATCACATCTGTGACGTGGTGAAACATTCTGAATCCTGCAAACTTACACCTGTCATTCGGGATGTTGACGGACTGTATCGGTTGTTTTCGAAAATATGGACACAGTTTTGATATTTATATAAAGGCACACTCGTACTGATTTGTACATCTGTAATCCCACGGGCATTCTTACCATGGCGGATCGCGCTCGTTAGCTGTGCCATGTTAGATGGCTGCCACACTGTGGCACTTTTCTCCCCCACCCCCTGTTGCAAAGGGCCGATGCAATAAGCATCTTAAAGTCTTAACTGAGTCTCTCTCTCTCTCTCTCTCTCTCTCTCTCTCTCTCTCTCTCTCTCTCTCTCTCTCTCTCTCTCTCATGCACGTACGCACGCACGCACGCACGCTCGCTCGCACGCACGCACGCACGCACGCACACACACACACACACACACACACACACACACACACACACACACACACACACACACACACACACACACACACACACAGAGAGGAAGATAACAATCTTATATAGGTAGGAGAAAGGGAAGGATCGCATTTATTGTTTATGTACGGTCCATTCCTGGTTAAGTATGGAACTTCTGCAGAGCCTGTAGCCATGGCAAATAATATGCAAGTCACCGGTTCAATTGCTTAAACCAGCGATATGATAAGTTATGTAGTTTCTCCCCCCTCCCCCTCCTCTCGCCACCACCACCCCTTCGCAAAAAAAAAAAAAAAAAAAAAAAACCCACAACCTTGGATTGTTCCCTGGAAAGAACTTTGAAACATTAAGTTGTCTTGAATGTTCACACTACCATTAAGAGACTGCATGGGCTGATGAAACAAAAAAGTTCACTCTTTTACAAGAATGTCCATGCATGTTGTGAGTATTCGCAAGGGATGCGCGTTTTAGTTTGAAACACGGCACCTGCAAGCAGATTGAGCTTTACTGGTCATGTGAGAAGTGACACTGAGACAAAAGACGTTTCACAGACCACAGAAAAGTGATCCAAAGTATTTAGAAAAAGTATGTGTTTTGGCGAGTGTGTGTGTTTGTGAGTGTGTGTGTGTTTGCGAGTGTGTGTGTTTGCGAGTGTGTGTGTTGTTTAAAACGCCCAAACAGCGCACAGATGTTTTGATGGGGAAAGTGTTAACAATCTACGATACCAAACACACTGAATATCAAAGAGCGCCATAGTTTGAGGTACTCCTTCCTGGCTTAGACCGTCAGAAAAGCGTTGTCTCATGCATATGGCTGTTTGGGCTTACTGGCCGTCGGCCCACAACTTGGGATATCTGAAAAAGGGCTAAATGCCCTGTAGCACAGTACTAGTACTGTTTTTACCGACAGCATCTGTGCGGTTAGTTCTGTTTCTGTCTCGAGTTGTGCCTTATAGCAGGATCCACCTCAATGGCAATGCTGAAGACGACTGGGCCACGTTTAGAGACATGCTGTGTCTTTTGAGGTTCTCGGGACCACTTCAAGGAAAAATCAGGACTGTTTCGACGATAACGATGTGCAAATAAAAGCCCTCCTCCACGAAAAGCATAGGCTACACAGAGCCTATCAGAATGATTCTTCGTCCGTCTCCAAAAAGGCAGCCTTCGTGAGCACCCGCAGAACGGTTCAAGCCAAGCTCAGGAAGTTGCAAGACTCGTGGCTCAGTCAGAAGGCAGATGAGCTCCAGAGTTATGCGGAAAGTCACGACTCCAAGAGATTCTACGGTGCCCTCAAGACTCACTACAGCCCTCATTCTTCTAGGACCTCCCCCCCCCCCCTCCTGAGCTCTGATGGTAACACACTCATAACTGAAAAGGCCAAGATCCTGGACAGATGGGCAGAACATTTGAAGCCGTGCTGAACAGGCCGTCCAGAACAAACGATGAAGCGATTAACCGCCTCGATCAAGTGGACTTAAATCATGAGCTGGACTCTCTCCCCCCCCCCCCCCCCCCCCCCCTAGAAAGTGAAGTGCAAAGAGCTGTTGACCAGCAGTCAAGCGGCAAAGCTCCTGGAGCTGAACCCATTCCAGCAGATATCTACAAGACTGGTGGATCGGTGGTCATCGGCAAACTGACTGAACTCTTCACGACTTTCTGGAACAAGGGCGAGATCCCCCAAGAGCTCAAGACGTGTCCATCATTCACATATATAAGAGGAAAGGAAACCGTCAGGTCTGTGATAATCACAGAGGCATCTCACTACTCTCCATAGCAGGCAAAGTTTTCGCTAGAGTCCTGTTGAACCGGTTAAACGCCCACCTAGAGAAGGGCATCTCCCAGAGTGCCAGTGTGGTTTCCGGAAGGGAAGAGGAACTGTCGACATGATATTTGCTGCCCGTCAACGCCAGGAAAAGTGCCAGGAGCAGAACAGACAGCTGTACACAACGTTCATCGACCTCACCAAGGCCTTCGACACCGTAAGCCGAGAGGGCCTCTGGAAGATTATGGCGAAGTTTGGTTGCCCGGACAAGTTCATCACCATGGTCAGGCAGTTTCACGATGTAATGACGGCCCGAGTCCTTGATGACGGGGACTGCTCCAAAGCCTTCCCTGTCTCAAAATAATGTGCCCAAAGCAGGGCTGTGTTTTAGCTCCCACTCTCTTCAGCATGATGTTTTCTGCTATGTTGATTGATGCTTTTAGGGATAGCCACCAGGGAGTCCGTATCAAGTACAGAACAGACGGGAAGCTGGTCAACCTGCGCAGACATAACAAAAGTTAAAGAAACTGTGTTGAGAGACTTTGTTTTCCTGATGATTGCGCTCTTAATGCAGGCTCTGAGCCGGAGATGCAAGCCAGGATGGACCAGTTCTCCTCCGGCATGCGACAGCTTCGGCCTAACCATCAGCACCAAGAAGACCGAAGGCCAACGGCGGCGCCATCGACCACCCAAGCGCTTCCGGAACCAGCGCCCGGCACTACTTCCCACGCCGCCACCCCACCTTCGCCTGCCACCTCAACATCGCCACCCTCCCCGCCCATTCCAACGCCCGACCCCCAAGCCCAGGCTTCACTGGCCACCACCACCGCCACCTCAACTCCCCAGGCCTTACCACAGCCAGCGACGGTTCCTCCGGCCACCTCCACCCCCACCACCACTCATCCAAGAACTTCTAGAGTGGTTGGCTTACCAACACCCCGCAGCCTGGCACTGAAGCGACGGTTTACCGGCCACACCACCCGCCTCCTCCACCACCAACCACCCGGCCCCGGCAATACCACCAGCCGCTACGCGACGGAGCGGCAGACAGACAGCGAGACAACTGGCGAGAGCTGGAAGTCCCCATCCCTTTCAAAATTGCAACTTGCAAGAAGACCGAAATCTTGCATCAGCCAGCACCAGACCAACCCTATGCTGAGCCTTCCATTTCAGTCACTGCTGACCTGCACATGTCACAGTACTTCACCAAGACATAGAGTGCTATGTGCCCTGCACTCACAGGCTCATGTAAATCAGTGCCTCTTGTTGTGCGATACAATCCTTATTGTATCCTCAGACTGAGACAGCCATCTGGCAATAAGCCGCTGACTGCTGGTCAACCCCAGCGGTGGGGAAGTGTCCAGTCATTGTTGAACTGGGACCCAACTCAGTCCCTCAGCCAGGCATAGAGTTTCATGTGCCCCTTCAGTCACAGGGGCATTACCGCTTTCTGTGCGATACCATTCATGTTACATCCTCATACGTGGCAGCTATCTAGGTCTCCGTCTACGACTGTGAACACGCCGACTGTGACCAGAAAGCGAGAAATCAACTGCGCTGTGTCTCCCCCGGGGTGAGCAGCCGACTGGCCCGGGTGTCACAGGTGATTGCTAATCCCCTAATCCCGTCACACATCACTCTCTGAGCACAGTGCATCTCCAGTCTCACTCAGATTGCGTAGCTTTGTCTTTCGAGGTAGTGTCCGTGGACATGCACCAGTGCCCATCAGAGTAGCCATGTAGTCATTGATGCGTGTCGCCAGAGGGGAGGTGTGAAATGTCTTGATTTTGATCACTAACCCTTAAGTAATCGTCGCCTGTGTAAGAGGTATACATCATGGGTGATCATGACTATTTCTGTGATCTGATCCGGTGTTCCTCATCTGGAGGAGGTTTGTGGATGTATAGAGCAGTGTAACAATTTTCACAAATAGCTGTGTTGTTCCTTAGACGGAGGAGTAATTGGTAGTGTAGTGTTGTTGTCAAACACAAGGTGATTGCTCCTGCATAAACTCCAGGTAGAACATTCTTTTCAATAAGAAAATTAACACCATATAAGAATCAGAAGTGCCCGATTAATCTTGTTTTGTTAGGGAGGTGGGGTGGATGCGGGGAGGAGGACAAGTGCATGTAGATATGATCAGCCCTTCCTTTAAAAAAATAAAGTGCCAAAAGCGGTGCTGTGTCACGAGATAAAAGAAGAAAAGTTTTAACAAATAAAAATCGTAACCGCTGAAAACCCCAAGTATGTCTGAGAAAACCACAACCAAAAAAAAAAAAATAAATAAAAAATAACAATTAAAAAAACACGCGTAGAGAGAACGGTTCCGACACTTTAGTACAATTTTAAAGAAAATCCCCAAAAGAAAATCCCCAAGAAAGAATACATTTCAACACAACCTATTTGTAATTGTTCTTTTTAAGCGTGTTTCTTTCTTTGTTATGATTTTATGCTCGCCTGATAGTTACTGTTTTGGACGGGATTTCTTTGGTGTGAGACAGTTTAAAATAAACGGGCGGTTGGAGGGGGGAGGGCTGTTGGCCCCCTCCCCCCCCCCCCCCCCCCGTGTACAGACACCCTCTGAATCCCCCCCCCCCCCCCTCTCCTACTGGTTAGGTTCCACTTGCTCACATTTTAATCGCAAACCCTCACTTCAACCACCCATTCTTTAACAGATCGACACAACGACATACAAACGCGCGCGCGCGCGCGCACACGCACACACACACACACACGCACACGCACGCACACACACTGACCAACAAAATAATCCCGACATTAGAACTGGTATTAGAATCCTTCATTCTCCGTTTGTCACTGACGTAAGGTAGATAGATGTTTGGTGCAGCTCGTATTACAATAATCAATCCAGACCAAAAAGGTAACTGCCAAGCGTGTAAAATGCAAAGAAGTACCCAACGGAGAAAGAAACACGCTTAGAAAAGTCAGTTTATTAATATTTCGGGTATAAATAGAGTTGTCACATTCCTTCAGCGATAAATGAAGATAAGTAGCGACTGATCTCTCTATTTGTTTGCCTATTTTGAAGAAGGGTATTTACCCGAAATATTAATAAATTGTGTTGTAACTGTCTTTTCTAAGCGTGTTTCTTTCTCCGTTGTGTACTTCTTATTACAGCACACACACTCCACACACCTACCACCCTCCCCCCTACACCTTATATATTTTAATTTTATCAATTTCTGATTTGGGCAGTACAGCAGTCATCAGACATAAGTCATGTAGCCATCAGAATTAAACTAATTTAGTCCAAGAGCTAGCACGGTCTACCGTGCCCCCCCCCCCCCCCACCCCACCCCAGTACTCTATAAGATGGGCTTCAAAGTGTATCTTAGCATGTCCTGCGATGTTTAAGTTGTGTTCCCCTAAAATCCTTAGGAACACACCAGAGATATAGCCAATGGCGCAAGGGTGCCCTCATTCGCGCTCTTCGCGGATGCTAAAATGAGCTTCAGAAACAGCTTTCTCTAGATAAATCAGAGTTCCTTCCAGAAGCCCAAATCAGGCAATATTATATTAAGGCACACCTTCTGCGTCCTCAGCAACAAACATAATGAACAAATGTTGAATCTCTGGCTCACAGTGAAGGTATTTGTGCACCCAGTAAACGGCCAATTCCGCGAAATCGCTAAAAAAAAAAAAAAAAAAAAAAAAAGAAGAAGAAAAAAGTAATGTGTCAGATGCTGTCAGACATTTTCTATAGCACTGGCAGTCTACTTTTAGGCTTACATCATTACAACATGATGTCACAATTATTATAAACTTGATTAGGTGATGCTGCGATTCATGTGATTCTGAATCACAGCATCACCTAATCAAGTTTATAATAATTGTTGTAATGATGTAAGCCTAAAATAGCTAGCTGGAGACCTTCCAGTACCAAAGACAGACGGGCCAACTTTACTGGCAAAAAATAAAGTTCTGGATTCACGTGGAGGCCTCACATCAATTAAACATCGCAGGACATAAGGTACACTTTGAAGCCCATCTTATAGAGTACTGGAAGGGGATGGGGGGGGGGGGGGAGGATGCACGGTAGCCAGGACTGGCTTATGGAGTAATAAACATACTGCACGCTCTGTGTATGTGTGTTTATTGCCCCTTGCCGCTCAGACCACCACCCCCCACATGCCTCCAGTTTTTATTTACACCCAGCATAGACGCAGTACTCACACTCTTAACATAAACTGGCTAATTTCCACCAAGCTTCAAAGTAAGAACAATTACGCAAACATAGACTATAAAAATCGTATTCTGGAAACGTAATGAAAACCCATCTACTTTAAGCTCACGGTACTGTTATATGACGTCACGAGATTTTACAAACTGAGTAAAGATGAAGTGCATATGTAAGTGTTTTAGCACACAAAACGTCTTTTGTGTGCCGTTTAATTCCACTAATCATACAAGTGCATCAGACTACCGCGCCTAAAAAATGGTGCTATTGTCATATGGAGAGAGAGTATATAGGAGAATACAACCCCACCCATTTAAGAAACAATTGATTTATTTAATCCTTTCCGTAAATAAACAAACGCACTTGACCAAATTCATTTAACAGATTTATCTGCCCAGTCAGGTCCCCCAACCCCTTGGAAACAAAAGGCTAGTTAAAATATCTTCCCGAGAAATACACACCACCCAC
>BTPG01000007.1:78718851-78851231 GCA_036245525.1 Semisulcospira habei
ACTATTTGGGCACAGATGACTATTGTTTACAATGGTGGTATGAACAGGAAGTAGACACTATTTCTCAGGAAGGCCAACTCTGACAGCATTGAGTGGTTGGTGTGTGGTGGTGTGTGTGATGTGTGGGGGGGGGTGTGGGTGGGGGTGGGTGGTGTGAATATTCTCGGGAAGATATTTTAACTCAGCCTTTGTTTTCCAAGGGGGTGGGGACCCTTGACTGGGCAGATAAAATCTGTTAAAATGCATTGGTCAAGTGCGTTATGGTTTATTTACGGAAAAGGATTAAATAAATCCAATTTGTTTCTTAAAATGGGTTGTCTGATGTATTCTCCTATATACATTCCTCTTATTAGAAGACTATTGTTTACAATGGTGGTATGAACAGGAAGTAGACACTATTTCTCAGGAAGGCCAACTCTGACAGCATTGAGTGGTGGGGTGTGGGTGTGTGTGTGTGTGGGGGGGTGTGTGGGTGGTGTGTATTTCTCGGGAAGATATTTTAACTAGCCTTTTGTTTCCAAGGGGTTGGGGGACCTGACTGGGCAGATAAATCTGTTAAATGAATTTGGTCAAGTGCGTTTGTTTATTTACGGAAAGGATTAAATAAATCAATTGTTTCTTAAATGGGTGGGGTTGTATTCTCCTATATACTCTCTCTTATGGTCCAAATATGGAATGCTGTGACGTCACCATATACGACAAATAATATAATAATGTTTATTATTTTCTGAATGCCCGATAAAGGACGAACACGCTGATAAGAAGTATTTTCTTGTAATTATCATACCTTTACTGCAATAAGAAGTATTTTCTTGTAATTATCATACCTTTACTGTCTCTCAAGTACCGCTACCCCCAAAAGTTATGACCCCTTTGAGGGTGGGTTAGGTCAAATAGTGTGGTATCTTCGATGCGCCGCTGTTTATTTTGGGCAAACACCTGGGGCCGCATGCATAGCGATGTAGTCCATAGCTTCGAAAGTAAAATCCTACTCCGTGAAAGTCATTACAAGTTTAGCGGCAGGTTGCTATCTATGCACGGAGTGAAATTGGCTCTGTAGTAGTGACTTCTGAAGTTGAGGGCCAAGGACGTTTGATTTGGGGTCAAATCGTACGTTTGCGCATGCATGCTTTTACATTCTAACTGCCAGATGACCGCTGCCGCAGGGAAAGAACAGGGTCAAGATGTCACAGGCTAGGCCGGCCACAGTATCTGACTTCATGTGGTCCTCTCTGCCGCTGTTTTGCTCACTGAAATACGAGACTGCTTGGACAGCTTCTGTCAATTTGCAGAACACCAAAACACTATTTAAACACACACACACACACACACACACACACACACACACACACACACACACACACACACACACACACATACACGCATACAACCCCCAGCTTAAACTAGCTCCAAATATCAGAAACTGTACCGCACGTGTTGTGTTGTGATATAATAATAATAATAATAATAATAATAATAATAATAATAATAATAATAATAATAATACCACCATGAAATACCCGTGCAAAACCACTAAGCACATCTTTACACACGGTAACTACCGACGTAAACTTGTGTACTCAAGGTCTCCCGCTGTAGTATTTTCCGCCGGATTTACTTCCTCCCTGACCCCCGAAGTAAGCAGTACTTCTGCCCCATGCATTAGAAAATGAAGCGTTTACTTTCAAAGGTGCTCATAACTTCGAAAGGAAGGCCTTGCAACATCGCTGTGCATGCGGCCCCTGGGAACTGAGCTATCATGTGGTTTTGGATAGACTTTCAGAAAAACAGTCTCCGATCCCCCGCAGGGGGGAGGGGGGGGGGGAGTCTACGGAGGATCAGAGGTCTAGTAAGTATGCAACAAACACACAAACAAACAAACAAAACAACACATTTTTTGGAGACTAAAAGTACGCGACTGAATTGTGCGTGGGAAAAACTTGGATAATGGGATTTCAAGTCACGTGAACAAGTACTTTGTGTGATCTTGCAATTCTTTACAGGTTTCTGGTCCACTTTACCTCGGAAGCCTCAATAACTGAGCGTTTAGCACAGCTTAGCCAGTCCACTGCCCTGAACGGCCATTGTGATTACCCATAACGACTTCCGCGCACGATGCCCTTCCCGCCGAGCTAGCTATTTCCGTTTCCGTTGTGTTCAAAACACCGGGCGTGATTTCAATGTGGCGTGTGCATTGTTGGAGAAAGAAAGTCTCGCAATATTTGGCGCGCGGCTACATTGGCGTGCCTGGTCCCGGACAATTGTCTCTCAGTCACGGAAATCCTCCGCGTAAAGAATGGCCTATACAAAGAGCATGCCGCACCAATATTCGGCTAAGCATGAAAATCACACAGTCGGTTAAGAACCAATGTCCGAACGTCGGGAGTGTCTACATACGTTTCGTGACGTAAAATATGGGGAAATGAAATGCACTGGCAAGAAATGTCGGCATGAAGATATACAAATGATATTATACAGTGCTATTCAAAACAGTACATACTTATTCTGCGTTCGACCGTTTGAAATCACTTGGATATATAAAAATCAGCTGATACCATTTAAAACGTATTTACTTGTATTTACAGTATTGCCAGTTTAACTTTCTTTCATTGCATTTTGTTTACGCCGTAGACCGCGATAGATGCCCCCCTCCCACCCACCCACCCCTCCTCTCCCTCCCAATCAAATGTTGCAAGGTTTGGTTTCGTTTTGACGTTGTGCAGCACTTTTTGGGCGTTTGTCTCATGTTTGTTGAGGAACTGCCTCCGCCGGATCTCACTGTTGAAAACAGCATTCATTTTACTTTAGAAGATGTGAGCTTTATATTTTTTTAAAAATATTTTTGTGTGTAAAGGTTTTATTTTGCAACTAACTGAAGAATGCAACCCATGAAACACCAGTTTCGCAAATGGGGGAAATGGAGTTAATGAATTCAGTTTACGCCGTATGCCTACCTTAAGAGCCCCCCATTGAGGTGAAACCGGTCGTAGGCGGCAAAAACGTTAAATCTACTCAGCAGGTCCAATGTGTATATATATATATATATATATATATATATATATATATATATATATATATATATATATATATATATATATATATATATTGACCACAAAAAATCAAATGCCTCTAACTGTAATTTTTTTCTGTGTTTTCTTGTAAATAAAGATTTATATCATCATTTTATGTAAGACAAAAATGAATATTTGTATTCATGCATTTGTAGAGTATGAAGGAAACCAAATTCATTTGAGCTTCGCGCTCTCTTCTCCGAACCTCTTTCAAACTGACAGTGCACTACAACCGGAAGCTATTCATCTGCAACATAGTTCGTGGGTGTTACGTGGTTGTCGTAGTCGTAGTATGATGCAGTCGCACCCGACACACTCACATAGGGTTCTTGTAGAATTAGTTATTTGGTTTTAACGCCAAGGGTTCTTGTAGAAAAACCTCACTCTGTTGCAACTCGTCACAAGTGGCACAAGGTGGTAGACCACACTGGAGTAACAGTTCCAACAGTAGTTTATTCTCGCGATGCACTATCTCTCATAAACGCATCCACATTTTGATACACTGTCTCATACAATGCATGCACATATTTCCTAATACCCTCTTTCATACTATTACAGATTTCGAGAACAATCCCGCAAATTACACAACTAAACCAACCAGAAAAGAAAACGTAACCAATAATCATTAATATTCATTAAAAAGAAGACTCTAGATCTATCTACACTCTTCCACTTAAATCTAGGTGCATTACGTAAATGTTACCAAATGTAGCCAACATGTGTACAGCAAAACTTTGACGTCATGTGTGAGGTCACTAGAACGATCGCGCCTTTTTCCGAACCTTCCAGTTTATTCTAGGTCGGACATTGCATCACGTTAGCGAAATTCTAATACACAACAAAACTCAAACGCAATTCTCCATGCAATTCTCCACGCAAAAGAAACCCAATCATACTAAAAAGGTACGTGATTCTAATCTAACATAACGCAACTGAACACCGGATCTTTTCTATGATCAACACACACATGCCCTACAAAGAATAGCACAACCACAAACGTAACAGGGGGCTGTAAGTTTTCTATCGTAACATGCGAAAATGATGTAGTCCAACGTAACAGTGAAAACAGAAAGCGATTGTCCGTTTACCATTTTAAAAGCACGGGGGAAAAAGTCTGTATTTGTTTCATTCACAATTTATCATGACCTACACGTTTCTAACACATCTCCCATGAGAGAAGGATCACACACAGTGAGGTCTAGAACAGAACTAGATCCTGAACCCTGGTTAGAGTACGTATGTGAGCTATCGTTAAAGACACAATAGGTTAAGGTGAGAAAAAAACATCTTCTAACGTCTGACCTCTGCCATCAGTGAGCGTGGCCAAAGGTGAGCGTGGCCGTTAAAATCTCCCTTGAGAATAAAGGGAGGGGGCAGCTGATCTACTAAGTTAAAAATATCATTACTGCAAACCCGCAGGGATGGTGGCAGGTAAACACTGCATATGGTTATGGTCTTCTTCACGGTAACCCGAGCTGCGACAGCCTGAAGACAGGTGTCGATGTTAACGGGGCTACATAAAATTTGGCTACTAATGAGAAGAGCCACTCCACCCGAGCGCCTCTCCGAATCAGAGCCTTTATGTATAGCGTTAAAACCATTAAAGGACACGGGGTCAGGTAAGTCTCCTGAAGAGATATTACTGAGGGGTTATAGAACTTGACTAAAAGACGCAATTCCTAGCTTGAAAACCACGACAATTCCACTGAAGCAGAGAGTACATGATTATGTCTTATCTGGGGGTGAAGAGTCCCCCCCCCCCCCCCCCAATTTCCTTTGCCTTGGAAGGAGTTGAAGAAACAGAGGGGGGCCGGCTCCCGGGCCTCCTCTGGTTCTTCGGAGATGAAGGGAGTGGAGCTGCCGCAGCACCAGCAACGACAACTTCCACCCCCTCCATCCGCTTCTCGAATGCGGCATATTTGTTTTGAAGGGGGACATCAGTGTTCCCCCTTCTGGGCCCGTGCGCACAGCGGTCCCATAGCTTTTTTAGACTTCTGGTCCTGGGCAGCGTTCCTGCCGCAAGAGTTAGCGGCCTTAGAAGGCTGACCAGAGCCAGAAGCCTTTGGAGCAGACAAACTGACAGGCTTGGGTGGGGGCTGAGGCTTAGGGGCAACAGGAGGCGGTACTACCGGACCGGCAGTGTCCGCCTTCTGCGTTCCCTGGCTCCTCGTCCCCACCGGAGGAGGGTTACTCTCCAGGGGCGAGAGGAGCTGAGGCTCCGCCGCCAACCAAGAAGTTGGGGTTTGACATGAGAAATCTTTGGTGGGGCGCTTGCCTGCCACAGAGAAGGAGCTAGCTCAGCTGGTGGAAAAGCTGGACAGTACAGCCATTGCGTATGGGATGGAAATCGGTGCAGAGAAGACCATACTGATGACAAATAACACCAGTGACATTGGCACTGACGTCATGATTAGAAGCCAAAAACTGGAAACAGTTAATAAATTCAAATACGTAGGAGTCATTGTGACAGATGAGGGATCAAAACCAGAAATACTGTCCAGGATTGCGCAGACAACAACAGCTCTGACAAGATTGAAGACCATTATTATGGAAGGACAGAAACATCACGCTCTGCTCCAAGATCAGACTGATGCGCTCCTTAGTCATCTCAATGTTCTTGTATGCCTGTCCTTGAAAGGAGGATACAAGCCACTGAAATGAGATGTTTTCGAAGGCTGCTTGGCATTTCATACAGAGATCACATCAGGTAAGCCATCGGGCCCTATGAAGACCTATTAGTCATTATGAAAAAAACGCAAACTGAAGTGGTATGGGCATGTCACGCGTTCAGCAGGGCTTGCGAAAACAATCCTGCAAGGCACTGTGCAAGGAGGACGAAGGAGAGGAAGGCAGAGGAAAAGATGGGAGGACAATATCTCAGAGTGGACAGGACTGAGGCTGGGCGATACGCTAATGGCAGAGAACAGAGAGGAATGGAGGGAGCTGGTTGCCAAGTCATCAGTGGTGCCCCAACGGTCGGCAAGACTACAGGATATAGATAGATAGATAGATTGCCTGCCACCGCAGCACTGAAAATATACACAGAGGTGTCAGAGTTTGGGGCAGCCGCAGCTGCACCAGGGCCGTCAACCAGCTTTTTTTGCGTCCGCAAAAGATAGCCCCTTCTCCACGGGCACCTGCTGAATCTTGCACTCGGATATCCAATGAGGGCACTTCTTGTCCGAAGCCATATGCGCCCCCTGGTAATTCACACACAGGGGGTGGCTGTGCAGGACTCAGCAGAGTGTCCGGGCTTAGTGCAACGGGCGCATGAAGCCTCTGCCTGGCGGCATGCCCATGGCCATACTTTTGGCACTTAAAGCACTGGAGGGGGAGAGGGACGTACTTCTGCACTTTCAAGGAGTAGTAACCTCCCCAGATGGTAGTAGGAGGGGTGTGGGTACCAAACGTCAGGATGATGGTAGGGAGACGGATCTCCCCACCACCTCGCTTGGAAGCGAAGCGCCTGACGTAAGTCACCCCCTGAGACTTAAGGTTCCGTACAAGTTCATCTTCTGACAGTTCTGCCAAAGCTTGATCATTGATTACGCCTCTTGACGAATTCATAGTTTTGTGGGGTGTGACTTCCACTGGAGTGTCTCCGATGGAAGAGAGCCTCAGTAGGCCGCTGGAGTGTGCCCGGGTACGGCACTCTACCAGCAAGAAGTCACCAGACCTGAGGCGCTGGGCGTCAGGCCTGCCAACACGACTCCTGAGGGTCTCCCCCACCAGAAAAGGATGCAGCTGGGAAACAGGTTTCTCCTTCACCTTGCTATGGACAATGAGGGCCGATGAGGGCCATAGGGCCGACGCCTGAGGCGTCGCTTCCTCACAGTCCGAGTCACTGTCATGTTCAATGTCGGTGGCTATGTGCCGCTTCTGTGCATTTAAAAAAAAATCCATTTTATAATAGTAGAGATATTCATCTCCCGGGGGGTCCCCACCCGCCACCGAGCCCAACAAGGGAAAGTGCAACTGTCGGCGGGTCTCCAGGCGACGCACAATGGAGACTGCCCGAAAGATATACTCAAGGGGGTAAGCCCGATTGAACCGTCTGAGCCACCGCCTTCTATCACACTGTTGAATGCAGGGGAATACTGGCGTAAATCAGCAGCAGAGGCTATAGCATGGTGCTCCGTATATCACCCCGCATGTCAACAGTGATCCCATGACCCCGCATGTCAACAGGGATCAACGTGACAAGAGCCGATTGACTAGGCCGGTACGACTAGCCTCCCGTTTAGGTAAAAGTCAAGGCCAAAGTGGAGTGTAGGCACCAGCCACCATGATCCTCTTCTCCCCCGACACGGGTCTCCAAGCACGGCAAACACTTAAGATCCATATGACCAAAAGCTCACGAGTATTTTTAATGAACAATCCAACATGGTAGGACCTGGGCTAGCACAGCTCCTTAAAAACCGGACCAGTGAAAAAGACTGAACAACATATCTGCTGACATCAAGTCCTAATCCTGGACAAAGATGGCACCCCTCTGCTAGCCCACTCAGTCAGTGACTGAGGAGGCCGTGCCGAGTGGGCCCGATCGGTAGGAAAGGTTTTAAACAAAAATCAACTGAGAGTATGACCCTCAATGGTACACAGCTTTGGAGAGTGACCCATATATATATATATATATATATATATATATATATATATATATATATATATATATATATATATATATATATATATATATATATATATATATATATATATTTTAATTTTTTTTTTAATGTAAACAGCTGCGGTGACAAACGAAGATACGAAACATTCCTGCCTTGAAACTTAGACCAATGTCTTCGCAACTACGTACAGTCACTGTTCCACTCTTATTGATTCGCCAAGCAGTCATTCGTACCCACTCACGCCATCTCAATCGGACCTCCTTTCACTCTCTTTCACATTTCCTGACGAAGATGCGAGTGATGAGCTACAGTGGTGAAATAGCCACATCTTCGCAACTCCGAAAAGTCGCTGAAAACCCCGCACGAAGCGGACACTCACAAGCTCGCCGATTCAATCATGCAAAACACTCCACATTCTCCGTACAGAGATGTATATGCAAGTCAACGACCCATTATTTCGATTCCAAAAGGCCACTTTAATTGTGACGGTTTTAACGTTTAACGACATTTTGTACTACAAACAACCAGTACACAAATGGGGGGGGGGGGGGGAGCCTTAAAATAAACAAACCAGTAACAAAACAAAAAACAACAACAACAAAAACCCACAAAGTCCCTTCTATATGCGAAGGGTCTCTACCTTTCGTCTTTGACCTGATCCTGATGTTGAAATACTGAAAGCTTCGCAGATCTGACAATGCATCAGTGAGCTCTCTAAGGGCACAGGCAATACGCGTCATTGGTTTGTCAAACGTCATTTGTCATGACGTATTTTTTAGTTTTTACGTAATTTTATATGACGTGATATGAGTTTCACGTTCGCTTCAAGACTTGAGAAAATGGTGACAAAACTAGAGTTTAACGGTACGAATTCAGTCTTGCTATAATTTGTGTGAAATCAGGTTGATTTTACCTAGCTACATGATATACCGTGCTAAGTACACCTGCATGCTTTTCTGAAAGCGCGTCAATGTGTGTGTGTCTGTGTGCGTGTGCGTGCGCTCCAAACATCTTCAAGAGGTATAGATCATTTGCCTCTTGCAGATGCGGGCATGTGTGTGTGTGTGTGTGTGTGTGTGTGTGTGTGTGTGTGTGTGTGTGTGTGTGCGTGTGTGAGAGAGAGACAGAGACAGAGAGAGAATTACGTCATATTTAGAGTATTGCGTGAATGTCTGCGTGGTGACGGAGTTGCTTCTTTTACGTCTGACTTTCTTCAAAAGTCAAGTTTTTTTGTTTTTTCACCCTTTTAATTTTGTTTTTAAATTCATTACTGAAGTAGAAATGGTATAAAGCTGGCTAACGAACTTATAATAACGGTATTAATATTTTTATCCAATGTCTTTATCCAAACTAGCTACATTTCAAGTAAATACGACAAAAATTACAGACTCCGTTAATCTGGTTCAACCGACTTTCTATAAACTGCCTTTTATCTCTTCAGGGAGACATCCCGTTACAATAATTATGCTCGGAGGTTCTCTTAGCCACCCCTTGAAGAAAGTATTTCGCCAAGTTTAAAGCTTGTGCGTACAGCAATATCGGAGGTTCTCGTGTTTACATACATACAAACATACACACATACATACGCATATACGGCGCTTTGCGCCAAATGTATGTTCAGCAGCGAGGTTGGCGTAACTAGAAATGACGTAATTTGGGCCAGAGGGTAGCTGAAGCAGCAGCCTTAGGAACTGAGCAGAGAGCAAACAGCACGTGCGCCAAAACTACCTCATTATGCAGAAAGCACAGACAAGATAGACGCTTACATGGAGCGATTCGAGTGCTTCGTAAGCAGCAACAACTGGAATCCAGAAACTTGGGCCACCAAATACAGCGCACTTTTGACCGGCAAAGCGCTTGGGTTCTACATCCGCCTGCCAAGAGACGAAGCCCAGGATTATACCAAGATGAGAGCCCCCCCCCCCCCCCCCCCCCCCCCCCCCCCCCCCCCCCCACCGCTGAGACAGTACGACAAGAGGGTTACAGACGACGATTCCGAAATTGCAAGCCTGGGGAAGGGGAAACACCCGGTCTATTCATTGAGAGAATCAGGACCTACCTGAGAAATGGATAGAGCTGGCTGGCTTGAAGAAAGAGTATAAGTACCTGAGCGACCGCATCATCAAAGAACAAGTCCTCAGCGCATGTTTTAAGAACCTGTCCGCCCACCTCAGGGAGCAAGAGAACCAGTCCCTTAAGGCCCTTGCAGACAGCCCAAAAATACCTGCTGAACGCCCGCAACATGAAGTTCGGGCCCGGCAAGCCGCAGCGGGTGTCTACACCAGCAGAGGAAAAACGAGACCTCAGAGATACCCTGAAACATGCCGGTGGCGGAGAGCCTAACATGTTTTTTATTTTTTTTTTTTTCTCTGTATTTTTTTTTTTTTTTTTTTTTTTTGAATGAAGGGCCACAAGGCAATACGACGGATGTCCTTCCAAGGGTGTTCCCCGAGGCGCCAACACCAGAAGGCCCAACCAAGACTGCGGGACAACAGGCAGAAATGGTACCACGTCTCAACACAGCCGCTGCTGTACTGGCCAACGATGTGACGTCACCTGGTGACTCTGAGTCTGGAGAGAGGCGGGCGCCACCGGGGCAGATCGAGTCGTTTAACTCTTTCTACCCCAGACACACCACAGCAAGATAAGGATCGACCATGATAGTTCAAGGGTGATGCCAAAATAGCTTGGCGCCTAGCTATTCTGGTATCACCCTTGAACTATCATGGTCGATCTATGTCCTGCACTAGAGTGCAGTCGTTAGAGGACAACGGCAACATTTGGGGATTTCGGTGTTGGGGTAGAATGAGTTAAGAGGAGTGGTCGCATTTCAGCTGGCGATGGGGCATCTTACCAGTTTCCAACATCGCGCGACCTGAAAGTCAAGTGCCTAACATGCCGGTGGTGTCAGGATTCTGGCACTGGCATCAATATATGTATATCATTGTCATTGATAAATGATGATGCAGTACCTGAAATCAGCATCTGTGCAGAGGAGTGTGGGGTTAAAGATGATGTGTAAACAGACAAAAAGCTATTCGATCCAGAAGTCTCCCGTGATTTTTCTATTACTTGGGACATTGAGCATACAAAAAAAGTTATGAGACTGAATTTGCCCTCTTGAATTGTACCGGTTAGCCAATTTTGGAGCTTTGGCTCACGGACTAATAAGATATTTTGGATCCTCACGCTTTCGAAACGCCAAAGTTCCATTTAGACATTATGGCGCGCAAAGGAATTAGAGCGTTTCCGTTGCTTGGGGTAAGTCGCTTTCGTCGTTAGACCGGAGTGATGCTTTTATCTCAGCCGCAGATTTGTCTTGGTAAAAGTATTAGCTGGTGATGCAGAATTACTTAGTATTTTTCTTTTTCTTCCCGTAAAGAGCCTTCTCAAAGAGTACAGTGTTTTCATATATACTGCAAGAATGAGGCGTCAAATAAATTATAAACAAGAATATTTCGTCATCTTGATGTCGAGTGACGTAAATGTTTTCTTGTTACCATCATTATAATTATGCTAATGACGTGGAATTTATTTTTCACAAATTCTTCAATTTCGTGTTAACAAAATGGCGGGAGGTCACATCGCAGTAGCTGACGGTGGCTTGTGCATTAACTAGAACCTTCTACATGAGTTTATGGTGGCATAGGAGCTCAATTGAAGTAGGTTGCTTTTCTGATTCCTTCCTTTCTTGTTTGAGATTTCTGTCATTTAGCGCTGCGTCACGACTCATACTTTTAATATAGCAGGGATTACAAGCGCTGTTCCTTTGTGTGCGCTTGGTCTACGAGCTAGTACGTCTATGAAGTTATGTATGTGCTACTGAAAACGCTCCACAATAGAAGAAACCGAAGTGGGACGCTTGCTGCTGTTGGGGTTGCGAATGGACCCTGTTTATACGAATGCGGGAGAATCATATTGTCACCACAAAACTCTTTGACGTCATAGTGTAGGGTCTGCAAACAAACTGAGTATGGAGTTGACGTCAGACTTACTGGCATCTACACAATGTTACAAAATGATGTTAAGTTTCCACAAACACAGGGAGAAAGGAACTTCACTGTCTAACACCAAAAGTATGCTTCATCCGTACAGATCCCAGCAAATCTGACACTGCTGCAAACGTTTCATTGCGCAAGTTTCATAATCGCACGCGCCGGATGATGAAAATAAAAGGCGGATATAGTACCGATAATCGGTAGATGTGATTACGAGACCCAATTGAATCAAAATGTCCTAGGCGTTAGGTCAGGAAATTTTGATTCGGGTCGAGTAGTCACATCTGTCGTTATCAGCACTATATCAAGTAAAATTTAGTTCAATATAATTGATGAAACCAGTCAAAAACAAACTTTACCTTTACTTCGAGTCCTTCATTTTTCCGCCGACTGCTATGTTCAGACAAAACACTGGCAGATGACTGCAAATTGGATTGTAGACATAAATTCAGTGCGGCGATTTCGTCTATGTGTTACGATTGTGGTTGTGTTATCCTGTGAGAGCGTACATGTGTTATTCGTAGGTAATGATATGTTGTTTATTTGAGCTATCACGGTTACGATTCACGTGTTGTTTTTTTTTAGTAAGTTTTTCTTTTGTTCGTAAGTAGAGCCGATTTCGTTTTGTTAAGTTTAGTCCGGAACGTTGTAGAAGGGTCGCACTGTCTAGTGGCCTCGTAAGTGTCACGTCGGTTAGGTGACATCGCAACATTTTTCGCTACTTTTTGTTTTTCCTGTGCGCGTGTAGTGAGCAGCTTTTATTTTGTTTGGTGAATGTTCTCGTACCTTTTTGAGCTATCATAGATAGGGATACCATACTTTTATGTGTCTTTATTATATGCTAGAATTTAGAGCTGAAGTGAGCAGCCGTGTTTTTGTAGCCTGATATATTGTTTCTGGAAAGTTCATGTTAATGAGTTTCGGCTGCGCGTTTCGTTCTGGTTGTTTGAGTTCATGATTTGCGTAGAAGATTCTAGATTTTGATAGTACATATAAGGAGGGCGCTGGGAAAGCCCGTCAGTACATTGTCTTGCTTTGTCAGTTGTAGAGATACGCAGTTTATTGCGAGAGACGCTGTGTATGAGAAACTTTGAGTCGTAGTGTGGACATAGCAGAAGAGACTTTGTATTCAGTAGTTTGTGCATTTGAGAGTGCATTACTGTGTGGATATCGCATCGCTGAATTAAATATTGTTGGAACTGTTACTCCAGTATTGTCTACATCCTTAAGCCACGTGTGACGGATTGCAGCTGAACGAGGTTTACTTTAAAGAACTCTATGTGTGTGTGTCTGGTGTGTTTATCATACTTCGACTACAACTCCACCACGTAACATTTTGGCGACCCCGACGAGATCTCTTCAGTTGGTTCAGTGGAAAGGGTAGCAGGAGAAAACAGCCAGCAGTGAAAAGCAGAGATGGCGACATCGGAATTGGAGACATTCCTGAAAATTGGAAAGGAATGTGGACTCGAAGGAGCTCAACTCCTCGAGTTTGTAAAGGAGAGAGAGGAGAAAGAAGAAAAGAAACGAGAGAAAGAAGAAAAGGAGAGATTGGAGAGAGAAGAAAAAGAAGAAAAGAAACGAGAGAAAGAAGAAAAGGAGAGACTGGAAAGAGAAGAAAGAGCCAAAGAACGTGAAATCAGGAGACTCGAAATCCAAGCAGAAGAAGCAGAGAAACAACGAGAAGAGGAGAGAGAAGAGGCGGAGAGGCAACGTCAACACGAAATTCATCTAAAACAGATGGAGATTGAGGCACAGAGCCAGAGAACTAATGAAGCAACAGCATTAGCGAGCAGAGAACAAACAGCCCGTGCGCCAAAACTTCCACCTTACATTGAAAATTCAGATAAGATGGACGCTTATCTGGAGCGATTCGAACGCTTCGCAAATAGCAACCATTGGAAACAAGAGACGTGGCCTATTAAACTGAGCGCACTTCTAACTGGCAAAGCGCTTGAATTTTACACCCGTTTGCCAAGAGAAGAAGCCGAAGATTATACTCAGTTGAAAGCCGCCCTGTTGAGACAGTACGACTTCACTGAAGAGGGTTACAGACGACGATTTCGGAACTGCAAGCCTGAAGAAGGAGAAACACCCGGCCTATTCATTGAGAGAATCAGAAGCTACCTGGAGAAATGGATAGAGCTGGCTGGCCTAAACAGAGAGTACCAAGACCTATGCGACCTCATCATCAAAGAACAAGTTTTCAGCGCATGTTCTAAGGACCTGGCCGCCCACCTCAGAGAGCAAAAAGACCAGTCACTAAAGGGCCTGACCGACTTCGCTCAAAGATACCTTGACGCTCACAACATGAAGTTCGGGTCCAGTAAGCCACAGCGTGGGTCTACACCAGCAGAGGAAATCCAGAATGTCAGAGACACCCCGAGATACAAGCCGGTGGAGAACCTGACATGTTTTCTCTGTGGAAAGAAAGGTCACAAAGCGATACGGTGTCCTTCTAAAGACATTCCCCGAGGCGACAACATCAGAAGATCCAACCAAGATCGTGGGATAGCAGGCAGAAGCAGTACCACGTCTCAACACAGAGCTGCCGCTGTATTAGCCAATGATGTGACGTCATCCAATGACTTTGAATCCAGAGAAAAGCGAGCGACACCAGAACTGATCGAATCTTTCAGAAAGAATGGACGCATCCCAGTAGGAGATGGGACTACATTTTTACCAGTCTCAAACATCGCGCTGCCTAAAGAATGAAGTGCCGAACATGCCGGTGGTGTCAGGATTCGTCGGCGACACACCAGTGAGAGTGTTGAGAGACACTGGTTGTAGCTGCATCATCGTGAGAGAGGACCTAGTAGCTGAAGACCAGAAGCTACAGGAGTGGACCACCCTCATTTTGGCTGACGGAACTGTAAGGATTATCCCCCTTGCCAAAGTCAGTGTCGACACCCCATACTTGACAGGAGAGGTGAAGGCGTTGTGCGTGAAGACGCCAGTCTACGACCTCATCATCGGAAACATTGATGGTGCCAGAAACGCAGACGATCCAGATCCAGAGTGGAGACCTGAAATATGTTCTGTTACCACGAAAAGTCAAGCAAGAAGAGTCACCAAACCATCCCTCTTAAAGTGGCGGACAACACGGAAGCAGCAGTGGTGAATAAAGAAAGGCTGGTGGAGCTACAGAGAGGTCAAGACAAACCAAAATTGGTGGAATCGGTGCGTCTTGATGATGACGAAAGACTAGACGACGAGAACCTGTTTGACCTTAATGAACTCCGACCCAAAGAGAATGTAGAAGATATCCAGTTCGGTCAGAATCTGACCCAGACTCAACGTGAAGAACTGCGCGTCCTGACTCAAGAGTTCGAGCATCGGTTTACACCTGACCCAGGGACAACAGACACCATCCAGCACGAGGTAAACCTGACGTCAAACGAGCCAGTTCGCAGCAAACCTTATCGTCTTCCTTATACACGAGGGAAGAATTGAAAAAGGATATCAAGGAAATGCTGAGTCTGAATGTCATCAGAGAGTCCAAGTCACCATATGCGTCCCCAGTTGTCATCGTGAAGAAACCAGATGGATCCAACCGAGTGTGTGTAGACTATCGCAGACTCAATAAACTAACAATCTTTGATCCAGAGCCTATGCCCACAGCAGAAGAACTGTTCCAGAAGGTCAGTGGAGACCGATTTTTCTCCAAAATTGACCTAAGCAAAGGGTATTGGCAAATCAAGGTTGCAGAAAAAGATATCCCCAAGACAGCGTTCGTGACACCCGACGGTCATTGGGAGTTCCTGAAAATGCCTTTTGGTATGGTGAACAGTGGTGCCACACTGAAGAGAGGACTGAAAAAGATCCTAGAAGATGTGCAAAATGTGGTCTTTTATTGGGACGATATTTTGATCCATACCAAAACTTGGGGGGACCACCTCAAAGCCCTCCGAGAACTGTTCCAAAGACTGTCAGATGCGAATTTCACCATCCGTCCAAGCAAGTGTATTCTTGGGGCTGACAACATAGACTTCATTGGACATAAATTGAGCGAAGGTTTAAAGGGGCTACACGACGCCAACGTGCAGAAGATCAGGAATGCCCCGCGACCTACGACCAAGACGCAAGTCCGCTCATTTATGGGCTTGGCGAACTACTACCGGGAGTTCATACCAAACTTTGCGGCAGTTACAGCACCCCTGACTGATTTGCTGAGGAAAGGACAACCTAACATAGTGAAGTGGGAGGATGCCCAAGAGCGAGCATTCCAGGCGGTTCGAGACATCCTAACCGAGAAGCCTGTTCTACACCTTCCTGACCCGTTGAAAACGTTCTTCCTGAGAACAGACGCCTCCAACGAAGGAGTAGGTGCAGTCTTGATGCAAGAAGATAACGGAAAACTCCACCCAGTGAGCTATGCCAGCAAAAGGTTGACCAGAGATGAAAGAAACTACTCGACCATCGAGAAGGAGTGTCTAGCCATCATCTGGGGAGTAAGGCGATTCGAACTGTACCTTCTGGGAGTGCCATTTGTTCTCCAAACAGACCATCAGCCCTTGAACTATCTAAACTCTGCAAAGTTTACAAATTCTCGTATTATGAGATGGGCGATGTTTTTGCAGAATTTTGACATTAAACTACAGTCTATCAAGGGTTCGCAGAACTTCGGAGCAGATTACTTGAGCAGAGCAGTTTGAATAAACATTTCTGTGTCCAGAACATTTGTATGAAACATTTCGATGCTCAGGACTGTTTACAGGAACTGTAAGATGTTTTTTTTTTTTTTAATTCGATTTTTGATGTGTAGTTATATTTGTTTAGGGTTTTGTGTAGGTTTACACAGCCACAACCGTATTTTTGAAATTTGAGAAGAAATTTTTGTGAAATTTCATTCTTAAGAGGGAGGGGGTGGGGGGGTAATGTTACGATTGTGGTTGTGTTATCCTGTGAGAGCGTACATGTGTTATTCGTAGGTAATGATATGTTGTTTATTTGAGCTATCACGGTTACGATTCACGTGTTTTTTTTTTTAAGTTTTTCTTTTGTTCGTAAGTAGAGCTGATTTCGTTTTGTTAAGTTTAGTCCGGAACGTTGTAGAAGGGTCGCACTGTCTAGTGGCCTCGTAAGTGTCACGTCGGTTAGGTGACATCGCAACATTTTTCGCTACTTTTTGTTTTCCTGTGCGCGTGTAGTGAGCAGCTTTTATTTTGTTTGGTGAATGTTCTCGTACCTTTTTGAGCTATCATTGATAGGGATACCATACTTTTATGTGTCTTTATTATATGCTAGAATTTAGAGCTAAAGTGAGCAGCCGTGTTTTTGTAGCCTGATATATTGTTTCTGGAAAGTTCATGTTAATGAGTTTCGGCTGCGCGTTTCGTTCTGGTTGTTTGAGTTCATGATTTGCGTAGAAGATTCTAGATTTTGATAGTGCATATAAGGAGGGCGCTGGGAAAGCCCGTCAGTACATTGTCTTGCTTTGTCAGTTGTAGAGATACGCAGTTTATTGCGAGAGACGCTGTGTATGAGAAACTTTGAGTCGTAGTGTGGACATAGCAGAAGAGACTTTGTATTCAGTAGTTTGTGCATTTGAGAGTGCATTACTGTGTGGATATCGCATCGCTGAATTAAATATTGTTGGAACTGTTACTCCAGTATTGTTTACATCCTTAAGCCACGTGTGACGGATTGCTTAAAGAACTCTACGTGTGTGTGTCTGGTGTGTTTATCATACTTCGACTACAACTCCACCACGTAACACTATGTGCTTTCTATAACCGCACGTGTTACGATTTAAATTGTGGTTGTAATTGTATAAAGATAATGACATATAATGCCAGCAGGTTTGTCCTTTTCTCAGGTTATCCCCCCCCCCTCCCCCACCTGGGTCTGCCCTGGGGGACTTGGGTGGGATTAACTACTTTTTAGTTCCTTAGTTCCCAGGGTCACCCCGGTCAGCCCCACAGGGTGGGTTTTCCTCTTTATTCTGGGGCATGTCTACCATTCACCTGTATTTTCCTTTTGAAGTTTTAAACTCTCCCTACTGTCTGCGCTTTCTGTAGCTCTTGATATTGGATGTGTGTTGCTAAATGGTCTTAGGTTTATTTAGCGTATTAGATCGGCTGGCGACATACATTCAATATTCTGTTTAGTTGTTGTTTTTTTCACAAGCAGCGCAGGCACGTCCTGAGAAAGTCTTGATGCTGTCGGGATATTAAGCAATGTACAAGCAACCTTTTCTCAGATTATCGCTTTTGTGAGAAATTCTAGTGGACGTATCGTTAGTTTCACTAGCGCGGCGATTCGCTTCGCATGTTTGTTGCTGTCTGTTCTCGGTTCATGTGTGCGTATGGGAGAAGTATTTCACTACCAGTGGGCATATAGCTCGTAGACCATGCGTATATCAAGAAACAACGCTTGGAGCCCCTGCTATGTTAAAAACGCGTAGGAGTCGTGGCGCGGCGCTAAACGGCAGAAATATTAAACAAGAAAGGCAAAACCCTTATGGCTCACGTGTATGACCGATGCACATATGTGTGACCTTTGTGTGACAAACGAATAAAGAATTGGCTTCAGCATCAGCGAAATCAATGTTTTCTCAAAATGTTAGCATTTTTCACACATCTGTCAAACCCCATGAACCTTGACCTTTGCGATGAGTCGACTAAATTAGTATGCATATATACTAATGGTCAAAACTTAAGGGCCACCCCACTTTTTGTGTCATTGTTTATCGTCGCAAGTACGCTAATAAAATGCAATGTTTTTCGATCCAAATGGATTAAAAGTTTACCTTAGTCCATTGTACAGGGAACAATAGACAACAATTCATCAATTTCCACGAACGTGTCAAAAACACGCGAAACATCGTCAGTTTTTGCGAAAAGCTGTGCGGTATTGGCAAGCGTACCACAGGCAGGCAGGTGGAGAACTCGGTAAAGTCGCGATGCACGTGCTAAAGGAGTCAGTCGTGAACACTGAGCACTTCTGTTTTGCTACAAATAGGGGTACAGTAGGGGCATAATTGTCACTTTCCTAACCATGCCACCACGACGAAGCCTAACGCCAGTAGATCAAGGCCGGGCGCTAGCATGGCTGCAGGATTGAATTTCCGGACGAGAAGTTGGGAGACGTTTTGGGGTGTCCCATTCAGTGACCCAGAGGCTGCTGGCACGATTCCAAGAAACTAGAAGGGCAGAACGACGACCTTGCTCAGGACGCCCGCGCTGCACCAGCAGAAGGAATGACAGATACCTCTGTGGCGGCTCTATGCGACCGAACTGTCACGTCAACCACTCTACGATGTCAACTGATGTAAGCTGCAAACGTTTAACGTCAGCAGAAGCACAGTCTGCCGACGTCTGCGCGAAATTGAACTGGCTTCATGCAGAGCAGCAGTGAGAATACCCCTCACTCCAGCTCATCGCAGAGCCCGGGTTGTCTGGTGTCGTCAACATGTGAGGTGGAACAGACTCCAGTGGACTCAGGTTCTGTTTACTGATGTGTCACGGTTCACTGTGTCCTTCAACGACGGCAGGGTGCGGGTCTGGAGACGCCAGGGCGAGCGATTCACGGATGGATGCGTCCAAGAGGTGGATCGCTACGGAGGAGGCTCAGTCATGGTCTGGGCAGGCTTCAGCAGGGAAGGCAGGACCCCCCCCCCCCTTCCACGTCGTCCGAGGCACCCTGACTGGACTGCATTATTGGGACGAGATTGTGCAGCCCCTCATGCAGCCAGCTCTCCAAGCCATAGGTGACAATGCTGTTCTGCAGGACGACAACGCTCGACCTCATCGCGCCCGTATGGTGGATGAGTACCTTGAGTATCATGGGGATGGAGTGGCCAGCTCGTTCACCTGATCTGGCTACCATCGAGCACCTCTGCGACGTGCTGGGGTAACATGTAGTCAGCAACCACCCAACCCTCAAGGCGTCCCCCAGCTGACTCGGTTCCTGCGTCAAGAGTGGGAAGCGATCCCACAACATGTTCTCCGAACCCTGGTGAACTCCATGCGTCAACGCTGCATTGAATGCTTGGCTGCAAACGTTGGGTACACTCGCTACTGACTGGACCAGTTTTGTGTGACTTTTCAAATGAGGGGTGGGTGAACATTCTAACGTACTGCTGTTGTTACAATTGCTTGATTTACTCAAAACTTAAATGAAATTGTTACAGAATAAATTAGCAAAATACTTACTCCAAGTATTGTTACATTATTTGTGTGGTCTTGTCGGTGCGTCTGTGATAAAAAGTGGCCCTTAAGTTTTGACCATTAGTATACATTTCTTACCCTCGCGCTGGGACCATACGGCGTTGAGGCGCGTCCCCTGGGTGGTGGATAGGGGGTCCCTCGTGAGAGGGGTGCACCGAATGAAATAAGGTGCCGTGAACCAACATGGTCTAAGGGAAGGTGACCCCGACAGAAAACCCCTGGTCCTCCTAGTAAGGGGGTTGGGCGTGGGGGTAGCTTCCCCACCCTGCAAAAAAGGAAATAGCTACAAAAACGCCGACGAAAAGACTAACAGTAATTCCTTTCCTGGAGGAGGAAGGTTCTTCTACTAAAGACTTATGACGTCCTGTGGTGAAAGCCGGAAGTCTTCGGAAGCCACAGGACCGAGCCGCCTCTCTCTATCCAGGGATACAACCATGGGCATATGGAACGTCAAGACCATGTACCAGAGCGGCAAGGCCGCCCAGATAGCAGCGGAAATGCAAAAGTACAACCTTTCCCTGCTAGGCATCAGTGAAGCCAGATGGACGCAGTCTGGCCAGAAAAGGCTGTTAAGTGGGGAGATGATTCTGTATTCAGGTCATGAAGAGGAGAATGCCCCCCATACAGAAGGAGTAGCACTCATGCTGTCACCAGTGGCATAGAGAGCGCTGATGGGCTGGGAACCTCTTGGGTCAAGAATTATAACAGCAGCCTTTAGAACCAAGAAAAAGCTCAAGCTGAACGTCATCCAGTGTTATGCGCCCACCAATGACAGTGACGAGGAAGAGAAACAAGAGTTCTACGACCGACTCCAGAGTGCCGTGGACAAATGTGCGGAGCGAGACATCACCATCGTCATGGGCGATTTTAATGCCAAAATAGGGGAGGACAACACCGGATACGAAGAGGTGATGGGGAGACAGGGACTAGGTTCGGAGATGAGTGAGAACGGGGAGAGGTTTGTAGACTTTTGTGCTCTAAACCGACTTGTCATTGGAGGCAGCATCTTCCCACACAGAAGAATACACAAAGCAACTTGGGTCTCACCTGACCATACAACAGAGAACCAAATAGACCATATCTGCATTAGCAAGAAATTTAGAAGATCCCTTCAAGATGTTCGAGTGAGGAGGGGAGCAGATGTCGCCTCAGACCACCATCTGCTTACCTTAAGAATGAAGCTCAAGCTAAAGAAAAGCCGCACAGAGACAACAAGAAGACAGCGCTATAATGTAGGCCTCCTGAGAGAAACTGGAGTTAGAGAAGAGTTCAAACTGGTGCTGTCCAACCGGTTTCAAGCGCTACAGGAGCTAGTAAATGAAGAGGAGGCGGTCACCACAGAGCAGCAGTGGAAGGCAGTTAGAGAGGCGCTGAACTCAACCTGCAAAGACACTGTAGGGTTCAGGAAACACCACCACAAGGACTGGCTGTCGGCACAGACCTTGAAGAAGATAGAAGCGAGGAAGCAGAAGAAAGCAGCGGTCAACAACAGTCGCACGAGAGCAGCCAAAGTAAGGGCACAGGGGGAATACTCGGAAGCCAACCGCGAGGTGAAGAGGAGTATCAGGGCAGACAAGAGGGCCTACACAGACAGCCTGGCAGCAGAGGCAGAAAAGGCAGCAGGCAGCGGCAACATGAAACAGCTCTACGACATTACCAGAAGATTGTCGGGTAAGTATGGCCATACAGAAAGACCAGTAAAAGACAAAGACGGCAAGCCTATTGCAGACAGAGCAGACCAACTCGACAGATGGGCCGAGTATTTTGAAGAGTTACTGAACAGACCTAGCCCACCCGACCCCCCCCCCCCCCCCCCCCCGACATCCAGCCGGCAGAGACCGACCTACCCATCAGCTGTGACAGACCCAGCCGGGAAGAGATCAGAAAAGCAGTGGCATTTTTGAAGAATGGCAAAGCAGCAGGGCCAGATGGCATCCCAGCTGAGTCTCTGAAAGCAGACCTAGAGACAACAGTGGAGATGCTGTACCCACTGTTTGGAAAGATCTGGGAAGAGGAGGTGATGCCAGCTGACTGGAAGGAGGGGTACCTAATCAAGCTTCCCAAGAAAGGCGACCTCAGCAAGTGTTCCAACTATAGAGGAATCACCTTGCTGTCAGTACCAGGAAAGGTCTTCAACAGGATCATCCTAGAGAGAATGAAGAGCTCCGTTGACCCCCAGCTGAGAGACCAGCAAGCAGGATTCAGGAAGAACCGATCATGTACAGACCAGATCGCCACTCTCCGCATCATCGTGGAACAGTCTCTAGAGTGGAGCTCCCCGCTGTACGTCAACTTTGTGGATTATGAGAAAGCATTTGACAGCGTGGACCGAGAGACTCTGTGGAAACTCCTACGACACTACGGTGTACCCACAAAGCTCGTCCGCCTGATCAAGAGCAGCTATGATGGCATGACATGTCGCGTGATCCACGAAGGGCAGTTCACCAGAGAGCTCCAGGTCAGAACTGGTGTCAGGCAGGGGTGTCTGCTGTCTCCGTTCCTCTTTTTACTGGCCATAGACTGGGTCATGAAGATGACCACAGAGCACAGACGAAGTGGAATACAGTGGACACTGTGGACACAGCTTGACGACCTCGATTTTGCAGACGACTTGGCATTACTGTCCCACACTCATCAACAAATGCAGGACAAGACCACGAGGCTTGCTGACATCTCGTCCCAAGTGGGCCTCACCATTCACAAACAGAAAACAAAGACAACGAGGCTGAACGCAACCAGGGAAGAACCAGTCTTGCTTGCTGGCACCCCGTTGGAGGAGGTGGAGTCCTTCACCTATCTCGGGAGCATCATAGACAAAAAAGGCGGCACTGATGCAGATGTCAGAGCACGAATCGGTAAAGCCAGAGCAGCCTTTCTCCAGTTGAAAAAAGTGTGGAGTTCCAGAGAGCTGTCACAACACACCAAAGTCCGGATTTTCAACTCCAATGTAAAAGCAGTTCTCCTATATGGAGCAGAGACATGGAGATTGACAAAAACCACAGTCAACAGAGTACAGACCTTCATGAACAGTTGCCTTAGAAGAATTTTGAAAATCCACTGGCCAGAGAAGATCAGCAACGTCAGACTCTGGGAGAGAACAGAGCAGATAACAGCAGAGAATGAAATTGGGCGAAGAAGATGGGGATGGATCGGTCACAGTCTGAGAAAGCCAGCTTCCAGTATCACTAGGCAGGCATTGTCATGGAACCCCCAGGGAAAGAGGAAAAGAGGTAGGCCGAGAAACTCCTGGCGTCGAGACCTCCAAGCAGACATCAAGAGACTGGGAACCACCTGGAGTAGAATCGAAGGAGAAGCACAGGACAGGAGTTGCTGGAGGTCTCTCGTCGACGGCCTATACCCGGGTAGGGGTGACAGGCGTAAGTAAGTAAGTAATACATTTCTTACCATCAGCAAACTTCACGCTAATTTGATTTTAAAGTTTACAAAAACTTTGATACAAACTACAATTCTTAAAAAAGAGGCATTTTCCACACATTTACCGACCTCTTGTGACCCACGAAGGTCCTCACTACACTCTGTCAAAAGATCTGGGAGCAAAAGAAATGGCCAGTAGAATGGACACAGTCTCTAGTGATCCCGCTCCCCAAGAAAGGAAACCTGAAACAGTGCCAGAACTACAGAACTATCAGTCTGATAAGTCACCCTAGCAAAGTAATGCTTAGAATCATTCTCAACCGCCTCAAAACTTTCGCCGAGGAACTGCTGGCAGAAGAACAGGCTGGCTTCAGAGTTGGAAGAAGCACTGTGGAGCAGATTTTCAACTGCCGCGTCCTGATCGAGAAACATCTGCAGCATCAGCGCGAACTCTACCACAACTTCATTGATTTCAGGAAAGCATTTGATCGCGTCTGGCACGACGGACTCTGGCAAGTCATGAGATCGTTCAACATAGAGGAGGGAGTGATCCAAATGATAGAAGCGCTTTACAAGAACGCCTGCAGCGCGGTTCTACTTAACAATCAGTCAGGCGAGTTCTTCAGGACGACGATCGGTGTCCGTCAAGGATGCCTGCTCTCTCCTGTCCTTTTCAACATATTCCTGGAGAAGATCATGCAGGAAACCCTCCACGACCACCATACTTCAATCTCTATTGGTGGCAGATCCCTGTGCAATCTTCGATTCGCAGACGACATTGACCTCATGGCAGGCAGCAATAGTGAGCTCCAAAACCTGACAGACAAACTTTCAAGTAGCGCAGGGTCTTATGGCATGGAGATCAGTACGGATAAAAGCAAAGTGATGATCAACACCACAAGCGACAGCAGCAGCAACATTCACATGAACGGCCAGAAGCTAGAAGAGGTCAATAGCTTCAAGTACTTGGGAGCCACCCTGTCCAAAGACGGTAGTTGCATAGCAGAGATCCGTATCAGGATAGGTACAGCAACATCCGCAATGGCCAGGCTGGACAGGATATGGCGAAGTAACTCCATCAGCTTCACCATCAAGTACAGGCTTTACAAGTCCCTCGTAGTGTCTATTCTACTCTACGGCTGTGAGACTTGGACACTGCTTGCAGACTCAGAAAAGAAAATCCAGGCCTTTGAGAACAAGTGCCTGAGGAAGTTGCTCCGCATCTCGTACCGCGAGCACAAGACCAACGAATATGTACGGAGCATCGTCACTTCCCTGGTGGGCCCACATGAACCCCTTCTGGCAACCGTGAAACGGCGCAAGCTTGCTTGGTTTGGCCACGTGACCCGACACAACACCTTGTCCAAGACTATCCTCCAAGGCACTCTCGAAGGAAGTCGTCGGCGAGGTCGTCAGAGAAAGAGTTGGGTCGCAAACATAAAAGAATGGACCGAACTCGAGATGCCAGACTTGCTTGCCACCGCCCAAAATAGAACTCAGTGGAGAGCACTGTCTGTTGCTGCTGCCTTTCAGTCCCCCCAACGCCCAGTTCGGGCAAGGGACTGATGATGATGATGATGATGATGTGACCCATGACCTTTTCGAGGGGTCATCCAAACTAGTATGCATAGATAGGTCTTACAATCAGGTATCTCTGTACCAAGTTTGAAGTTGAAAATAGTATTTAAGAAAAAAAAAATTTTGATCAAAATATCGCTTTTTGAAATCTATTTTCGGATCATCTCATGACCCTTGACTTTTGTGATGGGTGAACTAAATTATTATGCATAATAAAGTTATTATCATCAGCTTTGAGCCAAATTTGATTGAAATTTATTTTTAAAATGTTGATAAAAACTACAATTCTATCAAAAATTGGCATTTTACACACATTTGCCGACCTCTTGTGACCCTTGACCTTCCGAAGGGTCATGCAAATTAGTATGCGTAGATAGGTCTTACGATCAGGTTTCTTTATACCAAGTTTGGGCTTGAAGATGTGAATAGTATTTGAGAAACAACATCTTTTGTCAAAATATGGCTATTTTTCACCTATTTCCTGATCTCTTGTGGGGTGTATGGGGTGTCTTGGAGAGAGGTAGTACCTTTGTAAACCTGGCAGCAGCACCCATCCGGGTGGACGGGTGCACTGGTCCTCACCTAGCACTCAATTCTCACTTCTGGCTCCAAGAAAGCTGTTAGGGCACACCCTGGACACACCCTGGTAAACCGCTTCTGCTGGCGGGCTAAACGATGTGAGGGGCCATTGTGTTGTTACTCATTGGTGGGCAGACCGAGCTGAACGACAGTCGGTCTAGCGGAGGGACCCCCGATACACGTTCCTGGCCGAAGACAGATGCAGGACCTCTCAGGTGAACGGCTGCATCATGTATATTGCGCATCATCAAAGCGATCGAGGAAGAAGAAGAAGATCTCTTGTGACCCTTGACCTTTCAGAGGGATCAACCAAATTAGTATGCATTGGAAGGTATCTTTGTACCAAGTTTGGGTTTGAAGTTATGAATACTATTTGAGAACAAATACATTTTGTTAAAATATGGCTATTTTTGACCTAGTTCCTCATCCCCTGTGACCTTGAGAGAGGTCACTCAAATTGATATGTTTAGAAAGGTCTTACCACAAAGTGTCCTTGGGCCAAGTTTGAAGAATGTGGCTTGAATAGTCTCCGAGAAAATGCCAACGTTAAAGTTTACCACGGACGACCGACGACGGACGGACGTTTCACTGGTCCAGAACATACTCACTTTTGCTTCGCACGTGAGCCAGAAAGACAGTAAGAAACAAAACAAAAAATAAACAAACAATAATAATAATAATAATAATGAGTATTTATATAGCGCTTAATTTTACTTAAAAGCTCTAAGCGCTTTACAATCTGTACACAAAAATAAAAATACAATGACATATGCACATAACAAACAAAGCACAATGCCCGAACACACCACTTTTACAATAAACTAAACAACAATACATACATAATAATTTATATTCTAACAACAAACAAACAAAACAAAACAAAATACCTGAAGCTAATGCACACGCCACTGTCAGCTACTACGATTTGAAAGATTTCATACAGGCTTTTGCCATTTTGTCCACAAGAAATTGTGCAATTGGAGAAGAGGTGAAGAGGAGATTCCACGTCAATAGTATATAATGATGATAACAAGAAAACATTTACGTCACTTGACAGCAGGATATCGTAATATTCTTGTAGTTCACAATTTCTTTGACGCCTCATTCCTACAGTATATGCGATTCCGGGAAAACACTGGACTCCCTGAGAAGGATCTTTACGGGAAGAAAAACAAAAATACTAAGTACTTCTGCACTACCAGCTAGATATTTTGACCAAATCAAATCAAGTCAAATCTGCGGCGGAGATAAAAGCATCACGTGTTAAAAAATGGAGATTTTGTTCGGCCTAACGACGAAAACGATTCATCCCAAGCAACGGATCCGCTCAATTGATATAATGCGCCATGATAGCTACAGTCAGCTTAGGTATTCCGAGAGAGTGAGGATCCAAAATGCCTTATGTATCACCACCAGATCATCCGGTAAGTTAATGCGTCAACGATTCTGAACGGTTGGATTCGGGGCCTCGGTTTTAGAGCCCCCCCCCCCCCCCCCCCCAAAAAAAAAAAAAAAAAAAAAAAAAAAAAAAAAAAAAAAAAATGAGGCCCTGCTCGGGGTTAGTGGGCATAAGGGAGTTTGTGGTTAGCTGTGCAGTATGAGCGTATTTTGCGTTTTACCTTTGACAAACGCAAGTATAGGTCGTTTGACATCGGAGCGCACGACGTTTTTCGCAGATATCTCGGCAAAGAGCCACTTTTCCATACCAATCTTAGAACAAGTATCATTCAGTGACAGTTGACCTAATAGGATTTACTTTTAAGAAACTCGAACAATGTGTCAGTTTTGCTGTACTGTCGTAAAAATTCGGATTTTTTTTTTTTCATTAAATGAATGATTTTACATCCCTAAATGTGCCCCAGATATATTAAGCCCAGTTTAAGAAAGCTCCATTTTTACGTGAATTGGCCAAATTTTCACGCTTGAACTCGATATTGAAATCTGCCAGGGCTCTATTTAGGGTATTGAAAATGGTTTGTTCTTGTATTTTCACCAAATTTGTACGACTATAGAGTAAAATCGACAAATCATAGGAATTCAGTAAAAGAAATATTCCATATGAGGTCAATTGGCACTAAAAGATATTCGTTCTTACAGTGGTACAGAAAAATCTTTCTTTGCGGAGATATTTGGCAAAAACATTGTGCGCTCTGATGTCAAACGGCCTAAATCCGGATTGTAGCTTCTTGGCTTGCAGTGTTTTATTTTGAAAGTTAAGTATACAAAGCACATTCGTGAATATTAATTTACTTGTTAGACAATATATCAGGACGTGTCAAAGAAGTCAAAACTTTATGGAGTAGGTACATACTAATATCTCCTAAGAAAAGGTTCACAGACAGAACATTTAACGCAATTTTAAGGAAAACGGTAGATGAATAAAACCCAGAACTGCTCAAAAGTTGGACGTCATCGTGATCTCCTCGGATTGCATAATGGCAGTCTTTCCGGTGCCTCCCTAATGCAGAAATACACGGTGGTTTCGCAGTATAGCGAGGTGACACATTACTGCGATAAAGACAATCAACAGTCACAATAATCATTCCAGCAGACACGCATGTGTGCATGACACATACTTATTGTCTACGAGTTTCTAACATTTTCTAGATTTTTGTTGTTGATAGGAACGTTTGATTAAGCAAAACTGGAGACTGAACCAATCCGAACTCATGAGTGCTCCGGATATAGTATACTGTAACACCCCCCCCCCCCCCCCCCAAAAAAAAAAAAAAAAAAAAAAAAAAAAAAAAAAAAAAAAAGAAGAGTAGGGGATTTTGAGATTTCAACTTAAATAATTGACAATTTTCAAACTCGGCGAAACGATGACTTGTGCTGCCGATTAGCCACGCCACTGGCCTATATTTTCATATTTAAATTATATGTATACTAATGGTCAAAACTTAAGGGCCACTTTTTATCACAGACGCACCGACAACACCACACAAATAATGAAACAATACTTGGAGTCAGTACTTTGCTAATTTATTCAGTAACAATTTCATTTAATTGATTGATTGTACATTGCTTAACGTCCCGACAGCAACAAGGCTTTCTCAGGACGTGCCTGCACTGCTTGTAAAAAAAAAAACAACTAAACAGAACATTGAATGTATGTCGCCAACCGGTCAAATACGTTAAATAAACCTAACACATGGGGCCTAAATAAAGCTAAGACCATCTAGCAACACACATCCAATATCAAGAGCTACAGGCAGTGCAGACAGTAGGGAGAGTTTTAAAAAGGCAAATACAGGTGAATGGACAAAGGGTAGACAGAAACACATGCCCCAGAATAGAGAGAAAAACCCACCCTGTGGGGCTGACCAGGGTGACCCTGGGAACTAAAAAATACCTAACCCCACCCAAGTCCCCCAGGGCAGACCCGGGTGGGGTTACAATTTCATTTAAGTTTTGAGTAAATCAAACAATTGTAACAACAGCAGTACGTTAGAATGTTCACCCACCCCTCATTTAAAAATTCACACATGACTGGCCCAGTCAGTAGCGAGTGTACCCAACGTTTGCAGCCAAGCATTCAATGCAGCGTTGACGCATGGAGTTCACCAGGGTTCGGAGAACATGTTGTGGGATCGCTTCCCAGTCTTGATGCAGGAACTGAGTCAGCTGGGGGACGCCTTGAGGTGGTGGTTGCTGACTACATGTTGCCCCAGCACGTCGCAGAGGTGCTCGATGGGAGCCAGATCAGGTGAACGAGCTGGCCACTCAATCCCCATGATGCCCCGTTGCTCAAGGTACTCATGCACCACACGGGGCGCAATGAGGTCTAGCGTTGTTGTCCTGCCGCCTATGGCTTGTCCTGTCGCCTATGGCTTGGAGAGCTGGCTGCATGAGGGGCTGCACAATCTCGTCCCGATAGCGCAGTCCAGTCAGGGTGCCTCGGATAACGTGGAGGGGGGTCCTGCCTTCCCTGCTGAAGCCTGCCCAGACCATGACTGACCTCTCCATAAAGACCCACCTCGTGGACGCATCCATCCGTGAATCGATCGCCCTGGCGTCTCCAGACCCGCACCCTGCCGTCGTTGAAGGACACAGTGAACCGTGACTCATCAGTAAACAGAACCTGAGTCCACTGGAGTCTGTTCCACCTCACATGTTGACGACACCAGACAACCCGGGCTCTGCGATGAGCTGGAGTGAGGGGTATTCCCACTGCTGCTCTGCATGAAGCCAGGCCAATTTCGCGCTGACGTCGGCAGACTGGGCTTCTGTTGACGTTAACGTTTGCAGCTTGCATCAGTTGACGTTGCAGAGTGGTTGACGTGACAGTTCGGTCGTGCAGTCACCACACCGAGGTATCTGTCCTCCATTCTGCTGGTGCAGCGCGGGCGTCCTGAGCAGGATCGTCGTTCTGCCCTTCCAGTTTCTTGGAATCATGCCAGCAGCCTCTTGATCACTGAATGGGACGTCTCCCAATTTTTCGTCCGGAAATTCCATCCTGCAGCCACGCTAGCGCCCGGCCTTGATCTACTGCCGTTAGGCTTCGTCGTGGTGGCATGGTTAGGAAAGTGACAATTATGCCCTTACTGTAACGGTATTTGTAGCGAAACAGAGGTGCTCAGTGTTCACGACTGACCCCTTTCGCACGTGCATCACGACTTTACCGAGTTTTTCCACCTGCCTGCCTTTGGTACGCTTGCCAATATCGCACAGCTTTTCACAAAAACTGACGATGTTTCACGTGTATTTGACACGTTCGTGGAAATTGTTGTCTATTGTTCCCTGTACAGTGGACTGTCTAAGGTCAACTTTTAACCCATTTGGATTGAAAGAACATTGTATTTTATTAGCGTACTTGCGACGATAAACAATGACACAAAAAGTGGGGTGGCCCTTAAGTTTTGACCATTAGTATATGTGAAAATGGCTTTACTTTTGTTTTGTGATAATCACGGACATGTGTACCGTTATTAAAACTGGTTGTCCTTTGTCAGATGATTAGGTAGCAATCGACAGGCAACTGATCATCGTTTTTAGTTGAACAGCAAAAAAAACGGAAGTGCTTTGTTAAAAGCAATCCAAATAAAATTCAGAATTACCGTTAGGCACAGTCAGATCAGAAAATAGCCAATCATTCACAGAGATGCTGCTACAGTGTACGTGCTGACAATACATTTTCGTGTTTTATCCCCAGCGGTTACCAACGTGTCATTGGTACGCTATAAATAAAGACAAACACATGAAATGACTGATAATGAACTTGCAGCAGAATGTCGTGACCCATGCATATCCAGTAACTACAAACAACACCCCTTACAAATTTAAAAGTTTTATATTCAAAGTATACTGAAAGAACGCCGTTTAACTTCATACTCACACAGTTTATGTAGTGGAGTGCAGAGTAACAACATCAGTCAAATGCAGAGTGTCACATTATCTTAAAAAAGCCGTGTTGAGGTGAAAGTCTTACTGTCTATGAATCTGTCTGGAACCTGACAACTGCCACAGTTATTGTGCATTGGGTTCCAAATTGTAAACCAGCCCTATGAATCGAAGCTTACTTGATGTTAGTCTGAACAACAAGTAATGGTAAACATATGACTCACTAAAGGCAGCGAGTGGTGTTTTCTGGCAAATCTATTTTGTTTTCAGAATTGGACATGCAATGACTGACTTCAATCCTACGGTTAATTTGATTTATGTTTCATGCGCACTTCCGGTGTAAGGCATATCAGTCAAAGGTGATGATCAGTTGCCTGTAACTATTCGACAAAAGGCAACCAGTTTTAATAACGGTACACGATTATCACAAGTAAAAAAATGAAACTAATTTTACAAAAGTAACCTGCACGTGACTTATACCTTGGGACCCCAACGCCATATTCATGGCTCCCAATCTAATCACGTGGCCGGCACAAAGAACCCAATGTTGTAAAAATGCAGGCCATTGGGGTGGCTAATCGGTGGCATAACTCATCATTTCACATATTTTAAAAATTCTCGACCATTCAAGTTGAAATTGTATTATCGTCTACTTTTTTTTGCACAGTATAATATTCTTGATTTATCAGTACTGACAGAGATTGCATTTCCACAAAAAGGGTCATCAGAAAATAGGGCAAATACACATAGGTAATAAGACTTTAAATAACTTCACAGGATACGGGCATCGCGTGCTCTATCTAATACACACACACGCCCCCCCCCCCCCGCCCCCCCCCCTCACACACACACACAAACACCGATGTAGAGAAATCACTGCAAGTCTGTCAGTCTCGAATAAACATGAAAATGCTGCCGCTTGTGTGGTAACCAAAGCTTGCACAATTCACTATTGTCATGAACTCTAAATGCTTTATTGTGTCCGTGCATATTTATTGACCCCGGCTTTTCCAGCAGTAATGCGTTGCTGTCTCAGCGCTTGCGACACACGGGATGATACTGTTTTTCCCGCCCATACAAGACCGCTGACAGACGGCTGTAAAACGCCAAAATGCCCTAAACTTATCGAATGATGCGTGATTAGCCATTTTGCGTTTTGGGAGTTCTCGTGATTCGTGAACGCAATGTTTTACGCTTGTGATCTGTGGAAAATTTAAACCGCGAGAAACCCAAAGTGGTTAATCACGCACCACAATACCACCCCCTTCTTCATACGGCAGTTCATACATCACTGATTCTACACTGAGTTGAAAAACAAAAGTAGACAGAACCCTAGAAGCATAGTGTTATACACAAGAGGACGACGAACATTTTTGAAAGGAAAATAAAACTAATTTTGTTAAATCTGCAGCAAGTCTATGCTGTTTGTTCAGTGAAATCGGCTCCCCTGCAAAAATCTATGCCTTTGTTCAAATTGATGGTATTCTCCGAGTAAGTTGACCGCATGGATGGTATAAGCAACTTGACAAACCTTAGGCCTACCCATTTCGTCTTCTTTCAGACTCTACATTTTTTTCTCACTGCCCTAGCTCTGCCCAAAGTACTCGTTGATCAAAGCGTTTTCCCCCAAATACGTCTTTGGCTAATCTCGTTTCTCGGTTCAAACACAATGAGTTGTAGGTGGGGAACATTTTTGTTATGTAGCCCACTAAATTATTTATTTATATGCATTTGTGTGCCTTGCGGTTTGACTGAATGGCAATTTATCTTGTCAATTATTTATTTTTTACTTTAAAAAGGATTTTTTTTTCCAGATTGACCCTTTCTGGATGCCTTTATGGCTATGACTATGGCTATGAAAACAAACAATCAATACTCTTGTGCCTTTGGTTCCACGGTCAAAGTCCTGCACCAAAACATATATAACACTGATGCTTTGCGTCAATTCATGAACATTGTATAACACCGACGTGTCTGGTTCTTTTACGTCACCGTCTTCGAGGATTCTTACTTTGACATTTTTGTCTGCATACTTTTTTTTTCCGAAAACGTTGAAGAGGTACAAAGATAGCTAACGGACTCATCCAATGTCTTTCTGCAAACTAGTCATCCCCAAAATGTCAAGTGAATATACGGACTGCAATGTTGGTCAACCGACTTTCTATAAACGGTCATTTAACTCTTCAATGAAACATCCAATATGCACGGAGGCTCTCTTAGACACCCCCTGAATGATGCATTTCCTTTTTTAAAGCTTGTAAGTATGCAAACTTCTGAGATTTTAGTGTTCACACACACACACACACACACACACACAGAGAGAGAGAGAGAGAGAGAGAGAGAGAGAGAGAGAGAGAGAGAGAGAGAGAGAGAGAGAGAGAGAGAGAGAGAGAGAGAGAGAGAGAGAGAGAGAGAGAGAGAGAGAGAGAGAGAGAGAGAGAGAGAGAGAGAGAGAGAGAGAGAGAGAGAGAGAGAGAGACGTCATGTGCGTGCTACTGAATGCGCTTAAACGCGTCCCGTCCTTTAAAATGTCTCTTCTATAAATAAAACAGAAGACGCTTTAAAAGTCTCTTCAATAAATAGACCTAGGTGCATGCCAAACACATAGATGTTTAAAACGTCATGGTTGCAACCCTAAGTATGCTACCGTAGCTGAAACAGCCCCATTTTTAAGGCCCAGGGTTTTCATACGAATCTGCTCCACCATGCTGGGCTCAAAATGAGGTATTCCCTGATCTGCCATGCCATACCGGTTCCTACACCACTGCTGTATTATACAATTTGTACGAAGTTATTGCCTTTTCATACAGGGACGGACAAACTTAAATTTAGGGGGATTGCACAAAATAAGACGCGGGTCCTTCCTTAGTGGGGTTACGTAAGCCGGAGGGGTGGGGTGGGGTGGGGGCTGATTTTGAGGTTTTCCAGATCAAATTTCTGCATTCAACAGCTGTAAAAGTTTATATGACCATAATGTTTTCTCTCTCTCTCTCTCTCTCTCTCTCTCTCTCTCTCTCTCTCTCTCTCTCTCTCTCTCTCTCTCTCTCTCTTCTTCTTCTTTTTCTCTTCTTCTTTTTTTTGCGAGGACCCAGTGTAACCCCTTCCTCTCGCCCACCCCTGTTAAAGAAACGTCTACGTATAAAACGGTCGTCTGCGTTATTTCTAACATGCTTGATAAAAATGTATCGAATGAAACTCCAACGCTATAGAGTTACAGCCACGACAACATCTCGCTAACTCGTAGGCTGTTTGTTTTATTGCTGGAGGAATAGAAGTGGCACGCCGTACAGACATAGAGGACGGCTGACATTTGAATACCGTTAGTGGTGATTATCTCTGGCATAGAACAAAAGCCATTTTCGTGTATTACCAAGTACGCACATTGTTTCAGATAAAGACTGCCAATCGAGCGACAACAAAGGAGTTATTACGGGTCCACTCCACCGGCGCCCGTCTTAATGGTCGTTATTTGTTCGCACCCGTCAAGTGGACGTCACTGTACGCATCTGCCCACTATAACGTAGTGTAAGGACGGTCCGCACGCAAGGCAGTAGCACTCAAATCTCACTTCTCGCTCTGGCAATTTTTACGCCAGTGGCACGGAAAATACCTCCAGCTCCCACAGAGAGCGAAAAGGTTTTTCAAGTCAGTGTTCGTCATCGATGAAAAGTGTACTCCCAGCGTCTCTATCTTCTGTGTACACAGTCACACACTAATATCACAGTCTTTGCAGTCTGCAGATAATGAAGACCCTGAATTCGTCACTATCTCTATGGATTCACTTGAGACTGCAGCTATGTCGTTAGGCGTATACGCAAAGCTTTGTGAGCAAACACTGCATTAAATTAACTTGGCTGTTTGTTTTGAAATCAAATTTATCTGTAGCCCCACGCTACTAAGGAAAAGGTTCTAGTTATTGAGATAAAAAAAATTGTTGTTGTTTGGTCACATCTTTGTCATACCTGACTCGAAAGCGTATCCAAAGTGCATCTTACGGCATTAGTTTTTATATGAGAAATGTTGCAGCATCACCTTGAAAATGAGCGATAACTCACATCACCCGATCTTTGTTTATTTTTACAAACATTTTCTAACGATAAACTAGATGACAACTGGATCGTTATTCTTTATTCTAATCGCATCAGGAGCTAATGCTTAAATACTTCAAAACGGTCGGTTTTAGTGATCACAACAGTGTGAATAGTTGTTACTTGTTCATCGCTTGTACAAGGAATTACGGGATTGGGAAGGTCCATGCAAACGTTTACGTGCAATTTGCAAATCTTTTTAAAGGAATCGTTTCCCGTATCTGTCACGTATACAAACAAGACTTAGTATAGCATGTAGCTAGGTAAAGTCAACCTGATTTCACATAAATTATAGCAAGACTGAAATTTTACCGTGAAGTTCTAGTTTTGTCACCATTTTCCCAAGTCTTGAAGCGAAAGGGAATCTCATATCACGTTAAATATAAAATTACGTAAAAACAAAAAATACGTCATGACAAATGACGTTTGACAAACCAATGACGCGTATGCACTGCGCGCCCCCTTATAGAGTTCACTATGACGCGGCATTACTACATCTGCAAGGCTTTTTCAAAAGGAGATATTTCAACATCAGAATCAAGTCAAAGACAAAAGGTAGAGACCCTTGACAGCGAAGACAGTTCTCATATAGAAGGGACTTTGTGGGTTATGGTTCATCCCATCTTGTTAGATTATTAGCGTGTAAAGTCGGAGCAACACCACGTTTTTCTCATATCGGACTTGGCGTGTTTCTCTCGGACGCATCAAGCTTGATTTTGTCCAGCAAAGGCTTAAAAAAAAATCTTTATATGTACAGTATATTAGACACTTCATACATTTATTTCCTTTCACAATTGCGGATCTGTACCATAAGTATATAGGAAGTTGGTGACTCGATCCGTTCTTGTCTACCGTATTGAAAATACGGTAGACTTTGAAATGGGTTGGTCGGAGCGCATTCGGGAGCATGCACATGACGTTTTGGGCGTGCGGGGCAGAAATTCTGGCAAAGAAGTAACAAGATAAACATGACGTCACGTCTAGCTACGCAAAACCTTGCTAGAGAACATCTTTTTGGCGCCAAGCGACGTGTGTGTGTGTGTGTGTGTGTGTGTGTCTGTGAGTGTGTGAGTGTGTGTGTGTGTGTGTGTGTGTGTGTGACAGCGACTAGAGCCGGCGTTTGGGGACGGACAAGCTTGAAATTGTATGATATTTCCCTAAAGAATAATCTCGAGGTAATTTTTTTTTTTATTTTTATTTTTTAATTTAGATGCTCATTGGCGAGAAAATGGCCGTGTCACAAAAACCGATGATCCACACTGGAGTCCGTAAATTTTCTTATTTTTACTAGATATTTTGCGTATAGCTAGATAAAAGGAGATATTGAATGAGTTCGTTAACCAGCATTGTACCTCTTTGAATGTTTCGAGTGATAATTAAATATTTTTGGAAAAAAGTAGTTTCACGTTTTTGGGATTAATTTTGCGAACTATTTGGGATTAATCTTAAACAATTGATTTTTTTTTTACGAAAAAAGTAATCACACACACACACACGTATGACGGCTGAAGAGTAGTGCATGATTTGCCCGGCACCATGACAATCATTTGCCAACCTTGAACTTAGTAGTTGATCTGTTAACCGTGATCTGTACGTATAAGACGAGTTGGAAACGTGATGTACTAAATCAAACAAAAGCACACTTTAGAAAACAGCTCAGACTAGTTATTTTCGGCCCTCGATTCGCTACTTGTTTTTTGTTTTGTTTCATTGCTAATAATAGCCCAGGGTACCGGCTACTCGGCACCCGCGGTATTTTGTATCGGTGCAATGTCATACCGGTGCAGTATGGTGCAGAAACTTCCAGGAGCCATATCCACAACGGCTACTTTAAGTCGTGGACGTAAATGCTCGGTTTACACTCTGCCGGCAGGTGTAAGGTGTGGAGTGTAAACTGTTGCTATCGAAACTTGCACTCCAACACACGTGATTGATCCGTGCCGCCTTGTGTCAGTGGGATGACATTTGCTGCGGCACGACACAGACTCTGCCATTGGTTGTTTTCACTGTAAAATCCGGAACTGTTCAACTCGCTTCAATGAACAACCCTTCCACTGAGCACAATTGGTAATCCTCGGGCAAAAAGACGGAACGCTGTCTAGTTCTTCTTCACTGGTTCGCATAATGGCTTTGGAACTTTCCATTAACCGGAATCCACTTCTTTTCGCCTCCCTAAGCAATTACAATATATTGTTTCTTCATTCCGGCCGGTTATGTCTGGAAATAGCAAAGAGGCGCCGGGAAGACAGTGGCGCTATTTGCGTCATAAAGGTCCGCAATGCGCCTTCCATTAACAGGGTATGTGAGGATGGTGGGATGCGGTGTAGTAGTGAAAAGGTGAAAAAGGGCCAGGAAAGGGGGCTGACGGGGTGGGATTGGGGCCGGCTGGTTGACAGAGAGGGTACGCTGCCCGATGAGCCTGTGTTGAAATTGTTCTTTCTTGGCGTGTTTCTTTCTTCTTTCAAACCCGTCACCACAATCAAACGACTCTATCGTGGTCACTGGTCAGATCAACAGGTGCCACAAGCCCCCCTGACGGGTAACTTCATGATCCCGGCAGACGAAGACAGGGAAGACAGCGCAGGCGACTCCTCGCTTTCTGATTGGATAATTGCCTAAGCGTGTGTCCGCAATCTTAGACTTAAACCTAGATAACTACCTTGTCCGAGGATGCGATACGGATGCTATCGCACATAACAGGGTATTGCTTTCCGTGTGCCCCTGTGACTAAAGGGGCACATGAACCTCTATGGTAGTCTGAGGGACTGGGCTGGGCCCATATCAGCCGTCAAAAAATAAAATAGTGATAGTGGGTGGGTGGGGGGGGGGGGAGCGGTAGGGTGGAGGAGAGGGATGGTGGTTCCAAACACCCCAAAAAGGGACTTTTAAAAAAATAGCATTTTAAACAATTTTTTTTTTTTTGGGGGGGGGGGCGGAGGGGAAGGGGGGCGGAGGGCGCGGAACCCTTAGGACACCCCCCCCCACCCGATCCGCCCATGGCCGTGATTGTATACTTTCCCGCAGATGGGGTGGACCAAAACATCAACAGCATAGTGAACACCACAACAACGCGCTTCACATAATGGGCCATAACTTAAAGATGCAGCAACATTCAATAGTGTCACTTTGGGTTTGCCAAGCTAGTGTCTAAGAGTTGCACTGATGGCAGATTGAATGGTGTTCAGGTGGGAGAGTTCAGTTCCTTTTCAGGTCACATTACATAGTCAAATTTGGCCAGTTGAGGCAGTGCAAGGACCGGTGTTTTTTTTGCCATGTTTGAAAATTTGTAGTAGGGCTGAATGTTGAAATTTGCTGGAAATTTCTGGTTAGATGAGAGGAGACATGTTTGGTGCTTTGATTCATGCCATCCTGAGCTTATTCAGTAGAGAATTGTGGACCTATGTTGAGTTGGCGTTGACGTAGTGATTTGAGGGGCACGCTGATTTCAGCTGTGCTTGGGTGTGGGGTTGGTAAGGAATCAGATTCATAGCCAAGAAATGAGACGGTCAATGTGCTGTTTTTATTGTTATTTTGTGCATGGCAAATGTGCAGCTGGTGGGCGGTAGTGTTTTTTTTAGGGGATTGAAATATTAGGGGATGCCTGGGACTGACTATGGCTAAGAGACTGGACAGTACGGAAACGCGACTGTGTACCGTGGCCTGTATTTTGTGAGTGCATCTGTGGTTTGAATCTAAGTCCATCCAGCCAACATAGAAGCGGTAACACAACATGGTGTCAGAAGTAAACGTGCAGCATTAGTGACTGTTCATTTGAAGTGTATATTTCTGGAAGAGGACAATGTTCAAGCCACCAAAGGAATTTAACTTTCATGATCCAGCCGCGTGGGCCGGTTGGAAAGAGGGTTTCCAGCATTTTCGTCTCGTTACAAAGCTGAACAGAGACAGTGACGAGGTGCAGGTTAGTAGTCTTTTGTACGCCTTAGGAGCAGAGGCAGGCAAGATATACGCAACATTCAAATTGAATGGCGAACAGAAGAAAGACTTTGACATTGTTGTGGGCATGTTTGACGAATATTTTCTTCCGAAGAGGAATCTCATTCATGAGAGGGCTACGTTCGCGAGAAGAGACCAGCATCCAGGAGAGACAATAGAAGTCTGCACGACCATGCAACGCACTGTGAATTTCCGAATAAGGACGACTGATTTCGGGATAAACGTTTAACAGGCCTGCTAGACAAAGAGCTTTCTGAGAAGCTTCAACTTACAGCAGACCTAACGCTGAAGTCAGCAACTACAATGGCTCGACAACAAGAGCAGGTTACAAGAGAGTTACAGCTACAAGGAGCCGCAGGGCACAACGTTGATAGATTGAGCCATGGAGATAGAATAGATATCATAGAAAGAAAAACATTCCTCAAAGGGGAGGTAGGCAGAATCAGCAGAGTGGTAGCAAGATGGACCAAGCTCCAACTTGTAGTAGGTGTGGACTGTCTCACATGAAAGAACGCTGTCCGGCAATGGGAAAGAAGTGCATAAAGTGTGGTAAAATGTCACATTTTGCTAGAGTGTGTAGATCAAAGACAAAGAGTGTCCAAGAAGTTGAGACAACAGATGTGAAATAACTCTTTGTTGGATCAGTGGTGACTGACGATCCTCCTTGGCAAGTTAACCTGCTGGTGAGAGGCAAGCAGATCAGCTTCAAGACTGACACGGGCGCAGATGTCAATGTTATCAGCAGAGCAACGTTGGCAAAGCTTGGAAAGCCTTTTCTGAAACAAGACAACGTCACACTTGTCAGCCCAGGTGGGAAGTTGAGGAGCCTAGGAGTATTCAAGATTACACTCGAAACTACTCAAGCTTCCATCTACGTCATAGATGGGGAGGCAGACAACCTCCTGAGCAGAGGCGCAGCCACAGAGCTTGGCCTTGTGAAGCGTATCGGAACTGTCGGTCTGGGAACAGTGAAGTGCCCGCCGGTGAAGATTCGCTTGAAGGATGGAGCGACACCATACAGTGTGACTGTCGCAAGACGAGTACGGGCCGATTCCTCTTCAGGAAAAAGTGAAGAAAGAGCTTCAGCGCATGAAAGATGAGGACATCATCGAGAAAATCACAGAACCAACAGAGTGGGTATCACCTATGGTTCCTGTGATAAAACCGAACGGCGACATCAGAACTGATTTGTGTTGACCTCAAGAGACTTAACGAAGCAATGCAGAGAGAAAGATACGTTATACAGACCGTGGATGACATTCTCCATAAGCTTCAGGGTTCCACTATCTTCACAAAACTAGATGCGCAGAGTGGATTTTGGCAGATTCCCCTGGATCCCGAGACAGCCAAACTTGCGTGTTTCATCACCCCGTTTGGACGCTATTATATGAAACGGTTGCCTTTTGGTATTTCAAGTGCACCAGACATCTTTCAACGAACGATGACTGAGATCCTGAGCAACATAAAAGGTGTCTCATGCTACTTTGATGACATCTTACACCATAGTAAGAGTGATGAAGAGCACGAGAAACTGATACAAACTGTCTTACAGAGACTGAACAGTGGGACCAACTTTGAACAAGAGCAAGTGTGAGTACAGAGCGTGAAATTGCTTTTCTTGGCCACATTGTGAGCGCCAAGGGTATCAGACCCGACCCAGCCAAGGTTGATGCCATCATCGACCTACCAGATCCAGCAGACGTCGCTGAGCTGAGAAGATGTCTCCTAAGTATTTGAATTTATTAACGGTTTCCAGTTTTTGGCTTCCAATCATGACGTCAGTGCCAATGCCACTGGTGTTATTGGTCATTTTTTGGATAGAATGGTATTTTTTTTATCAAAGTTTTTGCAAACGTTTCAATGAAATTTGGCATAAAAGTAGTTGATGATAAAACCTTTCTATGCATGCTAATTTAGTCGATTCCTCACACAGGTCAAGGGTCATGAATGATTGACAAATGTCAGAAAAATGCATACATTTGAGGCAACTCGGATTTCGCTGGTACAAAAGCCAACCTTTATGATTAGACACTCGTCCGTTTTCTCATTTCAGTGACCTGTTAAAAAGGTTAAGGTCACAAAGGTCACATTTATGTGGATTGGTTATACACATGAGTCATAAGGGCTTTGCCTTTCTTGTTGTGTGTGGTCCAAGTCAAATATCCTCATTCGTCACTGCTGACCTGCACCGCATCACAAGAATTCACCCATAGTGGCAAGTGCCCCTGCACTCAAAGGGGCTCATAAAAAGCAGAACCTCTTGCTAGGCGATAAAGTCCTCATTGGATCCTCAGACTGAGGCAGCCTTCTGGCAATAATCCGCTGACTGTTGGTCGCCGGTAGTTTAATTAGCTTTTGTTTTCTCTTGCTGTGTGTGTGCCGCATAAGCCGCGTATGTCTGTACGGCACATGTTACGTGTGTCTGTACAATGTATGCCGCGTGTGTCGCATACGATTTTACCTCGACACTTTGAATAGGTGGGGTTTGGCAGCCTTGTTTGTTTTTCAGTAATAACAGCCGCATAAACACCTCTCAGCCAAGGCGTGTGTCCTCTTTGTGTCCTGTAAAAGCAAAGTGAAGACACCAAACACACACGGCGCGCTGTGAAGGGAGTGTTGTGTACAATCGTATTCAAAATATAATCTCACTGTGATCATTGATAGATTAATTAGTCTTTGTTTAAAGCAGTCAATGGCAGCATTAATTATTTAGGGGGATGGGGGATCTGGCTTAATAATCGCGGGTTGGTAGCTGATCAAAAAACGTAGCTTGAATGATTTCTGGAGTGGAACTAAAATGGCTAGGTAATAAAGGTATTGGGTGTATTGGTTGGAGTGGGTTTGTCTAAATGGCTAGTTGATTAGAATAATTAATTGATTGGGGGAGGGGTGGGGATCAACTGTCAGTTTATCTATCTCTCAGGCATCCTCATTTACCCTGTTGTCTGGAGACAGCAAGCAGGAAGAGACCTGTAACCAGCTGCCATGCCCTATATGCTGCACGCAATCTTTTCCTCAGGCAAAGGGGTCATAAAACAGCTATGCACTTTAAACATTAAGTCTACTGAGCTATCCCACATACAAAAGACTACACAAAACAGCCAAAACTATGCTATGCGGGACACGCCACATACCAAAACAAGTGTCTAGAGTGCTTATTTAGGACGTAGCAGAGAAAAATGGTTATGTACAGTTCATTTTGATATAAAACACACTTGTCAGAGTCTCAAACACCTCAACTCATGTTACAAATGCAGTAGGCATGTGTGTGCCAAACTGGTGAACACTCCTGTAAAAGCCTGTACTGGTGGCTGCAACTGCTCTTCCCATAACAATGCACTCAAATGAGCTTTACACAGTATAAAAATGCTTATGTTTGGCTCAGAATAGACACCAGAGACATCGCTTATGACAATTACAGCAGAATGACACCTCAGATGCAGCCAGTGTAGCATGATCATGCAAAATAACACTTTTGCATGTCACATTATTTTGGCTTATTTCACTCTGAGGATAGCTGTCTAATGAAATACACACGCTGACACTGTTTCATTGCAGTTTTTATCTTAACCTTTGACCTTACCCCCACCCCACTCCCCACCTCCAATCCAACCCCCCCCCCCCCCTGCCTACTCCACCCACCCCACTCCACCCCACAACTTCAATAAATGAAAGATTGCATTTTAAAAAAAAAAACGCATTTCTGAAACTGAACGCCCCAAACCACACCCCTTTCAAGGTCAAGATCAAAGGTCACATCTCAGGATCAAAGGTCAGACTCATGACTACCTGTAAGACAAGAAATAAATGCACAAACACACTAAACATAGCTCACAGTGCAGGTAAACAGGGTGTTGCCATGGAAAACATGCAAAAACGCCTATAAAACTGCAAACACAGCGATTTTTGGGAAAATTTAAAAAAATTTCATGATTTTCTCAGTTTTCCAACCACAAAAGTCCAAAATCAATCATATGGTAACATTAAACCAGTTTCTGATCTATACCACATATGGCATGTGGTGCCCTGAATAGGAACTCTCCCACCTGAACACCATTCAATCTGCCATCAGTGCAACTCTTAGACACTAGCTAAGTCAAACCCAAAGTGACACCATTGAATGTTGCTGCATCTTTAAGTTATGGCCCATTATGTGAAGCGCGTTGTTGTGGTGTTCACTATGCTGTTGATGTTTTGGATCATGCATATCTGATGCCATGAAAAACAGACTAGATATGGTCAGAATGCCTCCAAAATTGGCATGTACATCAAGTAACATATCTGATTTTCAGAAATGTTGCATTTGAGACACAGGCACATGAAAGTTTATTTTTTCATATTTTTCCATTACCCACCCCCCTAATTTTTCTGTTTTTCCAAGTTTACACACACATGCAATACAGTCAAACTGACTTCTGGTGTGCTGGACAACTGAGAAAAAGTTACCATGACACTGGCATTGATAAAAAATGAGCTTTCAGACCCAAGGCCATTTCCTTGTGTATCTCGGCAGCCAAAAGGACAACGCCCAGGCATCCTCATTTACCCTGTCTGGAGACAGCAAGCAGCCTGTAACCAGCTGCCATGCCCTATTTGCTGCACGCAATCTTTTCCTCATGCAAAGGGGTCATAAAACAGCTATGCACTTTAAACATTAAGTCTACTGAGCTATCCCACATACAAAAGACTACACAAAACAGCCAAAACTATGCTATGCGGGACACGCCACATACCAAAACAAATGTCTAGAGTGCTTATTTAAGACGTAGCAGAGAAAAATGGTTATGTACAGTTCATTTTGATATAAAACACACTTGTCAGAGTCTCAAACACCTCAACTCATGTTACAAATGCAGTAGGCATGTGTGTGCCAAAGTGGTGAACACTCCTGTAAAAGCCTGTACTGGTGGCTGCAACTGCTCTTCCCATAACAATGCACTCAAATGAGCTTTACGCAGTATAAAAATGCTTATGTTTGGCTCAGAATAGACACCAGAGACATCTCTCATGACAATTACAGCAGAATGACACCTCAGATGCAGCCAGTGTAGCAGGATCATGCAAAATAACACTTTTGCATGTCACATTATTTTGGCTAATTTCACTCTGAGGATAGCTGTCTAATGAAATACACACGCTGACACTGTTTCATTGCAGTTTTTATCTTAACCTTTGACCTTACCACCACCCCCCTCCCCACCTCCAATCCAACCCCCCCCCCCCCTACTCCACCCACCCCACAACTTCAATAACTGAAAGATTGCATTAAAAAAAAAAAAAAACGCATTTCTGAAACTGAACGCCCCAAACCACACCCCTTTTAAGGTCAAGGTCAAAGCTCAGGATCAAAGGTCAGACTCATGACTACCTGTAAGACAAGAAATAAATGCACAAACACACTAAACATAGCTCACAGTGCAGGTAAACAGGGTGTTGCCATGGAAAACATGCAAAAACGCCTTAAAACTGCAAACACAGCGATTTTTGGGAAAATTAAAGAAAATTTCATGATTTTCTCAGTTTTCCAACCACAAAAGTCCAAAATCAATCATATGGTAACATTAAACCAGTTTCTGATCTATACCACATATGGCATGTGGTGCCCTGACCGGGCACGGTACACAGTCGCGTTTCCGTACTGTCCAGTCTCTTAGCCATAGTCAGTCCCAGGCATCCTCTAATATTTCAATCCCCTAAAAAACACTACCGCCCACCAGCTGCACATTTGCCATGCACAAAATAACAATAAAAACAGCACATTGACAGTCTCATTTCTTGGCTATGAACCTGATTCCTTACCAACCACACACCCAAGCACAGCTGAAATCAGCGTGCCCCTCAAATCACTACGTCAACGCCAACTCAACATAGGTCCACAATTCTCTACTGAATAAGCTCAGGATGGCATGAATCAAAGCACGAAACATGTCTCCTCTCATCTAACCAGAAATTTCCAGCAAATTTCAACATTCAGCCCTACTACAAATTTTCAAACAAGGCAAAAATTATTTTAAAAACCACCGGTCCTTGCACTGCCTCAACTGGCCAAATTTGAGTATGTAATGTGACCTGAGGTAAACTTGGCGGCAAACACGCTATTTATTATCTACTGGGCTTGCGCGATCTAAGGGACATAATCACCGGAGAGACAACGACTATACAGGAGTTGTCTCCCATAGTCCAATATGCTTCATTACATGACAGCTGGGTATTTTAAAAACGCGTGCGGGGCGGAACAAAAAGACAGAGTCCCAGCATTAAAACTGAGGTTACGTCTTTCAAGTTTGTTCTGTCCCTCGCGTGTTTTTTGGGACCCAGCTAGGGATGTACATTGCCGCTAAGTCGGTCAAACCGCTCACTGAGTTGGCGGAGTTGAACTCCGTCAGTTCTGGGCCTATATAACGCGCGCAATCATATCGGCCAGTGCACACAGAACGTGAGATGCACTGCAATCACAAGTGAACCCCTATCAACTTTACGTAGGGCTGCACACGAACTTATCCTGTAGCAGATGATACTGACAAATAACTGGACGATACATTTGACAGCCGCACTTCAAGTGCATCTGTGGAATAGGGCTGTGACAACTGCTGTTGTGGAATACGGGCAGATCCAGGTAGTGTGGCTCTCAATTGTCAGTATCGTCTGCTACAGGACAAGTTCCTGTGTACGCCTAAGTAAAGCTGCCGGATTTCAGTGTATGTCATGCTGTCTCCACGGTGTGCACTAAACTCGACTCCAGAGCTGATGAGTGTCAAATACAGGGTATGTAGACAGGTTTACGCCTGTGCACGTAGCAGAAGTAAGGACTACGTCCCGTACGACCCACTAGGCTGCAATTTATGCTTGGATCAGACAAAATGTAAGTCAATATTGTTTTTAAGCATCCGCTAGATGCAAATAGATTGGCGCATCTGCAGTTAGTTGCAGAGGTTTAAAATGTGGCCGCAAACTGTCATAATTTGACAAAATCAGCGAGATTTAAGTGTGCATAATTTGATGGATCGCGTGTCCGATTCGTCAGGCCGGATTCAGCTGCTGAGCTGCGTCTACACTACACTCCAGGGACGTAGCGGGCATGAGAAAAGTAGTCCGGCGGTTTCGGAAAGTCGGAAACTATTTGAGGGACGATGGCGACCAGACGCTTATTTATTAATACTAAAATGTTAACTCTATTTTAAAGAAACAACATTCACGTCCAAAGACAGACTTACCTATGATATGCTGGCTTGGAATCAAGAATTGGGAAATGTCACAATTATTTAAATCCTTCATGTGGTCATGGGGAAACCAATCAATTAGTAAACAAACTCGCCTTTCTGTAGTTAGAAGATTACAACATGTCAGAGTTAAAGATCGTTTGTTGTAGATGAGACTTTCGAAACAATTTAAAAAGAGATATAATCCATGAAGAAATGTTCATCACAAAAGCTTTGCATCCAGTCCTGAATCAACTTTGAAAGCAGACGTTTGTGTTGCACGGGATTTTTGAAGCACATTGGTTCTTAATAATAATAATAATAATGGCTACTTATATAGCGCTTATATTAAAATAAGCTCTTAGCGCTTTACAAATAAAGAGTGGGAGTGGAGGGGGTCATAAAGCCAGAGGAACAAAGGATTCTGCAATACACACGCACGCACACAGACAAACACACAGGTACATAACGACCACTGACGAAGAACTGTGCGCGAGCTACATTGGGGTATCGAACAGGTGGGTCTTAAGGGCGGATTTAAAGGCAGTGAATGAGGGAGAATGTCTAATATCTATGGGTAGAGAGTTCCAGACAACACTGAGGTCCAACGTGCGCAAAACAACGGTCACCTCTGTTTGCAGAGAGGGACTCTGAGAAGGCGCGCCGTGTCACTACTTGAACGGAGGGAGTGGGAGGGAGTGTATAGTTGAAGAAGATCAGCGAGATAGGCAGGGGTAGAGTAGTTAATAGTTTTGTAGCACAGACAGGCGATTTTGTACGAGACTCGTTGTTTGACTGGCAGCCAATGAAGTTGTCTCAGGATAGGAGTGACGGACTGATGCTGTCAGGCGTGGACGATAAGACGTGCAGCACAATTCTGAACTCACTGCAATTTCTGAATGAAAGACCGAGGGAGGCCAGCTAAATAATCAATTGCAGTAATCAATGCGGGACAAGACTAAAATGACGACCAGTTTGGTGGCAGATTCAGTGGCGAGATAATGACGGATAGAACTGATACGTCTTAATTCCAGAAAAGCAGTTTTGCAGACATGATTTACATGGTCCTTCATTTGAAGATCTTTATCAAGAAAAACGCCAAGATTGCGAACTGAATCAGAAAATGGAATAGGTGCGTCACAAATGCGCATAGAGTCAGGAGAATTGGGCAGCAGTCGAGAGGCACCGATAAGAAGAGCTTCTGTCTTGCCCTCGTTTAACTGGAGTTTATTTTCACACATCCAGGACAATATCTGAGATACAGTTCTGAACATCTAAGATAGCCTGACTGGAGCTGTTTGAGGTGCAGATTTCGGAAGTTGTGTATCATCCGCATATATGTGATGATCGGTTGAATGCGATGCGATAACCTGAGACAGAGGCTGAATGTACAGCGTAAATAGAATGGGGACCAGGAAGGAGCCCTGGGGGACCCCAAACTCTAGCGCAGCAGCTTCAGAAAGAAAGTTCTTGACAGAGACGTTAACCTGACGGGAAGACAGATAAGAGTAGAACTTACCAGAAATACCAAAGTAGTTTTCTAGACGCTGGAGCAAGATGGAGTGGTCAATGGTGTCAAACGCAGCTGATAGGTCTAACAGGGCACGAACTGAGCTCAGGTTTTCATCATAGGCACTTACTAGGCCATTAACGACACAGAGGAGAGCAGTTTCAGTACTGTGCCCAGCACGTTAAGCAGACTGAAGTGGATGGACGAGATTGTTTGACTGTAGATATTTAGTGAGCTATGTCAGAACGACTCTCTCAAGAACTTTGGACAGAAAGGGTAGGTTTGAAACTAGGTTTGGCAACGGCTGATTTGAATTGTGACAGAAAGACGCCTCACTCGAGGGACTGATTTATGGTTTTATAATTGGTTTCTTGACACATCCAGCTCAGAAAATTTCATAAAAACTGTTTGCCTGCTTGCTGCAGAAGCCACAATTAACTTTGTTGGCAACACGAATCAAGTTGAGTGAGTCAGTTTTAGACTTTTGGACGTGGTTCAATCGAGCCTCGTGCATACGTGATCTTTTTTTTTTTTTTTTTTTTTTTGGGGGGGAGAGGGGGGGGGGGTGTACATTGCACACCACTGTGTGATGGCTTGATGTGACCAGCCGTATACCCATATGACAATTCACAAATCAGTCACGTTTTGAGTTAGCTGTCAGGTGTATTTTGAGCATGTTTAAGCCTTTATTGGCTAAGGGCTGCCTTCATCAGCGTGCTGACCCGTTTGTTTTTGTTGACTGAGTAAACCTTTGTTAGGTTTTTGGTAGTTTGTTTTGTGGTTTATTTTGTATTCTTCAAGAAGATGTACTCTCGCTCACACAATAACTTGGAAAGGCTAGTGGAGAGTGGTAGTGTGTTCTTTTCATGTCGTGTCCTTAGTTTTGATTGTCGGTGGGACAATTCCGTGGTTGTCTGTAGTGTTTCGGGGTTCCGTCTAAGTATTCGAGCGCCCGTTGATCAATGATGTCGTAGGCGTACAAAGCTTTGCTGTATCTGCCCTCTTTAAAGTATACAAAGAGGTATTCTAGTTCTTTCCGTGCTCCCTTGTCTCTGCAAAGGCCCATGAAGTAGACTCATTCAAAGAATATCGTAGGGTTCAGTCCACTGGAGAAGATGAATGCGGCTAGTAGGATTGTTTGAAAGTGTGGGAGGTTTTTCGTTCTCATGTATTTTCTTTTTTCCCCCGCCCATTTGTGTGCTGGTCCTATGATGATTTCATAGTTCAAAAGTCTGGCGGTTTTTCTGTTTCTGGTTCATTCCGTTTTCCTTTCCCCGTTGTTTTTTTTTTTTTTTTTTTTTTTGGTGTGTGTGTGTGGGGGGGGGGGGGGGGGGGGGGGGCTTGTATTGGTTGCGGTGTGGCGCGTAGAAATAACATATTTCCAATGCCAGTTGGTTCAAGTTCTTATCTTGGAGTCGTTCTGCTTCGTTTAATGTCCCCCACCCGGGTCTGCCCTGGGGGACTTGGGTGGGGTTAGGTACTTTTTAGTTCCCAGGGTCACCCTGGTCAGCCCCACAGGGTGAGTTTTTCTCTCTATTCTGGGGCATGTGTTTCTGTCTACCCGAGGTCCATTCACCTGTATTTGCCTTTTTAAAACTCTCCCTACTGTCTGCACTGCCTGTAGCTCTTGATATTGGATGTGTGTTGCCAAATGGTTTTAGCTTTATTTAGGCCCCATGTTGTAGGTTTATTCAACGTAGTGGACCGGCTGGCGACATACATTCAATATTCTGTTTTTTTTTTTTTTTTTTTTTTTTTTTTTTCACAAGCAGTGCAGGCACGTCCTGAGAAAGCCTTGTTGCTGTCGGGACGTTAAGCAATGTACAATCAATCAATCGTTTAATGTGTCATGACTTGAGGCTGTTACCGTTTGGAGTCGGGGTGCAGCTTTTGCTAGTGGTGCCTCATGTCCTTCTTATTTCTGTTTTTACCACTGCTAAATTGGTGGAGCTAGTGGTGCAGAAGTCTGTTGTGTTGATGCACTTCGGCCAGTAGCTTTCGTTCATGGACTGGCGATTTTGACACTTTTCTGTTTACCAGCCACTGCTAAGTGATGCACTGAGCTATTGGCGCAAACATGCCATTTTTGGTAAACATGAATACACTTGCGAAGTTTTGACACCACGACAGGTTTGCTCTCTCTCTCTCTCTCTCGAGCTCTTTTTTTTTTTTTTTTTTTTTTTTTTTTTGTCCAAAAAGTACTCCGGCGGTCGCCGGAGCGCCGGAGTGGCCCGCTACGTCCCTGTACACTAAATACACGTGTCAACATTCTTCTGGCTTGGGCAGATGACAATAAGTGGTTAGGGTAGGGAATTTTAGTGTCCTTCAAACTGAAAAAGGTTATTTGATGTTCGGACTACACTGTGCGAAAGATGATCTCGGTTGTTCAGAAATGGCCTACGGTGTGAAGGATTTGGGACTACACTGTGCATATGACAATGAAGTAAGACCACACTGATCTTCCGTATAATTGATGAAAGAGCCTCTTTGAGAGCTGTAGGAAGTAAATAAAACTCTAGTTTTGTAATTTCATGTGATGAAACTCACTCTCTCTCTCTCTCTCTGCTATGACTTTTCAAGTTATGGCTACCTTTCCGAGTATTTAAAATGTACTCAAGGACAGACTTGATTAATAAGGACAGACATGAGATAAACCCGCGTGCCTACTGTCTCCATCCGTAGAAAATAAAACTTCAGCTCAGTTAGTTGTGCATATGTGTGTGCACCCATTGCACCTCGCTCCTACCGTACACAAAGTACGATGAAATTAAGGCTGCTCAGCCCATAAAGTGTCTGTTATACCTTCATAGTATACTTTTCTATTGCTGCGCAGCGTACTCTCAAGCCCTGTGAGCATGCTGCGCCGCCGTTCGTTACTACGCTAGGCTAGGCGCACACAGCCAAAAATAAAAATAAAAAATTAAAAAAAATAAAAAGCATGCACGCAAAATGTTATGTCTATTGAGCACGACTGGTACAGTTTGTTAGTAATTTCTAACAATTACTAGGATACCCCCCGATATTTTTTTTTTTAACATCTTCCCGTCAATTCCGTAATTTTACTTGGTTAGTGCGGCATCAATAGAAAATGCCGCGGTGATTGAAATGGATGATTGTTTTAAATACAAACCAGTGTTTTTTGATTGTTCTGGAATAGGTCGTCCGAAAAAAAAAAAATTACGGGAATCAAAGATGGGGGTTCGTCTTCGATTGGAAGAGGTCGCCCCAAAAAGCAGAAATTTACGAAAATCAGTGATGGAGATTTGTCTTCGAAGGGTTTGCCCCTTCATACAACGAGTGCCTGTACGACAGCAGCTACTACCAGTTCTACAGATGTGCTAGGTTCAGGTTAGGTTTTTTTCCCCCATGTTCCTTTACTACGGCGATAATTTATACTTGCAATGTGTACTATCATCTAGGTTATTTGACCTATCATTTTACATCAAGTGAGTTACGCTCATCAATGTCTGAAACAACAATTTGAACAAACCCGAAACAAGGTGGTTCCCATCTACAGCTACTGGCACAGTAGCTGCCCCAGGGACCACGCAGGCAGCCAGCATATTTTCACACTATTTTAAAACATCAAAATAATGTGAAGGGAGGGTGTTGGGGTCCTCAGACGGGACTAAAGAAAATGTAATGTATCAAAAGACTTGCTATTAATTAGTGTTTGTTTATTAATTATTATTTTTTGTTCTATTTTGTTTTATTGTTTTATTACGTATTTATTATTTTTGCTGGTTTCAGCATGTGCGGATTCTCTGGATCCCAGGGAGACATTTACACACACTCGCACAAGGGAGGCCAGTCTGCGACCACTTTTGCTTCTAACAAGGCTTCAAACATTGTGCACAGTCCAGACTTGTTCTCACTGTCAGGAAACACAGGAAGAAATTATTCGTTACATGGACTGTGGACCGACAGTATTTCTGTGTAGCACGTGCTGCACAGACATCCATCGGACTTTCCTATTTCATAAGCCATTTGTTTGGAAGGTGAGATAAAGCACCAAAATTTACAATGTTGGCACAACTGATATAGGATTAGGAGGTGTTTGAAATATTTCCAAAAGTGATTTATAGTAGTTCTTTTAGTTTTATTGTCTACATGGAACCTGTGCATCAATCATTGCTGTCTGTGCTGATGAATTCTACACTGTACACAGTAATAAAAGTAAATCTTTTTCATGCAATAATTTTGTGAAATATCCTTTTAATTGAATAATCCAATCGGGGGAGGGGGGTGAATGTTCATAATACTAGACATTAGATTTAGGTTGCTGGTTCGCCCCCGTGGAGAGGGGGGGGGGGGGGGGGGGGGGCACCTTACACGTTTTAACGTCTCTTTACCTTATAAGTCAGTTCAAATCCTTGTCCAAACTAAAACACAGTCATTAAAGGGGCACAACTGTACTTTGTGAAGGCTTCAGTTCGCAAAAAGCTTTTACTGGGCTTCAGTATACATACCACCCTATTGTCCCACCAAATGCTTTCACAGTCTTTCGTCCGTTCAAAGCGAACAGAGGCCCACCGGAATCTTGTGACTGGACACTGTCAAAAGATTGCTGCTGACGGACCTTGCCTTTTTGGCAAAGAACCGAGTTCCTAATGTCGCCCCACAAGTCATAACAGTTCGACCGCTCAGGGCAAGGGATCAGACACGGGACTTACGACTTCAGGACCCTGTTAGGGCTCTTAAAGTGTATCTGCGCAGAACTAAGCCACTAAGACAAGCGCGCTCACGCCTTTTCCTGCCCTTGGCTCCGGGCAGACGAGACATTTCGGTGCAAACTATCTCGTCTGCCCAGAGCCAAGGGCAGGAAAAGTTGGGTTATCCGTGAGGCGTATAAAGAGCTCGCCCCAGAACAAGCGAAAACGTCATCTCGACTCTGCGACTCACTCAGACTTGCAGTTGTTTTCTTGGGGTCTTGGTCACAGCCACGCCACGCTACGCTTTACGCCTTCAGACCTTCGCCACTCGCCAATGCCAGCTTGCCTCGGCGTCAACAACCACCACGCTTCAGCTACCTGGGCCTCAGCTATCCTCGCTCGTTACCACGCTTCGCCACTCTTCGCTCTCGTCACTGCATACCACCATTCCAGTGTCAACAACACCATTGCCACTGCCAAAGCCACCAACAACGCCAACGCCTACCGTCAGCCGCCTGAGGGTCTCACTTCGGTCGGCCTCTAAATTTAAAAAAAAATAAGTGAAATTAGAGAAGGTATAACCTGCTTGAGCCTGGCTTACTTCTAGCATAGACTAAAAGTTTTAAATCTAAACGTTTTTTATAACCAGATAACCTGAAGTTTTTTACCGCGCCACCTGGTTGGCTGCGGAACTGTAGTGCTACTAGCGTCGTAACTGGGTCAGCATCGCTCACCCAGTCAGCGTAGGAAAAGGTCAAACCCGCGGCCTAGTAGTAGACCGCGGCGATAGTCTCTCAGTTAGTACACTGTTCTTGGCTTAGCCAACTACAGTACATTATCCGGCGGCGTGCCCAACTGGTGGTCACGCTGTCCAGATTTAGATATTGGATACCATGGATGACCTCTTTGGGTCAATGTCCTCCTCTGATGGAGAAAAAAAACCCAAAAGAAAAAGACCTAAAATTAAACCTAGAAATAGGAAGCAGAATTCTGGTCTGCCAAATTCACCCCGCCAACTACGGCGTGGGGAGCTTAGGGTAACTTCTCCCCTCCCCGCCCCTACGGCACTGCTTATCAAGGATAAAGATAATTGACGTGTAGCCCGCTCAGAGATAACTCCGCCCACTGATCCAGCGTTCGACTTTGACCCGCTGGTCCGACAAACAACGTGCCACAGCGGAAAGCGATTATGGCTGCATCCATGTGTGTGAGTGCGCGCTTGTCAGACATTCCCGACGATATTTCGGAGCAATACTTGCCATACCCTATCACCCTTAGGCAGAGACAACGTGCAGATTTGTTTAGCTGTGAGCAGTACATTCAAAGCGTCCGAATTTTGTGTGCTTCATCTGGCTTTGACGTGCACGGAACAATTTTCCGCAGTCAACTGAGCGGCCAAGTGACGGAAAGCCACACTCAGTGCACCTGTCCATTGACCCAACGAAGAAGATGATTACAGATGCTTTCTGCACATGCAACGCAGGGTATGTATCAATTCTACATTATGCATTAAAAGTATAGACTGTGCTTGTCATAGTTTTAGCCGTTGACAGTTTGTTATACTGTGAGATGCCGTGTCATGTGTTCCATTGACGAAGGAGAGTTTGTGTTATCGTTTGTGCAAGAATTTTGATAAAGCCTGCGAATGTACTAAAACCGAGCACAATGCTGCATATGGCATGGTTTGCTTACAAACTTCCTAAGCTTGTGTGTTGCCGTGCTTTAAGTTTTAGCTGTGTTTTTTTTTTTCAGACTCGCTCATGTGCTTGCCATCCGACAGCAATGGGACAGACCCCATGAAAAAATTCCACTCCTGAGCCAGTTTCCATCATGATTTAGATTATTTCACGGAAACATCAGCAAGAAAAGGAAGCCCATCATTGCAATCTTTGATGACAACAGGTAAGTTTTACTTCAGTGTGCATATTTTGGTTGAAACTGTGTAATTTGAAGATACTGTTATTAGAATTGTATGTTCACACAATTGTGTATGTAATACCTGTATGCATACTTGTGTACAGTTCGTGTGTGTGTGTGTTGTCCCTGTGCATTAGCACGGTGAACAGTGAGTGTGGAAAGTAAATCTGTATGCACATAATTAATTTACACACACACTTTCTCTCTCTCTGTCTGCATGTGCAAAAATGACTGCTGATGACATGTAGAAGGTTTATTTATAACAGCACATTTAAAAGTATGGAAAACATGTCATCCTAGAACTGTCCCAAAAGAGCACATTATGTGAGTCGTTGCAGTTGTAGGAGCTCATGAGTCATTCTTCAGCATGGATGATAAGTTAACTAAGGAGGCAGTACTCTATTCTTAATATTTAAATGAATAAGAACTAATGGTTTCAAACACCCCACAGGTTAATTTTACCATCAAAACCGATTATGTCGTCATTGTCATCATCATCATCATCAGTCCCTTGCCCGAACTGGGCGTTGGGGGGACTGAAAGGCAGCAGCAACAGACAGTGCTCTCCACTGAGTTCTATTTTGGGCGGTGGCAAGCAAGTCTGACATCTCGAGTTCGGTCCATTCTTTTATGTTTGCGACCCAACTCTTTCTCTGACGACCTCGCCGACGACTTCCTTCGAGAGTGCCTTGGAGGATAGTCTTGGACAATGTGTTGTGTCGGGTCACGTGGCCAAACCAAGCAAGCTTGCGCCGTTTCACGGTTGCCAGAAGGGGTTCATGTGGGCCCACCAGGGAAGTGACGATGCTCCGTACATATTCGTTGGTCTTGTGCTCGCGGTACGAGATGCGGAGCAACTTTCTCAGGCACTTGTTCTCAAAGGCCTGGATTTTCTTTTCTGAGTCTGCAAGCAGTGTCCAAGTCTCACAGCCGTAGAGTAGAATAGACACTATGAGGGACTTGTAAAGCCTGTACATTATACATGACAATGTCGTCATTGTACATGACTTCTATTTGTGGGTGCGGGTGTGGCTGGCCAAGCCAATCCTGGAGCCACACCTGCGAGGGCAATGGGGGCACTGGAATTAAACTACGACATAAATATAACTAAATGTGGATATGCAGTTGTCAGAGCAGTTATTGAGATAAATGCTCAGACACTACATATCCACATTCAGTTATATTTATGTCTCATAGTTTAATGCTATGTAAACATGGGCCAAAGGGGGCGTGAGAGGTCAGTGGGTTAAAATGATTATCTAAATTCTGCTCAAAATCCTGCAGGCATATATGGCTTGGCTGGCACACAGCTGTTCAAGTTTCTGCACATGAGCGCGAGTTGCCTCAAGCTGCACCCTGAGATGCTTCTTCTCCGGAAAGGATCAAATCTGAAACAAATGAAATCAGTACGGCAGTGTAATGACACAGAAAGCAGTCGTCAACTGTGATATAAATACAGAATGTTTGATTTTATTTATTCTATGTTACAGGTACCACTTATGGAACAGGAGCTGTTGCCTTTGACTACATCACTTGATTGTGGAGATGTCATATTAAATCAGATTGAGCAGACCAGATTATCTTGTGGTGCTGAGGAACATTAAATGTCTTCACTGCTTTTCTGTCTGCTAGTTAGAGACTCTGCATCTGTAGCTGCACTTGTACTGTTGACAACAACAGCAAAACCTTTGTTACAAACAGTGCCTGAATTAAACAGCATTTAAAACGAGAAAGGCAAAGCTAAAAGGGGGAGGACAAAACTTGTTGCACAGACATGAATGACACTGTATTCTTCCTGGTCACACTTGGCATCTGTAGCTGCACTTGTACAGTGATAATATTATTAAAAATGTATTAGTTAAATGGATAATTTTCATATTGTATGTACACCCTTTGTCAAAGTTTACATCAACAAACATGAAGTTAATGATATGTAGTAAATCACATTGTGTTTGTTGCTGTAAACTCAAAGGGTGTTGCCACCATAGGAGCTTGTTTCGTGGCATCTTACATACTTGTGTGCAGCCACGTCTTTTGCCTAAAATAAACAGATTGTTCGCATCCTAGAAACTGCTGTTTGTGTTCCTGTAGTGCGTGCATGTGTAAAATGTATATTTTTGTGTACGAGAGAGTGTGCTAGTGTGTATGAAAAGTGTGTGAAGGAACCGTGAGTATGCTTAGACATAAAGAGATTGCGAAATGCAAATTGGTGCATACCTTGGAGCAACCAGTGTTTTGCGTGAACGTTTTTGATGCAGCTCTGTCGACGGTCGCTTTTTGGGAGGTGGTCGCTGGTGTGTGTGACTTGTCCCACTGCTGGGCAAAGCAGGGCATGCTGGCAGCGGGTCTGGAAACGCTTCTGACGGTTCGCCATTGACAAAATGCTGTAAATAAAATTAATCCATATCATACCGAGGCTAAAAGCTTCAAATTTGTACACTGCCATATGCAAGCTACATTGACTGAGTACTTACAGATAAACATGACTAGGGTGGTGCCAGAATAGCTTGGCGCCTAGAGGCGCCAAGGTATTCTGGCACTACCCTTGCACTATATTAGACTTATTTCACACACTGGTTGTATTCCAAATGATGAGGGTTAAAAAACATTCAACAGAGCTATCTCTCGCACTCGTACACTGTGCTTTCACCATCATGAGTAGCTACTGAGAAACGCCGGACTTGCTGTATGAGTGATCTTACCACCTTCGGCCTTCAGTCAGATATTTACATGGGCAAACTGACATTACCCGTTTCATTTTTATAATGAACAAATTCAGGAGAAATGAATATGAACTGACCTTTGTGCAAACGAAGAGATGTCAGTTTCCATCCCGGTACGGCTTGACGTTCACTGACTGTGCAGGCTGCTCGACTCGTCAGCGGCGGTCTACAGACTACACAATTTGATACATCGCATGCAATTGCATGGCTACGGCGGTTTTGGGAATGGTATGAACCTTACACCACATTCTAGACGCTCAGGATATATGAAATCGCTGTTGCAAAGACCCCCACGCGCACGTTTCCGCCATTTCTTTTCTCTCTCCGTTAACTTCCTCACCAGCTTCAATGTCGGACCAACATAGCCGATTTCTCGCATCACGCGGGTGTGTCTCATTCGCGCATTTTGATTGGTTAGCGCTGACCCGTCAGTCAGGAACCGGCTACACGTCAATTCTGAGGGTGCTAGCTCGCAGGCAGACACGTCCTGCGAGCATGCTGCATCAACTAAACCTAAACCTAGTAGTGATACTGCTAGTGAGGCATTTTCTGTTCTGGAGAAACCTAATGCTGAAGAGGTTGGCCCAGGGGCAGACTTGTTGTCCTGTGGACCCACCTCGACAGCTGAACCTAAACTTGTTAACAACACTGATAAGCAGTCAGTTCTTCAAAATCTTAGCCAAAAGGATTCCCCCACCAAATCCCATACCGGCACACCTGACCAGGATATGGACAGTGTTGGGCCGGGGGAGGAGGAGGCCTTCAGTTTGAAACAGTATCTAGAGGTCGTCGTCACAAAAACGTTAAAAGTCGAAACAGAGAGAGGCCCACTGACGGAATCCTGGTCGAACCAGTTGCGGAGGAGTGGTGCAGGTTCCCGGTCCGTCTTCGGGCATCCGCAATCATGGAACGAAGCAGCCACACATTTGTGAGGCTGCCGGGACATCTCCGTCAGAAATCTCTCTAAGACCGATAGGTCAAAATCTCTGGATAATTTCCTACCCGAACGCTCGGGCACAACAAAAACTCAGTACAAAAAATAACATAGGGGGAGCACACGTTGAGTGTGTTATCCCCGTTCCTAGAGTGGTGGGCGTTGTCCACGGTGTCCCCCATGCTGAGGATCCCGTGGAAGTTGCCAACACACTCAAACAGCAAGGTTTCTGTGTCACTGTTACCCGCCTTAAAAACCGAGATGGCACGGCCTCTAGGGCCATAAAAATAGACTTTTTTGGGCTTGACCAATCTACCATCTAAAATTAAAATTGGAGCTCTTCTCTGCCCGCTGGAGCCGTATGCACCCACGGCGGCACATGTGTGCCAACTGTTGCCGATTGGGTCACACGGCAAAAGTGTGCAGAGTGAAACAAGCGACTTGTGTTCGCTGCGGGAGCACAAAACACCGTCGTGCGGACTGTCCCGACACGGCGGTGCCAAAGTGTGTCAACTGTGGTGGCCCCCACAGTGCTGCTTATCACAGAAATGTCCAAAGATAATTCTTTTCCGTGAGGCAAATAAAATAAGAAATCAGAGTTATATACCGTACAAAGCAGCGCTCTACAGAGCTCAGTCAAATATTAATCAACGGGCAGCTGCCAAGGAAAGCAATCTCCACAGGCCTGCCTCCCCTAGTTTAGACAAGTCCGCCTGGACTAAGCCTTTGATGCTGTCCAGTCGGACCCAAAATCCTCTGATCTTGAACAACTTTTCCAACAGCCTCAGTCAAAATTTAGAAGTTACGACAACTGCAGTCGCTTCTACAATAGAAGCGATTCAGGTCAAGGAAACTGTTCTTGGACAGTCAGAACTGCAGACTAAAACTTACAAAGAAACTGGTCAACAGACTGATGATATTTTAAGTGAAACAAGCTCTCCTCCGGTTGCCAACCAGATGGAACACTGCCCCCCGTCGGGACTCTGTACCCAGGGGGAAGGTGTGTCCGAATCTGGCACGGAGAATGAAACTAGTAACAGCTACAGTACCCATCAGTGGAGAGATAAACTACTGAGAGATACGCAGAAAAAGATGACTGAGCTAACCTTGATAGCCAAAACTGGAGATTGGCGCAAAGTTATGAAGGCTCTTAGTGACCTACTAAACCAAGCAGATCTGTGGCATACTCTTCTTTCCAAAGAAAATGTCTTAGAACAGCTTGAGAGAAAAGTAGCAAGCTAGACAGTCAATATTTTAACCTATTCTTAAAACTGATCTTTTTTAGTTTTTAACCTTAATTGAAGTAAAGTTCTTTAGTTTTGTCCGTTAAAGAAAAGGACCGTTGTTTTGTTGGGAATAGAGTCGGATTGGCCTTTGACCACTGACAGCAGATCATAGTTATATTTATTGAGTGTAGATATAGAGTGCGAGATATGTTTTTACTGGCCGTGTGGCTTTGTCCACCGACCCTCTTAGCTAATTTTTAACCCTGGTCCCTTCCCCCAAAATTTCCCCTCCTAAACTATAAAGTCAAACTAGCTAGTCCCTGATACTAGAAATAGGACATAGGGACAGTAAGCCAGATTCAAGCAAAGCGAAAACGAACGTTCATCATGATCTCTCTCACTTCAACCTCACTGCTTGAAGGTTGTTTTGTGGGGCTTGGTCATAGCCACGCTACCTTTGCCTGCCTGAACTTCGCTCACCAGTTACATGCCAGTCTGCCAAGGCGCTACATGCCACTACTCTTCAGCTACCATCAGCCTGAACCACCTACGCTTCCTACGCTCTGCTGCCCGACTACGCTTGCCCAAACCAACCGGCCACGCTGTCGTCACTGCTAACCACAACGCCAGTGCCAGCACCACCACCGCTACAGCCACCAACAACGCCAGTGCCTACCGTCAGTCGCCTCTACGAGTCTCACTTCGGGTCGGCCTCTGAAATTTCCAAAAAAAAAAAAAAAGAAGAGAAAAGCGAAATATCAGAGAAGGTATACGTTTGAGTCTGGCTTACTATAGGTCAATTTTAAAATAAGTCACTAAACGAAGCAGTTAGTATAGCTATCCACCACAGCTACCCTTGGTACTGTACGGATACTAGTTTGTAAACAACGGCGCCGCACTGGGTCAGCGTAGCTCACACGGTCGGCGCAGCATAGGACAGCCTAGCCTCCCAGCCCACAAATAATTTTATGTACTCAAGACCTGCTGCGACTATCTATAGTGCCGCGCGGATCTCAGCCTAAATAATATCTGGGTCAGCGGCGCTCACCTGGTTGACGCTGCATTAGATAGCCTAGCCTTCTAGCCCAGTCAGCTATACTCAAGGAGCCTTGCGGCGCGGCCACTATTGGCAACGCCACCTCGGCGTGAATAATTAAATGGAGAATGTAATTGGTACAATCTCCGACTCTTCTTCCGTAGAATCTTCTTCCTCTGATGGGAAAAGTTCCAAACGCAGCCGATCTCCTTTGCGAGTGAAGCCACAGAAGAAAATCAAAAAGCACAGGTGCAGGGGGCGTAAACCTGCTATTCCGCCTCCTGACCTACTAAACGAACTAAATAGAACCTAGCTTGTCAGAACAATCTCAAACTGGTGAACTTTCATCACCAGAAAGACTCACTGATACTGATACTGACCCAAGTCTGGACTCAAGACTAGATTGGCCTCCTTGCCCAATAAAAAGAAAGGCCCCTTTCCGGCTTAGCGCCAAGATATCTCCAATTCAAATACTACCTGCTGAAGATCTCAAACCAGTGCGTGATACGCACCAAAACAGCCTAACTAGTCAAAATTCTGAAACATTAGCTATTCTAAATCATGTAATTAACTCCTCCACCGGCCTGCCTAGCTCCCCGGCGGAGGTGGACATGGTGTTGGATGTGGAAAAAGAAAAAGACAATCCCCCCCCCGGCACTCTGCCCAGCTCCCCGGTGGAGGTGGGCATAGCGCTGGACGAGGAAAATGATAACTTTGAGACAGTCCACCATAACAAAAACCGCAGACCCCGTAGAAATTATCTAACTAGGGAGAGACCCGTCGGGGACACAGCCGTACCTATCACGGAGGAGTGGTGCAGGTTCCCGGTCCGTCTTAGGGACCTGGGGACCGGTGCCACTCTCATACGTGAACATGGAACGCAGCAGGTGCACATTTGCCAGGCTGCCGGCGTGTCCCCCTCGGAGATCTCCATGAGGCCTATTGGCCACAACATGTGGATTATTTCTTGCCCTAATCTCAGGGCACAGACAAGGCTTAGCCAGAAACTAAACATTGGAGGTGCTAACGTAGAATGTTCCATCCCTGTTCCAAAGGTGGTGGGCGTTGTCCACGGCGTCCCTCATGCAGAGGACCCCGGGGAGATCGCCTCCTCCCTTCAAAAACAGGGCTACAATGCTACTGCTAGAGTAACCCGACTTACAAACCGGGCCATCAAAATTGACCTTCACGGTATCATCAACTTACCCCTCAAAATAAAAATAGGAACTCTACTCTGTCCTCTCGAGCCCCCCCACCGGGTCTGCCCTAGGGGACCTTGGTGGGGTTGTCTACTTTTTAGTTCCTAGGGTCACCTTGTCTAACCCCTGCAAGGTGGGTTCTACTCTTTTGGGGGTTTGTATTTCTGTCTTTCTGGTCCATTCATCTGTATTTTTCTTTTGAAATTCTCCCTCCTGTCTGCGCTTCATGCAGTTCTTTTCTTCATTTAGCGCAGGCACGTCCTGAGAAGGCCTTTGTCGCTTGCGGGATGTAAAGCAATCTATACTCACTCACTCCTCTCGAGCCGTTTGCCCCATCGGTGGCACCTTGTGCCAACTGTTGCCGACTGGGGCATGCCGCGAGAGTTTGTAAAACACAAAAACCTACCTGCGTCCGCTGCGGAAGCAGGTCCCACCCCCGTGCGGACTGTCCCGACACGGCGGTGGCCAAATGCGTAAACTGTGGCGGGCCACACAGCGCCGCATACCAAAAGTGTCCAAAGATCCTCCTCTACCGTGAAGCTAACAAGATCAGGAATAAAAACTATATTCCTTATCAAGAGGCCCTTAGGAGAGCTCAGCTCAACATAAATCAAAAAGAAATTAGACAGGAAACTAAGACCCATGGCTCCGCCTCTCCACAATTGGACAGGAATGCCTGGATCAAACCACCTATTCTCCCTAGACAGCCTCAAAAAATCCAGACACGGGTCATTCACGTTCCAAAACCTAGGCTAAGTCTTAGCAAACCTACTAACTTGCAAATTAACAGCTCTGACCTCCCTCCAATGACCGTACCTCATATCGAGCCTCGCCCTACACCAGGACTTGTTTCCCATTGTAGGAAGAGGCTCGATTTCGGCTCAGAAAGAACTAACTTGAAAGATAATTCAGTCCAGTTCACCCCATGCAGAGCTAAGATTCTAACTGATGCCAAGACTGTCATGGACTCCCTGGTGAAAGCCATGACCTCTAGAAATCCAAAAGATATCAGTCTGGCAATGACAAACATCTACCAGCTGATTATGGACCTGCCGGTGGCCTCCTTTGGCACCATCTCACACCATGTGCGCGCGGCCTTGCCCCGCGCCACCAGCTAAATATAGCAATTAATACACGCGGTCTGCCCCGTGCCCCCCACTTGTGGCGAGCGCGGGGCAGCCCGCGTCACTATTAATAATCCACCACGGCTGGTGATCACTAGGCCGTAGAACCAGATTTTTAACAATACGCTCTTAACCTGATCTTAATCTTATAACCTTTTTTAACCAGAGAATAATTCTCCCCGGATTGTATATACTTGATTTTAAAAGAAATAAACGACTTCTTTCTCAATTAAAAGTCTTTTTAACTGTTCGACTGAAAAGGACCCTTGTCGTTGTGAAGATAGGGAAAGGCCTAGCCTCCCGATACCAATAAAGTAGATAACTAACGCAAATAAGTGAGATGAAAAGATATAAAACCGGTCAGCGACCTTGCCTGCCGACCTTCTTAGCTCTTTTTATTCTGGCCCCATCCCCCCTCACCCCCCCCCCCCTCTTTTACCAAGTTAAACGAGCTAATCCCTGCTTGAATCTGGCTTACTGTCCCTATTCACTATGGTTAGTATAAGGGACTATCTCATTTTACATTGTTTTGGGGGAAGGTGGGGGGATGGGGCCAGGTAAAAGGTTAGCCAAGAAGGTCGGCGGACAAGACCGTACGACCAATAAGAAATTTAATCTCACAAGTTCTGCCCACTGTCGTGTTGGTTTGGTCTAATTGGGGGATATAAGTTCCCCAACTAATTTACAGCGGTCCTTTTCATTTTAAAATAGACTTTATGTTACGATTGTGGTTGTGTTTTCCTGTGAGAGCGTACATGTGTTATTCGTAGGTAACGATATGTTGTTTATTTGAGCTATCACGGTTATGATTTCGTGCCTTTTTAGTAAGATTTTCTTTTGTTCGTGAGTAGAGCCGACTCATTTCGTTTTGTTGTGTTTAGTCCGGTGCGTTGTAGAAGGGTCGCACTGTCTGGTGGCCTCGTAAGTGTCACGTCGGTTAGTTGACATCGCTACATTTTTCGCTACTTTTTGTTTTCCTGTGCGCGTGTAGTGAGCAGCTTTTATTTTGTTTGGTGAATGTTCTCGTACCTTTTTGAGCTATCATAGATAGGGATACCATACTTTTATGTGTCTTTATTATACGCTAGAATTTAGAGCTAAAGTGAGCAGCCGTGTTTTTGTAGCCTGATATATTGTTTCTGGAAAATTCATGTTAATGAGTTTCGGCTGCGCGTTTTGTTCTGATTGGTTGAGTTATATGATTTCCGTAGAAGATTCTAGATTTTGATAGTGTATATAAGGAGGGCGCTGGGAAAGCCCATTAGTACATTGTCTTGCTTTGTCAGTTGTAGAGATACGCAGTTTATTGCGAGAGACGCTGTGTATGAGAAACTTTGAGTCGTAGTATGGACATAGCAGAAGAGACTTTGTATTCAGTAGTTTGTGCATTTGAAAGAGCATTACTGTGAGGATATCGCATCGCTGAATTAAATATTGTTGGAACTGTTACTCCAGTTTTGTCTACATCCTTAAGCCACGGTTGACGGATTGCAGCTGAATGAGGTCTATTTAAAAGAACTCTACGTGCGTGTGTGTCTGGTGTGTTTATCATACTTCGACTACAACTCCACCACGTAACACTTTAATTCAAGAAAAATAAGACTATGTACAACCGGGGTTTATTGCCCGGCAAAAGATTATTCTATAGTTAAAAAGAAGATATTTAAAAGATAAAAGCGAATATTAAAAGACTGGTTTAGATTACTAGCCTATTGATTATTTTGTTAGTGGCGCAACAAAGTGCGCATGTATTGTGCTACTTTTATGTGGTACCATAAGTGATAATTATATCAAGGATTTGCTGGTAGAAGCTGGTTAGTAGCCGACTGAGGTCTATATTGGTACCTGTGTTCACAGCTTGGATAAGAGAATCCATGATGGACCTAATATCCTCTATGATTTTAGTTCTACTTGAGGTAGGTGGAGCAGGGCTATCGTTTAATCTCCCTGTGCCGTGGTTGAGTCTCTTCCTGCAGCGGGAGACAGGTCAGTCCCGGAGCAGGGGAGGACTCAGTGTGATGTACGACCAGGGGAGGGGGAGAACTGTTTGTTTGAGGATTAGTAGGTCTGACGAGGCTTAGTCTAGGTTTTGGCTTTGGAATGGTCGTGATCAGAGGTTTTTGAGGCCGCCTGGGCGGAACAGGCGGAATGGGGGGTTTTACCCAGGCAGTCTTATCCAAGTTCGGGGAGGCGGTCCTGTGAACTTTATTCTGGACTGCTCCTCGCTCATTGATATTTAGTTGGGCTCTAGGAAGAGCCTCTTGGTAAGGGATATAGGTCTTATTTCTGATTCTGTTAGCCTCGCTGTGAAGAAGTATTGTCGGACACTTTTGATATGCGGCGCTGTGTGGCCCGCCACAGTTCACGCATTTAGCTAGCGCCGTGTCGGGACAGTTCGCACGGCAGTGGTCCCTGCTTCCGCAGCGGACACAGATGGTGTTTTTAGAGTTGCACACTCTTGCCACGTGCCCTAGTCGACAGCAATTGGCACAGGGTGCCAAGGACGGGGCATATGGCTCGAGTGGGCAAAGGTGCCAATTTTGATTTTAGGAGGCAAGTTGGTGAGCCCATGAAGCTCAATCTTTTTGGCTCTGGAAGCCGAGCCATCACGATTTAAAAGTCGGATGGCAGTAGCTTTATATCCCTGAGATTTTAATAAGAGGGCGATCTCCACGGGGTCCTTAGCATGGGGGACACCGTGGATAACGCCCACTACCTTAGGAGTGGGGATGGAACACTCTACATGTGCTCCACCGATTTCTGTCTTTTGACTCAGTTTATGCTGTACTCTGGAATTTGGACATGAAATGATCCACGTATTATATCCTATGGATCTCATGGAGATTTCCGACGAGGACACGCCAGCCGCCTGACAGATGTGCGGCTGCTGCGTCCCATGTCTGTGGATGAGAGTGGTGCCTGTCCCCAGGTCCCTAAGTCGGACCGGGAACCTGCACCACTCCTCCGTGACTGGGTCAGCAGTGTCCCCACCGGGTCTCCTCCTAAATTGATGAGTTTTTCGAGGTCCACGATTCTTGTTTTGATAGACTTCGAAATTCTCTTTAGCCTCTTCCTCGTCCTCCGCCAATACCCCACCCGGGTCTGCCCTGGGGGACTTGGGTGGGGTTAGGCATTTTTTAGTTCCCAGGGTCACCCTGGTCAGCCCCACAGGGTGGGTTTTTCTCTCTATTCTGGGGCATGTGTTTCTGTCTACCCTTTGTCCATTCACCTGTATTTGCCTTTTTAAAACTCTCCCTACTGTCTGCACTGCCTGTAGCTCTTGATATTGGATGTGTGTTGCTAAATGGTCTTAGCTTTATTTAGGCCCCATGTTGTAGGTTTATTTAACGTATTTGACCGGCTGGCGACATACATTCAATTTTCTGTTTAGTTTTTTTTTCCACAAGCAGTGCAGGCACGTCCTGAGAAAGCCTTGTTGCTGTCGGGACGTTAAGCAATGTACAATCAATCAATCAATCGTCCTCCGCCAAGCCCTTCTCCACCAAGGGATCGGGCAACTTGGCAGGGGAGTTGTTAGAGGAGAATGCCTGACTTAAGTTTTCTGGAGATAGAGATTTCCTTCCGGTTAGCATGATGACACTTTTAGGAGTGTTACATACGTCTGTCTCTGGGCTCAAAGGGCTCAGAGGCGAGATCGTTGGTGGTACAAAGTCACCAATGATTTAGGATTTGTTGAATCGGACTGGGTGCGCTGGCACTTCGTTTGCTATCTGAGTCAGTTAAGGTTTGTTTCGACGGACTTAATACGTTAGTGTTTGTTTTGCTATCTGGGCCAAGAGGCAGAGCGGCAGACAAAACAGCAGAATTTTGTACCGTGCGTTCTGGCGAGCACGGCATGCGTTTGTTTTTTACTTACTGAGCCAGGAGGCGTATGGGTAAGTCTACGCTTCCTGTGACGTTGCTTTTTAGTTTTTGTAGGCTTCGCTCTCAAGGGAGATCGGCATTGTTTGAAGGTTTTCCATCTGAGAGCTTTTCTGAAGATGTTGAGTTGGATAAGTTAGATCCAAACAATTCTTCCATTGGAAAGTTATTTTTGAGTTGACACCTATGCGGCGTGGCCAAAAAAACAACAACAAAACAACAACAAAAAAAAGAGGCCGCGCCACAGGGTATCACTGGGCTGGTATGCTAGGCTAGCCTACGCTGCGCCAACTAGGGCGCACCACAGAGACGTGGCTAGACTGGGAGGCTAAGCTATCCTATGCTGCGCCGACTGGGTGAGCGAAGCTGACCCAGTTCGGTGCGATTGTTTAGTTTGTAACTGCCGCGCGGCACGAGAAGTGGCTGCGGCAGGTTCCTGATTTCAACTGTTAACTGGTTATAATTTTTTGGGCTGGGGGGACTAAGCTACCCTATGCAGCGCTGACGAGGCAGGTAAACCGACCCAGACAGACGCTATTTTTGGTTTTAAGAAAGCTGTCCCTACAACGAAGTACCCAACGGAGAAAGAAACACGCTTAGAAAAGATGGGTACAACACAATTTATTAATATTTCGGGTAAATACCCTTTGTCAAAATAGACAAACAAACAAACAGAGAGATTAGCCGCTACTTATCTTCATTGGCAGAAGGAATGTGTCAACTGAAGGAGGTGACGTAAAATAAAATAAAAGGAAGAACAAAAGTGCGGAAAAAGTAAAAATGACGTCAACAAAAAATCGTGAGAGAGACTCGGAAAGAACCTGAACACGAGAGACAAGAGTATGTGCAAGCACGTGCAAGAGCGAGCGAAAGAAAAGGCGGGGTGTAGATGAGGCCAGAGAAAGAGAGAGAGAGAGAGCGAGAGAGAGTTGGGTACTTCTTTGCATATTACACACTTGGCAGTCACCTTTTTGGTCTGGATTGTCCCTACAACACTTAAGGTGAAGTAGTGGACACTTACGTTTTCTGCTTTAGGAGGTTAAGAATAGAGCTAGTAACTATAAGATTAGTCTATAGTAAGCCAGGTTCAAGACGGCATATACCTGCTCTGAAATTTCACGAGCGAAATTTAGAGGCCGACCGAAAGGAGTTCCAACAGGCGTTGTTGTAGTAGTAGGTAGTGGCAGTGGTTACTGGATACGGGCGAGAGAGAGATAATAGGAGATTTTTTGGGCAATTTCTATCATCGTCATAATTTTGCTATTTTTGATAACAAACTCACAATGACCGCATCACTCATTTTTCTCGGATTCTCTTTTTTTTTACTCAATATAAGAAGAGATCTGTAAGACAATGAATTCAATAAAGCCGCATCAGTCATTAAATTACGCCAATTTTTAATATTAAAATTATGACCCCCCCCCCATTATGCCCCCGTTATTACCCAATCAACCCTTTGATTTTAAAAAAGTGACGAGCATGACCGATGCGGCCTTATTGATCTGATTATCTTTTAAATCTCTTAGTATCTATCTCTATAACTATTGTCTTTATGAACACCTAATCATGTACCTGTCTAAGTGATTTAAGTAGAACTTTATACTTATTAACAAGTTACAACTAACTTTTAGGAACCTGCAGAGGTAACCTTTAAGTTACTTATCATAAGAACTTATTAATTACTTACCATAAGAACTTATTAATTTCTTACTGTAAGTTCTTATAAGTTCTTACAACAACTTGACTTAAGTCACAACTTACTCGGTCAGATTTGACAAGATACAAGGACAATAATAAAAAAAAAATTTCTCAGTAGTACTCTGGCGGTGGTGCAGATGGGGCTAAACAATCAGGCACAAGTGGTGTAAATGACGTGTCATCTCTCTGCGAAGCATACAACAAAAATATTGATTGATTACCAAATCTGATTTTTATTTGCTTAAAAGATTGTGTAGATTTTCTGTGGTTTCCTGAACTCCGATCTGTTTTCCCATCTCTAAAAAACTAGCTTTTAGTTCTTCAACATTCACGGGAGATTAACTACGCATCTTATTTTGTATTTCGGACTTCTGTTTCTTATAATTATTTAAATCATCCTGGACTCGCTTAAATTCATCGTCATCAATAAAATTATCATTCAATGCCTTACTGATAATAAGTTTCATACTGCTCAGCTTTGCACCAGCCAGCGTACTCAACGCTTCATGTTTCTGTAATTTCGTGTGAAACCTCTTGTTTAAGACTTCCAAACCAAAGCAAGCCAGGCATGTAGCAACGCTAACACCCTCAAATGCAATTCCAATTAAACTTCCAATTCCTGTGGCAAACAGAACAATACCCCCACAGAACAACCAGCTGAAACGGCACCAACAGCCATTGAAGTATTTTGAACAGAATTGAAAACGGTCTTATACCGTCTCTTACATCTGGAGTACCTCTTCACTTTCCAAATATTTAATTGCTTCTGTAATATTCATTAAACGAAATGCGTCTGCCTGTAATGTTTTATCTGATGCAATTGGTACAGCTGTCGCATGTGGATCAGGCGCAAGCGTTGTTTTAGTCGTCACAATTGATTCAGACGGCTCAAGCGTCGAAAGTATGGGATAGAATTTTGGCATTTTTTTTTAATGACATATATATATATATATATTTTTTAAAATTTATTTAATCAGTGATTACATTTTGCAACTCATCAAGAGTATATAATTTGCTAGCATAATAAAACGAAACAAGATCAATATGTTCAAGGTTTATGTAACTTAGACGAACAAAAGTTGTTTTGTCGACAACCACCTTGACAGCGAGAATACTGCTCGAAACATTAATAACATCTATATTTTTTGTAATAGCAATAAAGACCTTTGTTGATTCTGATACTGTTTCATCCCATGTAAGTTTTATTCCCTGTGCAATATTTGCCTCTTTCACAGAAGCTATAGATCTCAAGATAATTTCAAATACTATTGTCGCTTCTCTAGCCACGACTAAGCTTGCTGGCATAAACACAACAGAAGTATCTGATCTTCCCTTTCTAGTTGTAAGAAGATACCGTCGTTTCTCATAATTTTCAACTTTCAGTTTATCTCTGCTATTGTTGTCTGGGGCAAAACTTGGAACAAGACTTGCAATCAGCGGCCCAGAATTAACAACCTTCCTAAACACTAAGGTGCCTTCGTCATCAGTGTATACATAAGGACTAATAAATTCAATCTTTATGTCCCAGTCAATTACGGGTGCTGGTGCCGGCACAGGTGAAACAACCCACTTATTACCCACATGTATTAAGTTGTAGGGCACATTATTTACTGGAACTGGTACAGTAACATCACGCAGCTGACCAAGTTTAGGAATCTGTCTTTCACCGTCTTTCATGTCAACAATTACTTTTCGCTTGTACATACCAGTCGAATCAAGTTCAAAACCATATATTTCTCCAATTTCCCCTTCCTTCTCAAAATCCTGTATGTCTGCCAAATCTTTCAACTCTGTTACTGGACATGCAACTGGTATGATTCTCGGCTTTGGACCAGCACTCATTTTTATAAACAAAAATAAATTATTTAACTTCTAGTACAACACTAACATAACAACTGGTTTGTCATCCTGATTAGTTACAGATATACACAGTGACTCAAAGAAACTAGAACCTAATTTCTTAAACTGCAAATTAGGAAATCTAGCAACCACACTTTCACAATAGGGTGCAGTTCCAGTTGGTAAGCATCTCAACAAAGTTGAAGGCTTTCCATTGTGAACATTTTCAGTTGTGTTCAGTTCTTTCAAATAAACATTTAGTACTGTATGTACTGACAAATGAACAGGGTGTTTTCCAGTTATTTTATCTTTTTTTGGTGTTAGTAGACGTGCGAATGGTAATGATAATGATGCCCAATCTTCATCTGGAAATGTAACAAAAAAACCAAATAACCTTCCAAGACTAATTGATAATGAATACTCACTACCTTTTGGAAATTCCAATGTAACAAGTAAGTTAGCCGGATTTAAAGTTGCTTTAATTTTATATCCATTTTGTAGCCATTCAGCTAAAGTACTAAAGTCATAATACCCAGATCGTAAAGTATCATCAATAATGATGCCATCAGCTACAAAATATTTTTATATCATCTTCTACATTAAACCACTTTACACTGTAAAACATTTCATGGATAGCTACAGCCTTGCTACCATCACAACCCCACCCGGGTCTGCCCTGGGGGACTTGGGTGGGGTTAGGTATTTTTTAGTTCCCAGGGTCACCCTGGTCAGCCCCACAGGGTGGGTTTATCTCTCTATTCTGGGGCATGTGTTTCTGTCTACCCTTTGTCCATTCACCTGTATTTGCCTTTTTAAAACTCTCCCTACTGTCTGCACTGCCTGTAGCTCTTGATGTTGGATGTGTGTTGCTAAATGGTCTTAGCTTTATTTAGGCCCATGTGTTAGGTTTATTTAATGTATTTGACCGGCTGGCGACATACATTCAATGTTCTGTTTAGTTTTTTGTTTTTTTTTCACAAGCAGTGCAGGCACGTCCTGAGAAAGCCTTGTTGCTGTCGGGACGTTAAGCAATGTACAATCAATCAATCAATTAATTGCTACCATCACGATTATCAATCCCATTAGTTAACCACACTGGTTTGCTTGTGTCAAGATTTGTTAAGGTAATAAACATTTTTATTATCTCATAAAAAAGAAGGATGGAATTTAAATCACCAACCATTACCACTACAAACGCATTTCAATTTAACATGGATGCCAAGTACAATGTCGCACCTACTTATGAACAGAAAATAATTCAACTAAATCAGCTTGATATAGCTGTAAACGAACAAATGATTGATTGTACATTGCTTAACGTCCCGACAGCAACAAGGCTTTCTCAGGACGTGCCTGCACTGCTTGTGAAAAAAAAAAAAATAAACAGAACATTGAATGTATGTCGCCAGCCGGTCAAATACATTAAATAAACCTAACACATGGGGCCTAAATAAAGCTAAGACCATTTAGCAACACACATCCAATATCAAGAGCTACAGGCAGTGCAGACAGTAGGGAGAGTTTTAAAAAGGCAAATACAGGTGAATGGACCAAGGGTAGACAGAAACACATGCCCCAGAATAGAGAGAAAAACCCACCCTGCGGGGCTGACCAGGGTGACCCTGGGAACTAAAAAATACCTAACCCCACCCAAGTCCCCCAGGGCAGACCCGGGTGGGGGTGTAAACGAACAAGATTTATTTCAAGTTAAAGTACCAAATCCGTTTGACCATTACCTAAACCCTCCAATAACAGATGATGCTACTGCAAGAAAGTGGTCCTCAAGTCCACTACAGATGTTTCAAAACCAACTCAACTTTGCTATACTGTGTTCTACTACAGGCTGTGGTGTTTCATTCACAGACCACTTAAATCACTCAAACAAACTTATTAGGTCAGTATATCGTTTTCATGTTTATTACCAGCTTAGACGTATACTGTCAGAACTGCATACACCACTGCCCACCGAATCCAGTTTTAACAGGTTTAACAACCCCATGGATATGAAAGCATTTGAACGCATATGTAATGAATTTAACATCAGCCCCCGGTATGACTTCACACAAAAACTTGATGATCACAACGGCATGGGTACATTGTATTATGCTATGAGTCACAGACAATACCCTCAAGCACTGGCCTGGTTACACTTCATTCTCTCCCCACCCGGGTCTGCCCTGGGGGACTTGGGTGGGGTTAGGTATTTTTTAGTTCCCAGGGTCACCCTGGTCAGCCCCACAGGGTGGGTTTTTCTCTCTATTCTGGGCATGTGTTTCTGTCTACCCTTTGTCCATTCACCTGTATTTGCCTTTTTAAAACTCTCCCTACTGTCTGCACTGCCTGTAGCTCTTGCTATTGGATGTGTGTTGCTAAATGGTCTTAGCTTTATTTAGGCCCCATGTTGTAGGTTTATTTAACGTATTTGACCGGCTGGCGACATACATTCTGTTTAGTTTTTTTTTCACAAGCAGTGCAGGCACGTCCTGAGAAAGCCTTGTTGCTGTCGGGACGTTAAGCAATGTACAATCAATCAAAAACACTTCATTCTCATCAAAATCACAAGTCTGGTTAGGATCAATTGAACAGAAACAGTCTAATGCCTGGACCACATTTATTTTAGACAAGAGTGACGGGTTTACTCAAGCAGGAGTCGAGCGCGTAAATGAGTCTATCAGAACATATGTCTGGTGTATACTAGGAGCACAATCATTAACAAAATCAAATATTTTGAATAAAAATTTTGAAGCACAAAAACAATTTCTTGCTAATCTTGAAGATTCAATTAATTCAACAGTAGATCTCCCGTCAAGCATACAGCACTATCAAGACGTTCTCAGATATGCGAGATCAAAAGTTGACTTTGTAGTTGGCATCGGGTTATACATGTTGCCATCTGACCTTCAACTCCAAATGGGCACAATAACAAATTATAATAATGAAATCATTGTTGCGGGTGTTGGTCAAAAACTCGGTCTTAATCAATCTGTAAACTTAGGAGGAACCACTGTGCCTGTACTGTTGTTAAAACCATTACAGGTGGTTACTTCCCCTGCCCCAACACCCATACAGCCAGTAATGCTAGTAACGCCAGTAACACCCAACACGTCGCTACCAACCCCTGACACACATGAGTCAGAACGAACAGCATTGACAATAGGCCTCACTGGATTAGGTATATTACTTCTTTACCTGTTTCATTAAATACCCTGTGATTAACCCTCCTACTGTCACCAAAAAGACCCACACATGCTCTGCCATAAACCCAACTACCTTTGCTGCTGTAGTAATAAGCCAACTGACATCTGTGCCTATAATATCAGGCAAAGCATCCATTGCTTTCAGAGCCAATTTCTTAAGCAAGTCTGATATGTGAGGCAGTTGTTTCTTTACCCATGACTGTAAATCTTTTGGGTCAGTGGGAGCCGGTGGGCCTGGTGGACCTGGCGGTGCTGGAGGTAAAGAACCACCAACCCCAGGTCCAGAGACAGCTAACACAACAGTACTGATAATAAATCCCAGAGCAGTAATTAAACTTGCAATTGTAATACCCTGTTCTCTGAAAAGTGTTTTAAGTCTCTCAGCCAGAGTTGTGTCTTCGTGAAGTATTTTCTGAATAGTTTCTCTAATCCTGTTAACTTGTGTTTTCAGTTTTTCTTTTCCTATTTCAATCACTTCTAGTCGCGCTGATCTTTCTATCTGCAAATCATTTAATCTGTGTTGTATTCTTTCTTTCATTTCTGTGTCAAGATTCCCATTATCTGCGGTAGCCAGTTTTTCTTTTTCTATGTGATTATCAAGCTCCCCTAGTTTGGCTACATTATTCACAAGCTCACCTCTTAATGACTGCAGCGATTTATCCAAGCCAATTATCTCTCTCATTGACAAAGGCGGATCATCTATTGTTTTCATAGCATCATTTATTTGTCCTTCAGTAAATGAGGTTTCTTGTATCACTGTGTTTGCTATTTCTGGTAGGCTTGTTACTGGTGCCATTTCAATTTCTTGCCCTGTTGGTAACTTTGTTTGCGTGTCGTGAAGCGCACTAACAAGTCTAGGTGTGACAGGAGACCCCCCAATACCAAGATACCTTGCCAACCCAGAGTTACCACCAACTTCACCTTTAATTGTACTTAAAGCTCTAAACTTAGCAGTGTTATTTTTATGTGTTAGATATATTTTCCCTCTGTCTGTATTTACAAATAAGTGTCCTTTATCATATTCAAACTGATTAGGATCTATTACATCTGGGTGAGCACCAACACTGTCATAAAATGAGTTTGCTTTGTCTTTTAACAGTTCATGATACATACTACTACTAGTTACCATTCCAGTCATATCTGTGATACTGGTATCTGAGGCATCCATGACATCCATTTCAAAATCACCATGACCAAATCCTCCCGCTGCCATTGTTTTATTAATTTAATATTTTTTATTGTGCATAATAAAAATGACACAGTCTTATGGATCAAAGTTAGACCCATACAGAAAACTACGTGAGCCTCTCGGTGTTAAGGGCATTAGACAATCAATTGTCATTACAAACAATCCAAGTACCATAGATCAGAACCAAACACTTACAGTCAAGTTTCCAAACCTAGGCCCCAGTGACGTTATTGTTCCTGGCACTGCACGCCTTGCATTTAATATTGAACTATCATCAGACACAGACGTAAAAGAACACTAGTTAACAATCTTGGTAAAGCAATTGTTAGAACTATTAAAGTAAAACTTGAAGGACAGGAAGTGTTTAGTCTTGATGATGCTGATGTGTTCTACTGTTACAAAGATCTTTGGCTTACACAAGAAGAACGAGAGGATCGTATTTACCAAGGCATACAGACAGATAACGTTGGTAAACTTCGAATCGATGCCAGAGACAAATCAACCACAGCAGCCAAAGACGTTATTATGGCCGAAACATATGGAACCAGATTTTACATTTCACTTGAGTTTGAAATCCTAACAGCACATTTGCCTTATTACCAAGGAGCACTGAATGACCGTCTGAGTTTTGAACTAACTTTCAATGACTACTCCAAAATTATAAAATCATCTGATCTCAATGCGACATATAAGATTTCTAACATTTCTTTGGAATATGAAATTGTCACACATGATTATTTAGCTACTCTCATTCAAAATCAGTACAAGACAAAACTGCCAATTTATTATGACAGGGTGATTAGACATAGTTTAATACCCAAAGACAAGAGCGACCCAATGTGGAACATAAACTTGAACACACCTGCCAAGTCACTGAAAGGTATACTCATGTTGTTTGTTGAACCCGCGGCTCCATACAAAAGAGATTCAGAAAAATTCTATAATCCAAAGATTACACATTTGTCTTGTACAATCGAAGGCCGTCCTAATCAAGTGTACGCTTCAGGTTTGTTACCTTATCAACACTACGATGAGATCACAAAGTATTTTGCGGGTGGAAGGATTAGAGATAAACCTGCAAACATTGCGTGCAAAGATTTACATCTGTATGACGTAAGGATTGGTCAATACCTTACAAATAAGTATGCTCTTTGGCTAGACCTTCGTAGTACAGATGATGATTATCTTCATGGGTCAGGTCAAAAGGTTGAAAACGGCAGTGACGGGATTACAATTCAGATACAAAAAAAGGTTGAAACTGCTGCAGCCATAAATATATATTTGTACCTGATTTATGACGCACAACTGAGCATAGAAGAGTGCAGACTAAAGGGTGTCATGTATTAAATTATATTGTGTATTAAAATGAACTTAATGACAATCGACCCACACTGTGGATTGTTTTGTGGTGCCACCGGGTGTGGTAAAACTGAATTTGTACTTAATCTCTTACAAACAAGATACATACACCACTTTGAAAACATTGTAATATTTTGTCCTACTATTAAACACAACAAAGCTTATCACAACCGTTTATTCATTTGGACTGACAACAACATTTACTTAGTCGACCCTGAGAAAAAACTGAATGACTACCTACAATATTTTTACAAGCAGTTTGAAGGACAGCCAACTTTGTTTATTGTTGATGACTGCTCCGCAGAGAAAGACATTGTCAAAAAGAGAAACACTTTAGCAGAACTTGCCTTCAGTGGTAGACATGCAAATGTAAGTGTATGGATTCTCACTCAGAAATATAATGCTGTACTGAAAGATTTTTGAGAACAGTTAAAGTTTATCTGTTTGTTTTACTGTAAGGATCGTGACAGCTTTGAAGACTGCCTCAGAGAGAACGATGTCATCCCAAATAAGCATGAACGGGATGATGTGAAAAATAAACTGAAATCAACTAAGCATCTAAAGCTCATTTTAAAGACAGATCAGCCCACAGGGTATGGGTTGGTGAATTAATTTATACATTTGTTTGTCCAATAAAAAATGACAGACAGACAAACCCAAGTGTTTGATGTTACAGAATGCTTCAAAGATGTTAAGTTTTTTTATGACTTAAAATCACGTGTGTTTGAACCCAGCTTTAAACCCACAACACCGACAATAAGAATATACATGACATATAATGTTACTTTGGAATATTCAGATGGATTACCACGTTATGATTATGAGACTGTTGATCTTAAGACAAATGCTTTTAAAATTTATAATGCTAACAGTGGCCAGTTGCGTTGGTTTGAGGTACTGTGTGAAGACATATTTGATCAATTAAGAAAACTACATTGTTACATTGAAAGTGTTACATTCAATAAAGTGATATTACACATTCAAGTCAAACACCAGGGAAGTGGTTGTCTTGTTTACCATAACTACAGATAATACAGTATTACATATGGTGTGTCAGCGGTAATTTATTTTTTCATTTATTATTTTGTCGGTCAAATAAAAATGACGGACAATGTTCAAAGCCCATCAGGCTCATCAGGCTTAAGAAACGTGTTTCACACAACAAACTTGCCTATATCTAATACAAATAATGTTTATGAATCAATAGAAAACTCTTTTTTCTGTCATACAAAATAATCTTTTTACAGGCAGTGTGAAGATTCAGATTGTTGCTAAAATAGAATTTACTAGAGTAGACGGTGAAGTGATTGTATCATATATCTCGACAAGACAACACACAGTTAACACAAGAAGAGAATTAGAGAACGTGTTTAGAGACAAACTATTACCTGACTTCCTCCAAGCAATTGACAGTGCAAAAATGAAAGGGTCTGGTTGGCACGAAGGACATGTACATGAACTACAATTAAAGCAGTCAAGGTATCATCCTATATTAGGTAAATCATGGTTGCCACTGCCAACAGAGGTTGCAAACAAAAAGGCTGTTGTTAACATACAGAACAATGACAATCATTGTTTCATGTGGTGTGTGCTTGCTAAACTACACTTTGTAAGGTCAAGACCTGATCGCGTATCTAACTACATCAAATTTGTAAATGAACTCAACTTTAGTGGTATTGAGTTCCCTGTTAAAATAGAGGACATAGACTTGTTTGAAAAACTAAATCTCGGTATATCTGTAAATGTATATGTGTGGGATAATGAGTCTGTTGACAAGTGACAACCCATTAGAGTATCACCACTTGCTCCAACCTACGGACAGTCAGAAGATAAACATGTTGACATGTTGCTAATCGGTGATGACAATAACTTCCACTATACAATTATCAGAAATATGTCATGTCTAATTCATGGGCATACAACAAAACACAATGGTAAACAAGAAGTGTGTAAGAGATGTTTACAAAAATTCTCCTCTATTTTACTAGCGCACAAACATGTTTTACACTGCAGGTCGGCTGATGACATACAAACTGTACTTAAGTATCCAGATCCTGGTAGTCAAGTATATTTTAAGAACTATGGAAATCAGCAAAAGCTGCCGTTTGTAGTGTATGCTGATTTTGAATCACTGGTTGTTCCGTATGAGGGTCCTGTTCCAGAATCATTACCAAAGACTATAAAACTAAGTGATCAAGTGGTGTGTTCTTTCGGATACATTATTGTTAGGTCAGACGGACAGCATTCAGAGCCTGTTATCTACAGGGGAGAAAATGCAGCATGTTTGTTTTTAACAGAAATGAGACATCTGTATAGTCAGGTAGTTCAATATCTCACAACAAGTCTGATGCCTTTGGTGATGACAGAAGAAGACAAACTGAAATTTGATGCAGCTGTGACGTGTTGGATTTGTGAACAGCCCCTCCAGGGTAATAAAGTTCGTGACCATGATCACATAACTGGGCGTTACAGAGGTGCTGCACATAACAATTGTAACTTGTTATTAAAAACAGATCCTAAGACGTGGGTCAAATGGTTGTTGTGATGCGTCTAGTGTGGTAGTGTAGCGTCTGTGCTTGTCGCTCTCGCTTTCAGCTCCCACCGCTGGCTAGCAGTTTTGCGAAAAGGGGAGCAGAACATGTCAGTCTCTCCCTGCCAGTACACAGCCTCTCCAACAACAAGCCTCATGTAGTGCCTCCTCGTGGTGACTCATGGTAACTGAGCACCTTACGGACTCGGGCTGAACTACAGAGGACTCGGAGGAGATCTGGCCCCCAGACATGCGGCATGCAGGCCCATCGATGTATGGACAAGCCCTGATGCCCATGAACCAGATCCCCAGCTATGGGTAAATAGCCCCACTGCCTTGTGGGTGCCTTGGGAGAGGCAAAGGCTAGGGGAGAAAACCCTATACAAATCCGGGCAGGGATGCTCGATAGCCTTGGTTGGCAGATCTCCTTTGAGAAGGAAAACTCCGAGGATAAACCTGAGTAGATGGGACCCATAAGCCTTGGTCGGCAATCCATCTAGGAGAAGGATACTCCAAAACTAAACCATCCTGTGCTCCCAGGATAGGCCTTTTGACCAGGAGCTAAGGGTGAGGTAACCCCGACAGAAACCCCGAGTGCTGAAGACGGAGGTACTGGGCTGCACAGCGCACTCTAATAAACCACAGTACCATGCATATACAGCCACATGACACTTGGAGATGGATTCAACAGGAATGGTGCTCGCCCTGTGGAGTCTCACCAGGCAGGTGCAGTACCGGGCTCTGCGTCTCTTCGGAGCCCACCCCCAGCGACTGGAGGACCTTCCCGACTGTCTCGAGGAGCCAGGGGACTGGGAAGTAGAGCGACTGGCCAACGAAAAAACAAGACCAGAGACAAAGAAAAAGCCAATGTGAACATCATGCACTGGAATGCCGAAGGGGTTACCAACAAGAAAACAGAACTAGAGCACTTTCTGCATGAAAACAGCATAAACATCTGCTGTATACAAGAGATGCACCTGCAAGAAAGGAAACCATTTAAGATCAGAGGATATCAGGTCTTCCGAAGTGATCGCCAAGGGAGGAAGAAAGGGGGGGTTATGACACTAGTTAGAAACAACCTGAATGCCAGCGAAACCAGGAGATTCATGGAAGAGGCAGAATACATCCAGGTCAAGGTAACCACCAGTGACAGCACCCTTGACCTTGTCAACTACTACTGCCATAATGATAAGTTGCTGTCCCTCGACACTATCCAGGTCCCGGACAGTGGATTCCTCATCACTGGTGACTTGAACAGCCAGTCCCAGAGTTGGGGATATGACACACTGGACAAGAGAGGAGAAGACATTGAGGAGTGGCAAGATGAAAACCACCTGATACTTGCCAATGACCCTGAGGACCAACCTACCTTCTACTCTCGCCGCTGGCACACCACCACTACACCGGACCTGGCGCTTTGCACTGAAGATGTTCATAAGCGCCTCAGCAGAACAGTAGGACCACAGCTAGGAGGAAGTGACCACCGCCCTATCCTCCTAACCCTAAAAGGATACACAGCAGCTAGCTCGCCACACCGGCCAAGATGGAACTACCGAAAGGCAGACTGGCGCTTGTTCAGTATCCGAACAAATGAGCTAATGCAAGACCTCACTGTTTCTGGAAGGAACATCAACAATGTGGTCAGAGAGTTTAATGACATTATCAGTAAGGCAGCCAAGGAATCCATACCTCGAGGGGTCCGGAAAAACTACACCCCATACTGGACCGCAGATCTTCAGAAAGCACATTTCAACCTCACTAGGGCCAGAGAAGACGCTGAAACCAACCCCAGCCAAGAAAACAACATCAAGCTACAACACAGTAAGGCCCAGTATCTGAAGATGAAGTTGGAGTGCACAAGAAGAAGTTGGAGAGAGAAGACTGCAAGACTAAACATGGACAGGGACACCACGAAGTTGTGGAGACTGACCAAGGCGTTGAACGATGAGGGCACCAGGGAACAGAAGATCACCTTGGAAGAAGAAGGGAAAGCACTGACTGGTAGGAAAGCTGCAAACATGTTTGCACAGATCTATGCGAAAGAAAGTGACATCACTGTCCCACGAATGCTTACGAAAGAAATCAGACAGGAAGAAACAGAGAGAACAAGAGATGCGAACATCCATGATGCAATGAAGAAGGACATCACCCTTCCAGAACTGAAGATGGCCATCAAACAGCTGAAGAAGAAAAAATCTCCAGGTCCAGACAGCATCTCAAACGAGATGTTACAACACCTTGGCAACACTGCCTTAATGAAGCTACTGGACATCTTTAACCACAGCTGGAGAGGAGGACAGGTACCCCAGTGCTGGAAGGAAGCCAGGATGATCCCAATTTTGAAGAAAGGGAAGAATAAATCCAAAGCCCTGAGTTATCGCCCCATCAGCCTGACAAGTTGTGTGTGCAAGACCATGGAGCGCATCATCAACAAGCGCCTGCAGTGGTACCTGGACTCCGAGAGCATTATTGTGCCAGAGCAAGCCGGCTTCAGAAGCTACAAGAGTACAGAAGACCAGACAACACACCTTGCACAGGTCATAGAAGATGCCTTTCAAGATCAGAAGGTGACATTAGCTGCCTTCATTGACCTACAGAAGGCTTTCGACAAGGTGTGGAAGGATGGTCTCCTTGTGAAACTCCTTCGCAGTGGCATCCAAGGGAATATGTACCGGTGGACCAAGTCATACCTGCACAATCGCAGAGCCCGTGTGACAGTGGATGGGTACTGTGGCCAAAAAGTGCTGTTGCGTCAGGGGGTGCCACAGGGGGGAGTCCTGTCACCGACCCTGTTCATACTTTTCATCAACGACCTTGTGCCAGAGCTACCAAAAGGAGTACACGCAGCCCTGTACGCAGACGACCTGGTACTCTGGTGCACAGAAGAGTATGCAACAACTGCTACATACAGGATGCAGCTAGCCCTGGACAGGCTGACAGACTGGACCAACAACTGGTGTGTGACCATCAACACAGAAAAATCATCAGCCACACTCTTCTCTCTCTCCAACAAGGCAAAGGCTGGCAACCTAACACTGGGCAACACCCCGCTGCGGTATGAAGACCAACAGACATACCTGGGAGTCACCCTTGACAAGAGGCTGACGTGGAAGCCGCACATTTGGAATGCAGAAGCGAAAGCTAGAAGAAAGCTGCACATCATGAGAAAACTGGCTGGAACACAATGGGGAGCCAATGAAAAGATCCTCAAAAATGTATATCAAGGCACAGTGAGACCACACCTTGAGTACGGATGTAATGCATGGTTGACGGCAGCCCAGTCACACCAGCAGACCATTGACAGAGTTCAGAACCAGGCACTGCGTATCATCACCGGCGCAATGAGATCCACACCAATTGAAAAGATGGAAGAGACAACAGGCATCCCACCCCTGCGCATGAGAAGAGATTGCAAAGCCTTGATACAGTCCACAAAGATCAAGTCTTCCAAAGACCATCCTATGAACGCTAGGATGAAACAACCAACCTCAGGGAGACTGAAAAGATCAAGCTTTGTGAAGGAGACGAGAGCACTGCAGAGAAAACACCAGGCAAAGCTGCCTGCGCAGGTAGAGGCTCTGAATCCTGCTAGCGACCTTCCACCTTGGGAAAGTAAGCCAGAAAACATCACCATCTCTTCCACGGTACCCTACATCACCACCAGAGATGAGTACAGCACTGTGAGCAAGAAAGCCCTGACACTGGCCATGCTCGAAGAAAAGTATCCCCAGGAAGCATGGATACGGGCATACACCGATGGATCAGCCACAGATGCAGTTCAGGATGGAGGGGCTGGGGTGTACATTCAGTACCCAAACGGAAAATGGCAGGCAGAGGCAGTACCAACAGGCCTTCACTGCACAAATTACAGAGCTGAGGTGGAAGCCCTGGTCCACGCAGCTAACACCCTTAGTGGCACTGCAGACCCTGATGCCCAGATTGTCTTCCTTACTGATGCCATGTCTGTCCTTGAGGCAGCAACAGCAAGCAAACTGCCACGTCTACAAGAGGCACTGCAAAACATCAAGTGCACCAGACTGGTGCTGCAGTGGATCCCTTCACACTGTGGCATCTATGGCAATGAAGAAGCTGACAGAATGGCAAAAGCGGGCGCAGAGAAAGAACAAGATGAAAATGGAGTCAGCTTCACAGAGATGAAGACCATCATTAAGTCTGTGTACAGACCACCACAACGGCCCATAGACAGTTACCATCAGCTGTCCAGACAAGAGCAGGTGACCATCTTTCGTCTGAGGACCGGACACAACTGACTCAATTTCCACCTGCACAGACGCTTCCACCTCGTGCCATCTCCCCTGTGCCCTTGTGGAGAAGCAGAGCAGACCACAGAGCACATCCTCCAGGACTGTGGGAACCACCAGCCGCTGAGGGAGGAGATATGGCCGAAGCCCGCCACTCTACAAGAGAAACTGTACGGGCCTGTGGAGGCACTACAGAAGACCACAGATTTCATTTTGAGAGCCAAACTCCAAGTGTGATGGCGTTCGAGAAGAAGAAGAAGAAGACATATAAGTTACCAATCTTTTTCCACAATCTCAAAGGATATGATTCACACATTATCATGCAGGCTGTGGATGAGTCTTACAAAAACATAAATTGTATTGCACAGACAACTGAAAAGTACTTGACTTTTAGATTAGATAAATTAGCATTTTATGACTCTATGCAACATTTGTCTTTAGGTCTTGCTAGTTTGGCAGAAGGACTGACTGAGTATCCAATAACAAGTAAATATTTTGAGCCAGACTTGATTAAGAAAGGAGTGTATCCGTATGAGTACATTAATCACTGGGTTGTGTTTGAGGAAAGGAGACTGCCACCAAAAGAAAAATTTTATTCCACACTAACTGGCAAAGGTATTTCTGACTCTGATTACCAACACGCTCTTGATGCGTGGGATAAATCAGGGTGTCAGACAATTGGTGACTATCATGACCAGTACTTGAAAGCAGACGTTTGTTTGCTAGCAGATGTATTTGAAAGTTACCGTGAAAAGGGTCTATTGCATTACAGTCTTGACCCTGCTTGCTACATAACTAGTCCTGGCATGACATGGGATGCATTTCTGAAATCCATTAAGATATTTATAGACCTGTTGTCTGATCGTACGATGGGTGAAATGGTGGAACGTGGATTGAGGGGAGGGATTAGTATTGCAGCAAATAATTACGCCAGAGCAAATAATAAATATCTGGATGGCCCGGGGTTTGACCCTGAGGGGTCAAGGTCATTCATTACGTACTTGGACGCTAATAACCTTTACGGATTCGCGATGTGTGAGTTATTGCCCTTGAAAAACTTTTGTCTGTATGATTTGTCACAGTATGATGTAACACAGTCAGGGTTAACAAACTATATTATGAATCTTGACCGAAACGACGCAAAGGGTTGGATCTTTGAAGTTGACCTAGAGTACCCACACCATCTTACATGATTACCATAATGATTATCCCTTAGCTGTTGAGAAAATGAGTATGACAGGGAAAAAAGAAGACACTAAACTTGTACCAAATTTGAATGACAAATTCAATTACGTTTGCCACTACCGCTTGTTACAGTTTTACATCAGACACGGGTTAGTACTAAAGAAAGTTCACAGAGGAATTCAATTTGATCAGAGTGCTTTCATGAAAGATTACATAATGAAAAACACAACATTGCGTGCAAGGGACGGCAACACTGCATTTGACAAAGACTTCTTTAAACTTATGAACAATGCCTGTTTTGGTAAGACGATGGAAAATCCTCATCACCGCAAAGATGTGAGACTGGTCACAACTGAATCAGGTGCAATTAAACTTACAGGTAAGCCACAGTACACAGGGTACAAAGAGTTTCATTCATCATTGTATGCAGTGTCACTCAAAAAAGAAGATTGTTAAACTGGACAAGCCAGTATTCATTGGTATGGCAATTCTTGAGTTGTCAAAACTGTTGATGCTTGAATTTTATTATGATTACTTTAAACCAAAATATCCTGAGTGTCGATTTTTATACACTGACACTGACTATGATTATTGATGTGTGAACTGAAGACTTTTATGAAGACATGAAAACAGAACTACACATGTACGACACTTCTGACTACCCTAAGGATCACCCACTGTACAGCACACAAAACAAGAAAGTGCCTGGTAAGTTTATGGATGAACTGAATGGTGTACCAATAGTTGAGTACGTTGGACTGAGATCCAAAATGTATTCTATACTGCATCAGAAAGGTAGTCAGTCGAAAGCCAAAGGAATAAAAAAAAAATCAGCAATAAAAAATAAAGACATTCGTCATGAACATTACAAGCAAGTGTTAGATGGTGCATTAATGCCTGATTATCCAAACAAGTCACTGAGATCAAATAAACATAATCTTGAAATGATTCAAACACATAAGAAGTCACTTGCAGTTGGGGACACAAAACGAGTGTTTCACAGTAAGGAGAAAGCTTATGCGCCTGGGCATTACAGACTCAAGTTATCTGAAGAAATAGTTGATGAACTGGTTGATGAATTAATTGATGAGTTAGTTACTGAAATGAGTAACGGTGTCTGGGGGAATAATCTGTAATTCTTCTCTGACAAATGCCCTCTGTGGGGCAGGGTCGTACAGATAATATATTGTTGCGTCAGGACCGGGAATTATTTTTTTTATATTGTGTACAGACGTTGACCAGATGGGGTCTGTCGCTCTGCGCTTCACGTCGTTTTCTGATTCTGCAGGTTGATATAAATATCTTACCTGTTTAGTAAACAAACTTGTGTCGGGTGCTGGGGTTGGTCCTGTAATTGTTTTCAATTTAATAGCATCAGCAGGCTTTAAGCGTAAGCCATGTCCTTCGTTATTCATTGCTTTTATCACATGTGGTAATCTTTGTACCCACTCTGTGTTCCGGGTGTCATGCATGAGTTCCTTTGAATACTGGCAACTGAAAAGTCTTTCTGATAACTGTTTGTTAAAGTTCTCTACAATTGCCTGTGATCTGTGCACACCTGGAATGCCTCGTCTGACCAGTACGCTGTGCTTTGCAAATAACTGATTAACAGCACCTTTGAATTCTGATCCATCATCGACCTGCACAAGTCTGGGGTATCTTAAAGGGCCTCGACTATATATTTTTGTTAATGCTGTAGCAACTGTGGTAGCAGTCTTGTCAGATATGGGTTCAGCATCCTTGTACCTTGAAGCTATGTCAACGATGTATCGTTTCTTTCTTATTGTATCATGTGGTAGAAACAGGAGGTCCATTTGATGTGTGTCATTTGGGGTAGTGTTTTCAAAATGAGGTCTAGATATTTTTCTTGGAGCAGGGAGGTATATCTGCCAAATTGCTTGTCTCTGTAACCATTGTTTGACTTGATTGTTATATCTCCGCCCACAGCGGCATGTAATTTATGAATAGCGGTTGCTTCTTTTCAATACCCTGATGGAGAGTAATATATTTTTGATAGTTTATTTTCGGCTGTCATTTTTTCTAGCAATGAAAACTCCTGTAAAATAAACTAATGTCATTCCCACTAGAACAAAGATTATCTCTCCGTTTCTTTGTTGTGGACTAGGTTGATAGTAATCACTAAGTTTTGGTTTTGGGATAGACATGTCATTACCAGTGACTAAAAAATACTCACGGATTGCGTCGTCTGTATTTGAAAACATATGCTGTGCGTGACCTTCAAGCCTCAATCTTTCATTGATAAAATCAAGTTTCTCTATTCGCTGCTTTTCATAATCCTGTTGCGCTTGTGCAAGTTTCTCTGATGCCTCATTGTGACGTTTCATTTCTTCTGCAGATTCCTCTCTGCCTACTTTTGAAAAGAGATAATTTGAGCCACTAAATGCCAGAGCGTTGACCATCATGCCTCCAATTATTACTGCTAAAGTCGCCATATTATTTTTATTTACATAGAAACATTTTCGGGAATAATTCCCTGCTTGACAAGAAAATCTTTTGTCGCAATCGATGCTGTGACAACTACAATTAGCTTAGCGCTGTCTTCGAAATCTAATCTACTCAGGTCTGCTGATTTCATTTTGAGTAGATTTTTTCCCAGCATAAAATAAGCTGCTGCTAGTCCGCTGATTACAGCAGAGTGATATACAAGGTTTATAAAGTTCTTTGTGTCGCTTATTTTCTAATACAATAAAAATTAAAATAATATTTTTATTTACTCCATATAAAATGGGTCATCGGCTTTGGATGTTACTGGTAATGTGGAGACTTCTGGTTTTGTTTTTGGAGTGTCTGATTTTTTGGTCACTGTACGAGTCTGTGGTTTGTATTTTTTGTATAATTGATAACCTACGTAACCAAATCCGACAACAAATCCGGCAACTATATATTTTGTTGTTTGAGGTTCGGGGTCAGGGTCAGGGTTTGACTTAGTTGTTTGTCTCTCACTTTGATGAGGGTGTGACGGTATTGACACAAGTCCTGACGGTGTTGACGGTCCTGACGGTGGGTCAGTTACATGAGCCTTTTCTGTTTGCGCTTGAAGCTTTAATTTTTTTTGTCTATTATATTCGGCTAATCTTTTCCCAGCCTCAACCCTGCCTGGACTTTTAGTCTTCCTCACATTTTGAACCTGCGTCAAGGCCTGACTGGGGTTCGGTTGTGGAGTCGTCTGGGTCTCGTCCATTTTCTTCTGCAGTAAAATTTAATTTTGAAAAAGCAATATGACTCCCGGTAACAAGCAATGTTATGACAGGTGCAAGGTAATTTCCAAACTTGTAAAACATGATGCATGCTAATTTACCAATTGAACTTGAAACAATAGGATTGCTTTGAAGGTCGTATGATAGGCTGTCACTATCTACAGGAAGAAAGTGACTCACAGCTTTTGTGTATAGGCATACAAGAGATCGACTCAAATCACGAGTCATTAGTGAAGCGATGTGGTTTTCATATTTCACATGAAGTTTGATTAGTTCTTCAGCCGTGAGGGATTCTATATCCTCTGTCATGTCTCAAGAAGTCACTTAGTGCCTGCCAAATCGACCACCACCAAGATGTCATGTCTCAAGAAGTCACGCAGCTCAGAACCCTGGCCAGACCTTCCCCTGCAGCCACTGCGGTCGAACCTGCCTGTCTCGGATTGGCCTCCGCAGCCACGAACAAGCCTGCAGACGTCATGGGCAACTCCTATAAAATCTTCGTTCGCGAAGTCAAGCCAAGGCTCATGTATTGTTTTCTGAGATAAGCTTTGATTTGCCTGACACAATTACAGAAAGAAGGCGCTGTTTTTTTGAGTCTAAGTCTTTGTTTTCTACAGCATTGATATCATTTAGAAGAAGTAATTCGTCTTGATTCATTTATATTGTTATTAAAAATTAAAAACAGAAAACAATTATTGAAATTTGTTAACAAGCAAAATCATGGGTTTTTTAAGAAAGTAACACAATAGTAACTTTATACGTTTGCACCAATCGGCTATGTAGTCAATAGGTTTTGAGTTTACCCCAGACAAGACTTGCCTGTCCTATATTATCTCTCTCAGTGGGCTTATTAATATCATGCTTCACAGATTTCAATTGTGGTGTCATGTACAGTAACCCTGTCCTTTAAAGCAAACATACCTGACACAGTATTGGCAATTATTGACTTTGCAGTAAATTATAAATCACACACCCTGGCCAAGTGAGAGCCAAATGAAACATCTAGACAGTAACATAGACAGTAACTTGATAATTTTACCCATGACTTGAGCACCAGAAAAAGGAAGGAATCACCCCTGTTCAATAACAAAAATTTCAGATTATTTTTTCCTTTGTTTGAGTACAGGTTTATACAAGGGAAGTAATTTTGTAAAAAATTTCAGCAAGACAAAAAAGTTACTTCCCTTGCTTTATTAAATTATGCTTTAATTTTTGACTAAAGTACACTTTTTGTCAAAAGGTAAATAACAAGATGAGCAAATAATTACAATAGATAATAGAATAAAGATGTTGTTATTTGATTTTGTTAAAACAATGAGTGATTTATTTTAAAAAAAAACAAATTATACATTATTTTGTAATTACTTTTGTCACTTTAACACCTGCTTAAATGTTTTTACAAGTGCATGCACACACTCGCTAACAATGTTTCTTATAGCCGTGTTTTTAGGGTATTGACTCAAAAATAATGGTATAGATAGACTTCAAATGGCTTTTTTCTTAAAGCCTGAGGCTAACTAGCATGGATTGTGTACTTGAGTGATTTGGATGAGGGCTCTCAAGTCTCAGTCACAGGTGGGTTTACCCGCATGCGTCACAACGTAGTTATATTTATACCTATGCTATTTGCGGACGATTGCACCAACAAACACGTGCTGTGGATCGAGAAACGGTCACACCAAAACATTGGGAAAAAGCTGACGCAATGCTTGTTTGGGCCCGGTTGCTGTAAACATTTCTTAAAAACCAGTCACAACTCTTTCATTGGTGCATGTTGACTGGAGATAAAACAGGGCAGGAACAGCACAGGTATACTGTTTTATTTAAGTCTCTTTTGCGCAGAAGTTGTGGATTGGATTGAAGACCAGTGTTGTAGCGTGGAAGAGGGCATGGCAAACGGCAACAGCAAGAAGGCTTATGAAACGCTAAGGACCCTCACCAAGACTCAACAGCGAACAGCCACAGTCATCGAAGACAGCAGCGGCCAACTCCTTACGGAAAACACTGCTGTACTAAACAGATGGACTGAGTACTGCCGAGACTTGTATAACTACAAGGCTGAGCCAGACACCAGCATCCTCCAAAACGACCAGGCTGGGGCCAGGAAGGCTGAAGACCTGCCAGTGTTAGCTGAAGAGGTGGAAGCAGCTGTACGCGGCCTGAAGGGAGGAAAGTCTCCAGGTGTAGACAACGTACCTGCTGAACTGTTGAAACATGGAGGAGAAGTAACAACGAAGGTCCTCACTACACTCTGTCAAAAGATCTGGGAGCAAAAGAAATGGCCAGTAGAATGGACACAGTCTCTAGTGATCCCGCTCCCCAAGAAAGGAAACCTGAAACAGTGCCAGAACTACAGAACTATCAGTCTGATAAGTCACCCTAGCAAAGTAATTCTTAGAATCATTCTCAACCGCCTCAAAACTTTCGCCGAGGAACTGCTGGCAGAAGAACAGGCTGGCTTCAGAGTTGGAAGAAGCACTGTAGAGCAGATTTTCAACTGCCGCGTCCTGATCGAGAAACATCTGCAGCATCAGCGCGAACTCTACCACAACTTCATTGATTTCAGGAAAGCATTTGATCGCGTCTGGCACGACGGACTCTGGCAAGTCATGAGATCGTTCAACATAGAGGAGGGACTGATCCAAATGATAGAAGCGCTTTACAAGAACGCCTGCAGCGCGGTTCTACTTAACAATCAGTCAGGCGAGTTCTTCAGGACGACGATCGGTGTCCGTCAAGGATGCCTGCTCTCTCCTGTCCTTTTCAACATATTCCTGGAGAAGATCATGCAGGAAACCCTCCACGACCACCATACTTCAATCTCTATTGGTGGCAGATCCCTGTGCAATCTTCGATTCGCAGACGACATTGACCTCATGGCAGGCAGCAATAGTGAGCTCCAAAACCTGACAGACAAACTTTCAAGTAGCGCAGGGTCTTATGGCATGGAGATCAGTACGGATAAAAGCAAAGTGATGATCAACACCACAAGCGACAGCAGCAGCAACATTCACATGAACGGCCAGAAGCTAGAAGAGGTCAATAGCTTCAAGTACTTGGGAGCCACCCTGTCCAAAGACGGTAGTTGCATAGCAGAGATCCGTATCAGGATAGGTACAGCAACATCCGCAATGGCCAGGCTGGACAGGATATGGCGAAGTAACTCCATCAGCTTCACCATCAAGTACAGGCTTTACAAGTCCCTCGTAGTGTCTATTCTACTCTACGGCTGTGAGACTTGGACACTGCTTGCAGACTCAGAAAAGAAAATCCAGGCCTTTGAGAACAAGTGCCTGAGGAAGTTGCTCCGCATCTCGTACCGCGAGCACAAGACCAACGAATATGTACGGAGCATCGTCACTTCCCTGGTGGGCCCACATGAACCCCTTCTGGCAACCGTGAAACGGCGCAAGCTTGCTTGGTTTGGCCACGTGACCCGACACAACACCTTGTCCAAGACTATCCTCCAAGGCACTCTCGAAGGAAGTCGTCGGCGAGGTCGTCAGAGAAAGAGTTGGGTCGCAAACATAAAAGAATGGACCGAACTCGAGATGCCAGACTTGCTTGCCACCGCCCAAAATAGAACTCAGTGGAGAGCACTGTCTGTTGCTGCTGCCTTTCAGTCCCCCCAACGCCCAGTTCGGGCAAGGGACTGATGATGATGATGATGTGGCTATTGACTGTAAACATTTGCCGCAAGCCACGCTAGCGGGCCAATGCAGAGCCGAACTCACGAGGGCTCCGAATTCTATGCATAAAATTGACGTGAAGTATGTCAAGTGTCGTTTATTGATTGTCGTCGCTGTTGTCTCGTTTCCTAGGTACTGAAGGTAACACCTGCCCTGTCTCGTCATGATTTCCCGAGGAAAAGTAGTGCTCATATTGAACCTTTCTGCACTTAGAATTTCTTAAAGTGTGTGTTATGCAGCACTGCCATACCGGCATACTGCCGTACGTATGTTTGTGTGTGCGTATGTATGTGTGTGTGTGCGTGTGTGTGTAAGTGTGTGTGTCTGTATGCATATGTGCGTGTCAGTGTGTGTGTCAGTGTGTGTACGTGTTAGTGTGTGTGTGTGTTAGTGCGTGTGTGTGTGTATGTGTGTGTGTGTGTGTTAGTGCGTGTGTATTTGTGTGTGTGTTAGTGCGTGTGTATTTGTGTGTGTGTGTGTGTGTGTACACCAGGTTTAAGACTAGTCAAGGCTGGCGCATCTGTTTATAATAAAACGGTGCCTGACCTTGTACTGTGTGTAAACATATTCGGAGTATACATAAGACGGCAGTCACCTTTTCAGAAATTGTACTTGCAGTAAAATAATATTAAACAGGACCAGTCAGCTTACTCGCTATGAGAGAGCTAACAAAAAAAGTTGACTAATACTTGTAAATGAGGGTTCAGTACGCCTGGAGTCCGAGGTTCTTGAGGATCTGACCTGTGTCCACTTATAAAAATCTAGGCTCATGAGAATCTTAGACTATGTAAAACCCCATATACTCGTACAAGGCAACCAGATACTGGAGGTTTTACCGTCTACAGTCGATTTTAACTTCCTGGTTCAGTGTGTACCGTAGCCATGAATGCAGAGCTGTAATGGTAAAGTTCATAAACATGGCCATGGTCGCGATTTTTTAAATTAACAGTGTATGATTAGGTGTTCATAGAGACAATAGTTATAGAGATAGATACTAAGAGATTTTTTTTTAATTTCACATATACAACATACACATGAACAATTACAATGTCACAAAAGTTACAATAACCATAAAAAACAATACAAACAAAAGTCAAAACATTCAACCTGAAAACAAACACTAATACAATCCAATTACATAGACAGTAGAAAACAATTAAATAGACAAGTTTGCTGCAGATATTTTAGTCTAACAAGTTACCAACCTATATATTAATAAAATGTTAATAGTGTGCCCATTTTAATTTAAAGTCTGTGCGTTCCATGTTCAGTTTTGCATTATGCTTTTCAATGTTATACCTGTTTTTCAGTTCTCTACGAAAATGCCGCATCGTTGGCTTTGTCTTCTTTATTTTACATTTATAAATATAGAATTTTGCCAACAGTATTATCAAGTCAAAAACTTTGCCTGTTTTAAAGTTAGTATCAATTCCAAAAATTATAAGTCTTTCACTGAAACTGAAACAACCTACATTATCACATTTTTCACCCATAACACTTGCTAAGTTTACCCAAAAAGATTGTACATAACCGCATTTCCAAAATATATGCTCAATACTTTCTCTTTTGTTCGTGCAGAAAGTACACCTGTCTGAATTTTGAATACCAATTTTTTGCATAATTATATTTGTGCCAATAATTCTATGAAGAATTCTGGTCTGAAACCACTTCAGTTTAACGTCTTTTACCTGTTGCAGTTTCTTCAAAGTTTTCTTCCAGTCCATATGAAAGCTAAGTTCTTTATCCCATTTATCTAAACTTTGTGGATTTTTGTTATTCATTGTGAAGATTTCATAATAACGTTTTGAGCCCTTTTGCACGGAATAAAAAAGTTGCAAGGATTTTGGTTTATCATTCATATCGTTATTTTTAATGTGGATGTTAGTGTTGCGAATATATTTTTGTATAGCTTGAATGTACCCTGTATATGTAAGAAAGTCGATGTTTACACCATATTTTATTTTAAATTCAGTATATTTCCTTGGCTGCCCTACTTCATTATAGAACTGGCCAATGCAGTATATCCCTTTTTTTGCCCATTGTTTATATAAAATACATTTGCTTCCAATCTTAATATTATCATTCAAAAAGACGGGCTCCACCAACACTTCTTCTGGCATATTTGGTTCCACTTTGCACCTAAATTCCTTATAAGCACACAGAACATCTTTCCATAACAAATTTGTGTGCTTTATTTTGTTGTATAATTCTGGACCACATTCTGGATATGTATTATGGATAACATGTTTCCATCTGTGACTTGTGCTGTTTAATTTTCTAATCCAGCTAATTTTCAATGCTCTCATATACTGCTTTAAATTTGGAATACCGATTCCTCCGTTTCGTAAAGTTCTTGTTGCAACTTTTCTGTTTATTTTTTCCGGTTTTTGATCCCATACAAATCTGAAGCACGGTGTTTGCAACTCTTCAACATGTTTATCTGGTGGGTTAGGGAGCAAAATCCATAGGTAGACCAGTTTTGATAAGATCAATGATTTTAATACAGCAACTCTGCCTAAGGGTGTAATTGGCCTCTTTAGCCACATTTTCATAAGCATTTTTATCTCAATATATTTGTCTTTAAAGTTTTGAAGATGACAGCTCTTTAAATCATTTGTCAGCCAAATGCCTAAGACTTTAAACTCTGGTGGGTTCCAGTTTAATTTAAGATATGGCAAATATCTGACTGTAGAATTTCTTTTACTACCCAGCCAAATAGCATCAGTTTTCCCAAAATTTAGACGCAAACCCGAACATATGCTAAATTTGTTTAAAGTTTCAATAACTGCCTCGAAGGATTCTGTACCTCCGTCAAGAAAAATGTGTGTGTCGTCCGCAAACTGTGTTATTTTATGTTCTTTGTCACCTGTATAAATACCTTTAATATTTGTATTCTGTCTTATCATTAGCGCTAATATTTCTACACACATTATGAAGATATAAGGTGAGACCGGGTCTCCCTGTCTGCAGCCGCGCTCGATGTTAAACCATTGAGATATATTACCATTAACTAACACAGCAGATTTAATTTTAGTGTAGAAGAGGTTAATCCATTTCAAAATGTCTCGTCCAAAGCCAAAGGCCTTCAATACTTGATGCATGAATTTCCAGTCAATTGAATCAAATGCTTTTTCAAAATCAAGGCTGAGGAGCAAACCCCGCTTGTTTGTTACGTTTAGATAGTTTATAATGTCATAGACTAACCTGATATTGTCTCCGATAAATCTGTTTGCCATGAATCCGGTTTGGTCTTCATTTATTATGCGTGGTAATACATTTTTTATTCTCGATGCTATACAGGCTGACGCCCCACCCGGGTCTGCCCTGGGGGACTTGGGTGGGGTTAGGTATTTTTTAGTTCCCAGGGTCACCCTGGTCAGCCCCACAGGGTGGGTTTTTCTCTCTATTCTGGGGCATGTGTTTCTGTCTACCCTTTGTCCATTCACCTGTATTTGCCTTTTTAAAACTCTCCCTACTGTCTGCACTGCCTGTAGCTCTTGATATTGGATGTGTGTTGCTAAATGGTCTTAGCTTTATTTAGGCCCCATGTGTTAGGTTTATTTAATGTATTTGACCGGCTGGCGACATACATTCAATGTTCTGTTTAGTTTTTTTTTTCACAAGCAGTGCAGGCACGTCCTGAGAAAGCCTTGTTGCTGTCGGGACGTTAAGCAATGTACAATCAATCAATCAATATACAGGCTGACCCAATCTTATAGACGACGTTAAGCAGAGAGATGGGTCTCCAGTTACCAATATATTCCCTAGGTTTATCTCCTTTAGGTAGACATATAATTATCCCTTCCTTTTGTGTCTGAGACAGTTCGCCACATCTGAAAGCTTTGCTTAAGGACCTCACAATAAACTGTCCTAATCTTCTCCAAAAAAATTTGAAGAATTCAACTGTGAACCCGTCTGTACCTGGGCTCTTTCCATTTTTCATTCTTTTTAATGCTGAGGCAGCCTCCGTTATATCTAAGAGATTTAAAAGATAATCAGATCAGTAAGGCCGCATCGGTCATGCTCGTCACTTTTTTAAAATCAAAGGGCTGATTGGGTAATAACGGGGGGGCATAATGGGGGGGGGTCATAATTTTAATATTAAAAATGGCGTAATTTAATGACTGATGCGGCTTTATTGAATTCATTGTCTTACGGATCTCTTATTATATCGAGTAAAACAAAGAGAATCCGAGAAAAATGAGTGATGCGGTCATTGTGAGTTTGTTATCAAAAATAGCAAAATTATGACGTCGATAGAAATTGCCCAAAAAATCTCCTATTATCTCTCTCTGGGCGTGGTGTGACTTGAAGACGCAAGTGGTAGAGGATAGCTGGAAGCGGGTAGCTGGTAGTGCCGTGCTGACAGGCTGTTGCAGGTGGAAGGTAGGCTGGCAGGTAGCTAGTGAGCGATGTTCGGCAAGCAATAGTGGCGAGGCTGTGACCAAGACCCCAAAAAACAACCTGCAAGCAGTGAGGCTGAAGGAGTGAGATGAATGCTAGTCCCTTATGCTAGCAATAGCTTTATAGGGACAGTATTGCTAGTCCCCCATACCCTCGTTGGTCGTGGGGACAGTAAACTGGAATGATTGATTGAAGCGAAAACGATGCGCATCCGGGCTCATGAAGTCCGAGCAGTGGCGGCGATCGCCTTTGACAGAAACTGTGCAGTGAGAGACATTGTGGCAGCCGTGGGTTGACGGGCTGAGTCTACCTTCGCCCGCTTTTACCTAAGAGACTTATCCGACCAGCGCACTAATCTTGACCTTGTGGGGGACATCTCGGCAGCGCAACACTCCTCCCGGCGCCGCAGGCGCCATAGGTACGTCTAGCTAAAATTATGGGGAGTGGGCGCAATGGGAGGGGCCTCGATAGTCGGCTCGCTTCGCGGGTTTTGGGGGGTTCCAAACTAACGGCCGCACCCTCCTCCTTTTCGTAATTCCAATTAGTAATGTCATCGGTAATGATTTTGAGAAAATAAATAAATTTTTCTTTAAAGTGTATTTTTTCGAAAAATACTTAACGATGACATTACTCAGAGGTCCCTCCCCCGCTTGCCGCAGTGGTGCTAGGCTCAGTCACTGGCGGGAAAGGGTGAGTGCGCCACCGTATAAGATAGTACGGGAGACCACTCGGGGTGTCCGGGCTATGGGCTCCCCAGTGGTTGCCTCCCCTAGTATGAGGGACACAGTAGGTTTTTTTGGCTAAAATTATGAGTTAAGCGAAGGTTCCAATTAGTAATGTCATCGGTAAGTACTTTTCGAAAAAAATACATTTTAAAGAAAAATTTATTTTCCTTAATTTTGCAAGACATGTATAATTAAAGGGCACCAGAAGTCCAAGAACTGAATTGATGTGCACTGTTCACATTTTGCAAACATGATGAACGCAATCAGGTCACTTGATTTTGTGTGATCACATTCAAGTTGTAAAAGGCTCTATAAAACATAGAAGTGGAACATTCATATACTTCCGCATTTATTTGATTCATACTCACCTTGGCTTCATGTTCAGTGAACATACAGTCAGACAGTTGCAGATGTGTTGGCCATGATGTCTGGTCTAGTGTATGCTGTAATATATACATATGTGTGCTGCTTTATTTTTTATCGACAGGACCTGAGTCGTTCAGTGTTCTCTCTTGATGGAAACTTTGGTTTAGTCCATAAACATAGAACTGGAGAAACCACGACACGATGCCTTCTTCATCAAAGATGAGGAAGTACAGGACTTTGTGCAATAATGGTCACAAGAAAAACCCAGACTACAAGTGGTGAGATCTCTCTCTCTCTCTCTCTCTCTCTCTCTCTCTCTCTCTCTCTCTCTCTCTCTCTCTCTCTCTCTCTCCTTCTCTTATTGCCTCTCTCTCTCTCTCTCTCTCTCTCTCTCTCTCTCTCTCTCTCTCTCTCTCTCTCTCTCTCTCTCTCTCTCTCTCTCTCTCTCATCATCATCATCATCATCAGTCCCTTGCCCGAACTGGGCGTTGGGGGGACTGAAACAGACAGTGCTCTCCACTGAGTTCTATTTTGGGCGGTGGCAAGCAAGTCTGGCATCTCGAGTTCGGTCCATTCTTTTATGTTTGCGACCCAACTCTTTCTCTGACGACCTCGCCGACGACTTCCTTCGAGAGTGCCTTGGAGGATAGTCTTGGACAAGGTGTTGTGTCGGGTCACGTGGCCAAACCAAGCAAGCTTGCGCCGTTTCACGGTTGCCAGAAGGGGTTCATGTGGGCCCACCAGGGAAGTGACGATGCTCCGTACATATTCGTTGGTCTTGTGCTCGCGGTACGAGATGCGGAGCAACTTCCTCAGGCACTTGTTCTCAAAGGCCTGGATTTTCTTTTCTGAGTCTGCAAGCAGTGTCCAAGTCTCACAGCCGTAGAGTAGAATAGACACTACGAGGGACTTGTAAAGCCTGTACTTGATGGTGAAGCTGATGGAGTTACTTCGCCATATCCTGTCCAGCCTGGCCATTGCGGATGTTGCTGTACCTATCCTGATACGGATCTCTGCTATGCAACTACCGTCTTTGGACAGGGTGGCTCCCAAGTACTTGAAGCTATTGACCTCTTCTAGCTTCTGGCCGTTCATGTGAATGTTGCTGCTGCTGTCGCTTGTGGTGTTGATCATCACTTTGCTTTTATCCGTACTGATCTCCATGCCATAAGACCTGCGTACTTGAAAGTTTGTCTGTCAGGTTTTGGAGCTCACTATTGCTGCCTGCCATGAGGTCAATGTCGTCTGCGAATCGAAGATTGCACAGGGATCTGCCACCAATAGAGATTGAAGTATGGTGGTCGTGGAGGGTTTCCTGCATGATCTTCTCCAGGAATATGTTGAAAAGGACAGGAGAGAGCAGGCATCCTTGACGGACACCGATCGTCGTCCTGAAGAACTCGCCTGACTGATTGTTAAGTAGAACCGCGCTGCAGGCGTTCTTGTAAAGCGCTTCTATCATTTGGATCAGTCCCTCCTCTATGTTGAACGATCTCATGACTTGCCAGAGTCCGTCGTGCCAGACGCGATCAAATGCTTTCCTGAAATCAATGAAGTTGTGGTAGAGTTCGCGCTGATGCTGCAGATGTTTCTCGATCAGGACGCGGCAGTTGAAAATCTGCTCTACAGTGCTTCTTCCAACTCTGAAGCCAGCCTGTTCTTCTGCCAGCAGTTCCTCGGCGAAAGTTTTGAGGCGGTTGAGAATGATTCTAAGCATTACTTTGCTAGGGTGACTTATCAGGCCGCACAAGAACAGAGAAGGCCCGCGCTCAGGAGGCATACACAACAGCCAACAAAATAGTAAAGAATAGCATCAAGGCAGACAAGAGAAATTTTGTAGAGTCACTGGCACAAGAAGCAGAGGAGGCAGCCCGACATGGAAACATGAGAGAGCTCTACAACACCACAAAAAAGCTTTCAGGGAAGTTTGCCAAGCCAGAGAGGCCAGTAAAGGATAAACAGGGAAGAGCCATCCAAGGAGAGGAGGGACAGAAGAACAGATGGAAGGAGCACTTTGAGGAGCTCTTAAATAGACCAGCTCCACAAGACCCACCAGACATTCAGGTAGCCGAGAGAGACTTGCCGATAGACTGTAGCGAGCCCACCAAGGAGGAGATCCGGAAAGCCATCAAACAGCTCAAGTCGGGCAAGGCAGCCGGACCCGACAGTATACCGGCAGAAGCGCTAAAGGCGGATACTGAAACCACAATCGAGATGCTCCACCCCCTCTTCAGGAAAATCTGGCAGAGAGAACAAGTACCAGCAGAGTGGAAGGAGGGTTACCTGGTCAAGCTGCCAAAAAATGGAGACCTCAGCAACTGTGCCAACTATAGAGGAATCACCCTACTGTCTGTCCCAGGCAAAGTCTTCAGCAGGATCCTACTCAACAGGATGAAGGACACAGTGGACCCCCAACTTCGAGATCAACAGGCGGGCTTTCGCAAGGACCGATCATGCACTGACCAGATCGCCACGCTGCAAATCATCCTGGAACAGTCGCTAGAGTGGAACTCGTCGCTCTACATCAACTTCCTTGATTACGAGAAGGCCTTCGACAGCGTCAACAGAGCCACCTTGTGGAAGTTGCTGAGACACTATGGAGTACCTGAAAAGCTCACCAACATCATCAGGAACTCCTACGAGGGACTGACCTGCAGAGTGATCTGTGGAAACCAGCTCACCCATGCCTTCCAAGTCCGGACAGGGGTGAGACAGGGGTGTTTGCTGTCACCGTTCCTGTTCCTTCTGGCCATCGACTGGGTCATGACGACATCCACAGCACAGAAGCGAAATGGCATCCAATGGACACTTTGGACCCAACTGGACGACCTGGACTTTGCAGATGACATAGCCCTGCTCTCGCACACCCAACAACAGATGCAAGAAAAGACAAACGCAGTGGCAGTGAACTCCGCAAGGCTAGGCCTGAACATCCACCGTGGAAAGAGCAAGGTGCTGAAAGTCAACGCTGCCAGTGGAACGCCCATCACACTGGAAGGCGAGGCGCTAGAAGAGGTGGAGAGCTTCACCTACCTCGGCAGCATAGTCGACAAGAAGGGTGGGACGGATGCTGACGTGAAGACCAGGATAGGCAAGGCCAGGGCAGCATTTCTCCAGCTAAAGAACGTCTGGACTTCAAGAGATCTGTCAGTCAACACCAAGATCCGACTGTTCAACACCAATGTGAACCAGTACTCCTCTATGGAGCAGAGACCTGGAGGACCACAGTGTCGACCACCAAGAAAATACAGACGTTCATCAACAACAGTCTGAGAAGGCTCCTCGGGATACGCTGGCCGGACAAAATCAGCAACGAGGAATTGTGGCAGCGGACAAAGCAGAAGCCTGCAGAAGTGGAGCTTCAACAACGCCGCTGGAGATGGATAGGTCACACACTACGCAAGCCAGCAACCAACACCACAAAGCAAGCCCTAAGATGGAACCCACAGGGAAAAAGGAAGAGAGGTCGGCCACGAAACACCTGGCGACGTGACCTGGAGACAGATGCCAAGAAGATGGGCCACACCTGGGGACAGCTGGAGAGACTCGCCCAGGACAGAGACGGCTGGAGGGACCTTGTCGGCGGCCTATGCCCCAGGGGGGGTGATGGGCGTAAGTAAGTAAGTAAGTGACTTATCAGACTGATAGTTCTGTAGTTCTGGCACTGTTTCAGGTTTCCTTTCTTGGGGAGCGGGATCACTAGAGACTGTGTCCATTCTACTGGCCATTTCTTTTGCTCCCAGATCTTTTGACAGAGTGTAGTGAGGACCTTCGTTGTTACTTCTCCTCCATGTTTCAACAGTTCAGCAGATACGTTGTCTACACCTGGAGACTTTCCTCCCTTCAGGCCGCGTACGGCTGCTTCCACCTCTTCAGCTAACACTGGCAGGTCTTCAGCCTTCCTGGCCCCAGCCTGGTTGTTTTGGAGGATGCTGGTGTCTGGCTCAGCCTTGTAGTTATACAAGTCTCGGCAGTACTCAGTCCATCTGTTTAGTACAGCAGTGTTTTCCGTAAGGAGTTGGCCGCTGCTGTCTTCGATGACTGTGGCTGTTCGCTGTTGAGTCTTGGTGAGGGTCCTTAGCGTTTCATAAGCCTTCTTGCTGTTGCCGTTTGCCATGCCCTCTTCCACGCTACAACACTGGTCTTCAATCCAATCTTCTTTGGCTTCTTTCATCCTCTTCCTGATCTTCTTGTTGACAAGTCTGTACTTGTTTGCTGATGTGAGGTCTTGGCCTCTCTTTTTCTTCCAGGCTCTCCTCTCATCACAGAGATCGAGGATGTCATCGGTGACCCAGGGCTGTTTGCGCTTCCTCTGCTTCCCCAGCACTTCTTCTGCTGTAGAAAGTAACACCTCTTTTATATTTCCAGCAAGGGTGTCTACGTCACAGTCCAAAGTAGCCAAGGCTGCAAATCTGCCTCCCACCTGGGCTTGGAAGAGCTCTTCTACTTCCGGGTCTTTTAGCTTCTGGAGGTCGAATCTGATGCGAGGGCTCTTGCTATCTCGTTTCAATGCCAGCTTCAACTTGAGGCTAGTAAGGATGAGGTTGTGGTCGCTGCCAATATCAGCGCCAGGAAAGGACCTCGTTTGTGGTTTGTTAATGCTGGATTTGAATCGTCGAGGCAGCAAGATGAAGTCAATCTGGTTATGGACCAGGCCTCCTGGCGATTGCCATGTCACTGTTCTTGACTTCTTGTGTGGATGGAGGGTATTAGCAACGGTGAGACGGTGACTCTGTGCGAACTCTAAAAGTCGCAGGCCTCTGTCGTTTGTTTCTCCAAGGCCAAACTTGCCAGCTGTTCCTGCCCATTGTTGGTAGGCGTCAGGGCCGATCTTTGCATTCCAGTCACCGAGGACAGTCAGAATGTCTTTCTTAGGTGTTTTCTTGATGATGTTGTCCAGTTGTTCGTAAAATTCTTCTAATTCTTCATCATCATGATCTGCTGTTGGAGCGTATACTTGAATGATAGTGATGTTGTGCGGTCGGGCGGAGATGCGGATGGAGATTAGTCTGCTTGACACGGGGGTGCAGCTGATGACAGTTCCAGCCACCTCTTTCCTTACGATAAAAGCTACGCCATGTTCGTGCTTGGTTTCTTTTCCGCTGAACCAGATTTTATGGCCTTCATCTGTTGTTGTTTCTCCGAAGCCTGTCCATCGAACTTCTGCAAGTCCTACAATGTCCCAGCGATAGCGCTTCAACTCGTGGGTGAGTTCCTTCACTTTGCCGCACTGGTAGAGTGTGCGAACGTTCCAAGTTCCGATAGTTATTCCTTGCGTGGGCAACTTGATGGTGGGTTTCTCTCTCTCTATCCTTCTCTTATTGCCTCTTTCTCTCAGGGCTCTCTTTATAATAAATTTACATGGGTTCCTGGAACCGTATGGCTGGAGTGATAGGGGATCCCAGTGGAATGTTCAAGGGTCCCATCGGAACGACAGGCAGTCCACTTAGACTTTCAAGAAACATTGCAAGAAATAGAAATTACTTTGATCAAAGATTCTTTAGGTGACCAAACATGAACACTCTTTCAATCTTTGTGGATGAATATGGATTTCTCACTTAGATTTTATAGTGCATCTTTATAGATTTTATAGTGCATCCTGCAGGACCTCCTAGACATACTCATACTGTGTCCCTGCTGAGCCCTGCTCTCTCTTTGTCGTAGAAGTACATGTGTAAAATTGTTGAGTATGAGTGGTGCTATCAATATTTGCATTAGCCATAATGTACAATGTTTTAATTTTATTGTTTTCTTTTTATTTGCAATCAACATCACTTGTGTCAAGGTCGGAAATCGGTTGTATATGACCTGTTTTCAGAGGTCCAGATCATGATTTTTTAATGTGTGAAGCAAAAGTGAGTCTATGTTCTGGGCCAGTGGTTGTCCGTCCATCGTCTGTGGTCAAAACTTTAACGATGACGTTTTCTTGGAGACTATTCAAGCCACATTCTTCAAACTTGGCACAAGGATACTTTGTGGCAAGACCTTTCTAAACATACCAATTATTGTGACCTCTCACAGAGGTCAAGGGAACAGGGAAAAGGTTTAAAAAAAGAGTATATTTAGACTTTTTTTTTCAAATACTATTTACAACTTCAGACCCAAACTTGGTACAAAGATACTTGATGGGAAGACCTTTCTATGCATACTAATTTGGTTGATCCCTCGAAAAGGTCAAGGGTCACAAGAGCTCAGAAAATGGGTAAACAAAATTGCCATATTTTGACAAAGATGTTTTTTCTCAAATACTATTCACAGCTTCAAATCCAAACTTGCTACAGAGATTCAGATGGTATGACCTATTTAAGCATGCTAATTTGAATGAGCCCTCTGAAAGGTCAAGGGTCACAAGAGATCGGCAAATGTGTGTAAAATGCCAATTTTAGATAGAATTGTAGTTATTATCAACAGTTTTGCAAACTTTTCAATCAAATTTGGCACAAAAAGGTAGCTGATGATGATAAGACCTTCCATTGTATACTAATGTAGTCGACTCATTGCAAAGGTCAAGGGTCATTGGAGTTTGACAGATGAGTGAAAACTGATTAAATTTTGCGAAAACATGGAATTTGCTGGTGCAGAAGTCATCCCTTTACTTATTGTCACAAAGGTCACACGTGTAGATGGGTGATACACGTGAGTCATACGGGCTTTGCCTTTCTTGTTTTACTTGCATTTTAGCTTTAACTTAATTTCGTTTTTAATCTGTTTATCGTTTTAGCTTACATTTGGACAAAGATGTACTAAAGGAGCTGGTCTACATGGTGGTGAGGGAATGGAGCGTTTATGGAGTTACTTGAGAAGGTTTGCTCCATCCACCAAGCAGATGACCCTTGCTAACCGTCAGGATCTTTTGAATGATGCTTTGATGGCTTACTCGCACAGGAGCTTCACAAATCTTCGTGTGTTAACGGGCACTTTTAACATTGTATTTTGTTCATCGCAGTGTACTACTACTCTGTTTAAAAGCAAAGTAGGATGGTGGGATGTTTCAGCAAGTTTGGGAAATATTTGATTAATTATCACTAAGTACGGCTTTCTGGGTTTGTTTGTTTTTCCCCAGGAAAAAAACTGGTGAAACAGATCAAAACAGCTGAGAGGCTCAAGAAGCGGTCAGAAGCTGAATTTGAAATGGTTGAGCAGGAACTGTCTGCACCAGTGGAATTTGTTATTATGTGGACAAATTCCTGGCTTCTGTTACATGGTGGAGTTGTAGTCGAAGTATGATAAACACACCAGACACACACACGTAGAGTTCTTTAGAATAAACCTCGTTCAGCTGCAATCCGTCACACGTGGCTTAAGGATGTAGACAATACTGGAGTAACAGTTCCAACAATATTTAATTCAGCGATGCGATATACACACAGTAATGCACAAATGCACGAACTACGGATACAAAGTCTCTTCTGCGATGTCCACACTACGACACAAAAGTTTTCATACACAGCGTCTCTCCCAATAAGCTATGTGTCTCTACAACTGACAAAGCAAGACAATGTACTAATGGGCTTTCCCAGCGCCCTCCTTATAAATACTACGAAATTCCCGAATCGTCTACGGAAATCATACTACGCAACCAATCAGAACGAAACACGCAGCCGAAGCTCATTAACATGAACTTTCCAGAAAAAAACTATAACAGGCTACAAAAACTCGGCTGCTCACTTCAGCTCTAAATTCTAACGTATAATTAAGTCACATAAAAGTATGGTATCCCTATCACCACGCTCTATGATAGCTCAAAAAGGTACGAGAACATTCCCAAAACAAAATAAAGGCTGCTCAATCCACGCGCACAGAAAACAAAAAGTAGCGAAAATGTTGCGATGCCAACTAACCGACGTGACACTTACGAGGCCACTAGACAGTGCGACCTTTCTAGAACGTTCCGGACTAAACCTAACAAAACGAAAATGGCTCTACTCACGAACAAAAGAAAACCTAGAGATAGAAAGTAAGAGAGTTTTAAAGCAGCATTAACATAATCACTGAGTTAACCCCCTAATTATTGCTTTAACCCTCATCATCTATCTACCCCCCAACCACCCTATCACGCTCTCAGCGCTAACATTCTCAGGAGAAGATCGGCGATCTTTTGGTGAAACAAACCTTAGCATCCCCACTAGTTCTATCACACCTACTCTTGAGAATCATCAACTGTATTGTGGAACAGATATACCAACACTATTTAATTTAATCACACAAACACATGAGTGCCAAGTGGAACTATGTACTTACTTACAAGTTGTAGGTAATCACACACACACACACACACACACACACACAGATGAAACACAGCCTCCCACATAACTCGCATGGTAACCCATGACAATTGATTTTTCCACCTGGTAGTGACGGCTGCAGATGAGACTGCTAATGCACATGCAAATCAATACTGGCAATACCTGAGGCTTTTATCATGTCACATTCCAGTCTACTGGAGCCAAGTGGAACTTTGTACTTACTGGCGGCACATGCCACACCACACACACCATACGCGGCACATGCCGCATCATACGCGGCACATGCCGCACCATACGAGGCGGCGTGTGTGGCACCCCAAGGATGTAGTCAACACTCCTCACACACACACACACACACACACACACACACACACACACACACACACACACACACACACACACCTATAACAAAAATGTCAAATTTAGGTTACTGTGTCAAAACGAGAATGTAGTTCAAATTTTGGTCACTGGGCCAAAACAAGAAAGTAGTTCAAATTTTGGTCACTGGGCCAAAACTAGAAATCTGTATCACTAGGCCATTTCGAAAAATGTAAGTCATATCAAATAAGGAGGCCACGCTCTGAGTTGAACAGTAGCATGCCAACTCAAAATAATTTTCTGTTTGCAAAAGCACATGAAAAAACACCCCCCTGAAATAACCTCGCCCGTCAGGCTATTCAATTGGTTGGGTCCATTGAAAGGGGTGATTTTAAAATACCCCTTTCCAGTCCACACAGGTATGTTTAGATTTTGTACTATACACCTTTCTTTGCCAGAGTGCCAAGCCCAGGCCTTAGAACAAACCGGTTTTACCAGCCTTGCCTGGCGTGACTGTTTGCTAATTTTATTGATTAATCCTTGCCCAGAACGTTCTAAAGAAAACACAACTCTTTATCAGTGCACTGCCAACACAACATGACGGAACATTCTGGAACAAACGTTATTAAGCAAGATGGAATTCTTCGCAAACGACTAAACATTTGTGACAGAAAAGGTGGTGTTTACAACCATGAACTGAAACTTCTGAAGGACAAAGCACAGGAAATGCAATCAGATTTGCTTGATATTGAAAAAGATATGATAGAATCTACATCTTTTTTGGCAAAATACAATGCTGAAGGCAATGATGATGAATTTGCAAATGAAATGATAACCTATGGTGTACTTAATGAAAAAAAGAAAAGATTACAAAAAATATCAGTCGATCTACTCAAAAGATAAGATTCAAAGAGAGGGCAATACAACTGAATGAAAAGAAAGCAAATGACTTCCGTAAAAAAAATAGTACAATTAGAACAAAGCCCCTCAATTCAAAGCCTGAACGCATCTATGAATGTGATGCAGTTAGGCTTGCCACAGTAAGTGGCAGCAATGGATATAACAAAGCTGAAACAGCCTAAACCAGAAGGTAAGTGGAATTTTGTTTTTACTATTATAAATTATTTTTTACTATAAAATGAATTCGGATGAATTGTTATTACTTAATGATTTTGCACTTTAGAAAACAAAGACTTAGACTCTAAGAAGCAGCGGCTTCTCTCTGTGATTGTGTCGGGCAAGTCGAAAGCTTATCTAGGCAAACAGTACATGACACAAGATATAGAATCTCTTTCAGCCGATTTGGGTGGGGTTAGGTATTTTTTAGTTCCCAGGGTCACCCTGGTCAGCCCCACAGGGTGGGTTTTTTTCTCTATTCTGGGGCATGTGTTTCTGTCTACCCTTTGTCCATTCACCTGTATTTGCCTTTTTAAAACTCTCCCTACTGTCTGCACTGCCTGTAGCTCTTGAGCCCTGGGGGGACTTGGGTGGGGTTAGGTATTTTTTAGTTCCCAGGGTCACCCTGGTCAGCCCCACAGGGTGGGTTTTTCTCTCTATTCTGGGGCATGTGTTTCTGTCTACCCTTTGTCCATTCACCTGTATTTGCCTTTTTAAAACTCTCCCTACTGTCTGCACTGCCTGTAGCTCTTGATATTGGATGTGTGTTGCTAAATGGTCTTGGCTTTATTTAGGCCCCATGTGTTAGGTTTATTTAATGTATTTGACCGGCTGGCGACATACATTCAATGTTCTGTTTATTTTTTTTCACAAGCTGTGCAGGCACGTCCTGAGAAAGCCTTGTTGCTGTCGGGACGTTAAGCAATGTACAATCAATCAATCAATCTTTCAGCCGATTAATTAATTAAATTACATTTAATTTATGAAAATCACATTGCTTCACTAATGACGCGTGATCTGAGTCGGTCTTTAGTATCATTATATACAAAAGCTGTTAGTCACTTCTTGCCTGTTGCTGATACTGACAGCCTAAGTTGTGACTTGGGATCAAATCCAATAGTAACAAGCGCAATAGGTAAATTAGCATGTGTCATGTATTACAGGTTCGGTAATTTGCTTGCGCCCTTGGTTACTTTGGTTGTCACTGGGAGTCATATTGATTTTTCGAAAATAAATTTGTTTGGAAAAGAAAATGGACGAGACACAGACGACACCACAACAGAACCCTGTTTTGACGCAGGTTCAAATGATCACTAAACAGAAAAGTCCAGGAAGGGTAGAAGCTGGAAAAAGATTAGCGGAATATAACAGGCAAAAGAAATTACAGCTTAAGGCACAAACAGTAACTGACCCACTGTCAGGACCGTTAGGACCGTCAGGACAAGTGTCAACACTGCCAGGACCGTCACTACCGTCACACCCACAACAAAGTGAGAGACTATCAACTAACCCCAAACCCCAATCAACAAGATATATAGTTGCTGGATTTGTTGTTGTATTTGTTTTCTCAGGTTACCAATTATACAAAAAATACAAGCCACAAACTCGTACAATGTCCAAAAAATTAGACACTCCAAAAACAAAACCAGAAGTCGCCACATTACCAGTAACACCAAAACCTGTCGACCCATTTCATATGCAGTGAATAAAAATATTATTTTAATTTTATTGCATTAAAAAATGAGCGAAACAAAAAACTTAATGAACCTTGTCTATCACTCTGCCGTGATAAGCGGACTAGCTGTTGCTTACTCTATGTTGGGAAAAAGTCTACTCAAAATGAAATCAGCAGACCTCAGCAGATTAGATTTTGAAGACAGTGCAAAGCTAATCACGATTGTCACAGCATCAATTGCCACAAAAGACTTTCTTGTTAAGCAGGGAATTATTCCCGAAAATATATCTATGTAAATAAAAATAATATGGCGACACTAGCTGTTATTGTTGGTGGTGCTGTTGTTAACGCATTGGCATTTAGTGGATCAAATTATCTCTTTTCAAAAATGGGCAGAGAAGAGTCTGCTCTGGAGATGAGAAGACACAATGAAGCATCAGAAAAATTAGCACAAGCCCAGCAGGCGTATGAAAAACAAAGAATTGAAAAACTTGATTTTATCAATGAAAAACTCAGACTAGAGGGTCACGCACAGCATACATTTTCTAATGTCGATGACGCAATCAGGGAATATTTTCTTGTCACGGGTGAAGACATGTCTATCCCACAACCAAAACATAGTGATTACTATCAACCCAGTCCACAACAAAGAAACGGAGAAATAATCTTTGTTTTAGTGGGAATGACATTTGTTTATTTTACTGGAGTTTTTATTGCTATAAAAAATGACAGCCGAAAATAAACTATCAAAAATATATTACTCCCCGATTGGCTACTGGAAAGGAAATACTGCAATAGAAAAATTACACGCGGCTGTGGGCGGTGACATAACACTGAATCAAATAAAACACTGGCTGCAAAGACAGGCAATATGGCAAATATATCTCCCTGCACCAAGAAAAATAACAAGACCATATTTTCAAAACACTACCCCTAATGACACGCATCAAATGGACCTCCTGTTTCTACCCCATGATACAATAAGAAAAAAGCGTTACAAATATGCATTGACTGTTGTTGACATTGCTTCAAGGTACAAGGACGCCGAACCCATAACTGACAAGAACGCTATTACTGTTGCAACTGCATTATCAAAAATATATAGCCGAGGCCCTTTAAGATACCCCAGGCTTGTGCAGGTCGATGATGGATCTGAATTTAAAGGAGCAGTTAATCAATTATTTGCAAAGCATAATGTGCTTGTGCGGCGAGGCATACCAGGTGTACACAGATCACAGGCAATTGTTGAGAACTTTAACAAGCAATTATCAGAAAGACTTTTCAGTTACCAGTATTCTAAGGAACTCATGCATGACACACGTAACACTGAGTGGGTTATGAGATTGCCACATGTGATAAAAGCAATGAATAATGAAGGCCATGTAAAACCCGCAGATGCTATTAAATTGAAAACAATACCCCTGGCGTCAGGGTCAGAAATAAAAACAAAAGTGCCTGACACAAGTTTATTTACAAAACAAGTAAGATATTTATATCAACCCGGTGAGGCCGAGAATGACGTCAGGCGCAGGGCAACAGACCCCATCTGGTCTACATCTGTACACAATATAAAAAAAAATAGTCCCCGGCAGTCCATCAATATTTTACCTGTATGAGCCTGCACCACAGAGGGCATTTGTCAGAGAAGAATTACAGATTATCCCCCCAGACACTGTTACTCATTTCAGTAACTAACTCATCAATCAATTCATCACAAATGTCTTCAGATAACTTAAGCCTGTAATGACCGGGTGCATAAGCCTTTTCCTTACTGTGAAAAACACGTTTCGTGTCCCCTACTGCAAGTGACTTCTTATGTGTTTGGATCATTTCAAGATTATGTCTATTTGATCTCAGTGACTTGTTTGGATAATCAGGCATTAATGCACCATCTAACACTTCCTTATAATGTTCATGACGAATGTCTTTATTTTTTATTGCTGTTTTTTTTTAATTCCTTTGGCTTTCGACTGACTACCCTTTTGGTGCAGTATAGAATACATTTTCGATCTCAGTCCAACGTACTCAACAATAGGCACACCATTCAGTTCATCCTTAAATTTTCCAGGCACTTTCTTGTTTTGTGTGCTGTACAGTGGATGATCCTTAGGATAATCAGACGTGTCGTACATGTGTAGTTCTGTTTTCATGTCTTCATAAAAGTCTTCAGTACACACATCAATGATCATAGAGTCAGTGTCTGTGTATAGCAGACGACAGTCAGGATACTTTGGTTTGAAGTAATCATAATAAAATTCAAGCATCAGTAATTTTGATAACTCAAGAATTGCCATACCAATGAATACTGGCTTATCCAGTTTGACAATCTTGTTTTTGAGTGACACTGCATACAATGATGAATGAAACTCTTTATACCCTGTATACTGTGGCTTACCTGTAAGTTTAATTGCACCCGATTCAGTTGTTACTAATCTCACATCTTTGCGGTGATAAGGATTTTCCATAGTCTTTCCAAAACAGGCATTGTTCATAAGTTTAAAGAAGTCTTTGTCGAATGCAGTGTTGCCGTCTCTGGCACGCAATGTTGTGTTCTTCATTATGTAATCTTTCATGAAAGCACTCTGATCAAATTGAATGCCTCTGTGAACTTTCTTTAGTACTAACCCGTGTCTTATATAAAACTGCAGCAATCGATAGTGGCAAACGTAATTGAATTTGTCACTTAAATTTGGCACAAGTTTGGTGTCTTCTTTTTTACCCGTCATACTCATTTTCTCAACAGCCAACGGATAATCATTGTGGTAATCATGTAGATGGTGTGGGTACTCCAGGTCTACTTCAAAGATCCAACCCTTTTTGTGATCCCGATCATAATTCATAATTTCATTTGTTAATTTTGTTATATCATACTGTGACAAATCATACAGACAAATGTTTTTCAAGGGCAATAACTCACACATTGCAAATCCATACAAATTGTTCACGTCCAAGTACGTAATGAATGACCTTGACCTTGAGGGGTCAAACCCCGGGTCATCAAGATATTTGTTGTTGGCTTTGGCATAGTTGTTTGCGGCTATACTAATTCCACCCCTCAATCCGCGTTCCACCATTTCACCCATCGTACGATCAGACAACAGGTCTATAAATATCTTGCTGGATTTCAAAAATGCATCCCATGTCATGCTGGGACTAGTTAGTAACAACCCGGGTCAAGTCTGTAGTGTAATAGACCCTTTTCACGATAACTTTCAAAGACGTCTGCTAGCAAGCAAACGTCAGCCTTTAAGTACTGGTCATGGTAATCACCAATCATCTGACACCCTAATTTATCCCATGCATCAAGTGCATGTTGATAATCAGAGTCAGAAATACCTTTACCATTAAGTGTAGAATAAAATTTATCTTTTGGTGGCAGTCTTGTTTCTTCAAACACAACCCAGTCACTGATGTACTCATACGGATACACACCTTTCTTAATTAAGTCTGGCTCAAAATATTTACTTGTTATTGGAAATGATGTCAGTCCTTCTGCGAGACTAGCAAGACCTAAAGACATATGTTGCATTGAGTCATAAAACACTAATTTATTGTCCAATCTAAAAGTCAAATATTTCTCAGTTGTCTGGGCAATGCAACTATTTTTTTTGTAAGACTCATCTACAGCACGCATGATAATATGTGAATCATACCCCCTGAGATTGTGAAAAAAGATTGGTAACTTATATGTCTTGGGATCTATTTTTAATAATAAATTACAATTGTTATGTGCAGCACCTCTGTAACGTCCAGTTATGTGATCATGGTCACGAACTTTGTCACCCTGTAGGTGTTTTTCACAAATCCAACACGTCACAGCTGTATCAAAATTTATTTTATCTTCTTCTGTCATCATCACAGGCATCTGATTGTTTTCTAGATACTGTACCACCTGACTATACAGTTGTCTCATTTCTGTTAAAAACAGACATGCTGCATTTTCCCCCCTGTAGATAACAGGCTCGGTATGCTGACCGCCTGACTTAACAAGAATATAACCAAAAGAACACACCACTTGGTCACTCAATTTTACTGTCTTTGGTAATGATTCTGGAACAGGACCGTCATACGGAACAACCAGTGATTCAAAATCAGCATACACTACAAATGGTAGCTTTTGCTGATTCTTATAGTTTTTAAAATATACTTGACTACCAGGATCTGGATACTTAAGTACTGTTTGTATATCATCAGCTGACCTACAATGTAAAACATGTTTGTGTGCTACTGAAATAGAGGAAAATCTTTGTAAACATCTGTTACACACTTCCTGTTTGCCATTGTGTTTTGACACATGCCCATGAATTAGTTGTGACATACTCCTGATAATTGTATAGTGATCACCAATTAATAACATGTCAACATGTTTGTCTTCTGGTTGACCGTAGGTTGGTGCAAGTGGTGATACTCTAATGGGTTGTAACTTGTCAACAGACTCATTATCCCATACATACACATTCACAGATATACCAGGATTTAATTGTTCAAACAAGTCTATGTCTTCTACCTTAACAGGGAAATCTATGCCACTGAAATTAAGTTCATTTACAAATTTGGTGTAGTTAGATACGCGATCAGGTCTTGTTTTTACATAATGCAGTTTAGCAAGCACACACCACATGAAACAAAAATTATCATTGTTCTGTATATTGACTACAGCCTTTTTGTTTGCAATGTCAATAGGCAGTGGTATCCATGATTTGCCTAGTATAGGATGATACCTTGACTGCTTCAATTGTAGTTCATGCACATGACCTTCGTGCCAACCAGACCCCTTCATTCTTGCTCTGTCAATTGCTTCGAGAAAGTCAGGCAATAGTCTGTTTTTAAACACGTTTTCCAATTCCCTTCTTGTGTTAATTGTGTGTTGTCTTGTTGATATATACGATACAATCACTTCACCATCTACTCTGCTGAATTCTATTTTTGCAACAATCTGAATCTTTACACTGCCTGTAAGAAGATTATCTTGTATGACAGAAAAAGAATTTTCTATCGATTCATAGACATTGTTACTATTAGATATAGGCAAGTCTGTTGTGTGAAACACGTTTCTTAAACCTTGAGCATTGTCCGTCATTTTTATTTGTCCGACAAAATAATAATAGAAAAATTACACCTTATGTAATACCACTTTATTGACTGTAACACTGTTAATATAAACATTTAGTTTATGTAATTGTTGAAATATTTGTTCACAAAGTATCTCAAACCAGCCCTGGCAGTTATTTTTTTTTAACTCTTAAGGTGGGTGTCCTAAAATCAACTGTTAAACTCTCCACATTTGGATGCTCATCAACATAATCTAAAGTCATATTATATGACAAATATATTGCTGTCGGTTTTAAGACATTTATGTCAGGCTGTTTGGGAGGTGTTCTTATCTGAGTAAAGTGCACAACATCTTTGAAGCAGTGTGTGATGTCAATGGTTTGTCCGTCTGTCATTTTTATTGGACAAAACAAAAGTATAAATTAATTTACTAACCCATACCCTGTGGGCTGATCTGTCTTTAAAATAAGTTTTAGATGCTTAGTTGATTTCAGTTTATTTTTCACATCATCCCGTTCATGTTTATTTGGTATTACATCATTTTCTCTGAGACAGTCTTCAAAGCTGTCACGGTCCTTGCAGTAAAACAAACAGATAAACTTTAACTGTTCTCGAAAATCTTTCAGTATAGCATTATATTTCTGAGTTAGAATCCATACACTGATATTTGCGTGTCTGCCACTAAACGCCAGTTCTGCTAGAGTGTTTCTCTTCTTAACAATGTCTTTTTCTGCAGAGCAGTCATCGACTATGAACAACGTTGGCTGTCCTTCAAATTGCTTGTAAAAATACAGCAGGTAGTCATTCAGTTTTTTCTCAGGGTCAACTAAATAAATGTTACTGTCAGTCCAAATAAATAAACAGTTGTGATATGCTTTGTTGTGTTTGATTGTAGGACAAAATATTACTATGTTTTCGAAATGGTATAGGTATCTTGTTTGTAATAGGTCAAGTACAAATTCAGTTTTTTCACACCCAGTGGCACCACAAAACAATCCACAGTGTGGGTCGAGTGTCATTAAGTTCCGGTTCATTTTAATACACAATATAATTTAAATACAAGTGACCACTTAGTCTACTTTCAGAAATATTGAGTTGTGCATCATAAATCAGATACAAATAAATATTTATTGCTCCTCCTGTTTCAGTCTTTTTTTGTATCTGAATTGTTATTCCGTCACTGCCGTTTTCAACAGTACGTCCTGACCCATGTAAATAGTCATCGTCTGTACTGCGCAGGTCTAGCCAAAGTGCATATTTTTCTGTCAGGTATTGTCCAATTCTTACGTCATACAGATGTAAATCTTTACACGCCATGTTTGCCGGTTTTTCTCTAAGTCTTCCATCCGCCCACTTTATAATCTCGTCATAGTGTTGATAAGGCTGCATACCTGAAGCATACACTTGATTTGGATGTCCCTCAATCGTACAGGACAAATGTGTAATCTTTGGATTGTAGAATTTTTCTGAATCTCTTTTGAATGGATTTTGTGGTTCAATAAACAACATCAGTATATCTTTCAGTGACCTGGCAGGTGTGTTGAGGTTTATGTTCCACATTGTATCGCCCTTGTCTTTGGGTATTGTACTGTGTCTTATCACACGGTCATAATAAATTGGAAGTCTTGACTGATATTGATTTTGAATTAGTCTGGCAAGTTCAGTGTGTGTGACAATTTCGTATTCCAATGAAATGTTTGAGATCTTGTATGTTGCGTCTGAACTCCACCAGGGAGGCCCCTTTGGTGGCTTAACTGCCTGTCCCAAGTCAGGATAAAGGAGGAGGGTTAGGCGTGGGGCTAGCGACTCCACCCTGTAAAAAGAAACTTGCTACGGAAACGACAACAAGGGAAACGCTCCCTTGCCGTCGCCTCAAGCACCAGACGGCGCAGAGAGGATTGAATGAATGAATGAATGTTGCGTCTGTGTCAGTTGTTTTGATAACTTTTGCACAGTCATTAAAAGTTAGTTCAAAACTCAGACGGACCCCACCCGGGTCTGCCCTGGGGGACTTGGGTGGGGTTAGGTATTTTTTAGTTCCCAGGGTCACCCTGGTCAGCCCCACAGGGTGGGGTTTTCTCTCTATTCTGGGGCATGTGTTTCTGTCTACCCGAGGTCCATTCACCTGTATTTGCCTTTTTTAAACTCTCCCTACTGTCTGCACTGCCTGTAGCTCTTGATATTGGATGTGTGTTGCTAAATGGTCTTAGCTTTATTTAGGCCCCATGTGTTAGGTTTATTTAATGTGTTTGACCGGCTGGCGACACATTCAATGTTCTGTTTAGTTGGTTGTTTTTTTTCACAAGCAGTGCAGGCACGTCCTGAGAAAGCCTTGTTGCTGTCGGGACGTTAAGCAATGTACAATCAATCAATCAATAAAACTCAGACGGTCATTCAGTGCTCCTTGGTAATAAGGTAAGTGTGTTGTCAAGATTTCAAATTCAAGTGGAATGTAAAATCTATTACCGTATGTATCTGCTAATATAACGTCTTCAATGGCAGATGTTGATTTGTCTGCCGCGTCGATTCTAAGTTTAGCAACGTTAACAGACTGTATGCCTTGGTAAACACGGTCTTCTCTTTCTTGTCGTGTGAGCCAAAGGTCTTTGTAGCAGTAAAACACATCAGCATCATCAAGACTAAACACTTCTTGTCCTTCAAGTTTTACTTTAATAGTCTTAATAATTGCTCTGCCAAGATTGTCAACCAGTGTTCTGTTTGCATCTGATTCTGATGAAAGTTCAATATTAAATGCAAGTCGAGCAGTGCCAGGAACAATAACATCATTGGGACCCAGGTTTGGAAACTTGACAGTAAGTGTTTGGTTTTGGTCTATGGTACTTGGATTGTTTGTGATGACAATTGATTGTCTAATGCCCTTAACACCAAGAGGCTCACGTAGTTTTCTATATGGGTCTAACTTTGATCCGTAGGACTGTGTCATTTTATTATGCAAAAATCAAAAATATTAAATTAATAAAAACAATGGCAGCAGGAGGATTTAATCATGATGATATTGAAATGGATGTCAACAGATGTGACAGATATGACTGTAACTACTTCTAGTATGTATCATGAACTGTTAAAAGATAAAGTAAACTCATTTTATGACAGTGTTGGTGCGCGCCCAGATGTAATAGATCCTAATCAGTTTGAATATGATAAAGGTCACTTATTTGTAAATACAGACAGAGGCAAAGTGCATCTAACACATAAAAACAACCCTGCTAAGTTTAGAGCTTTAAGTACAATAAAAACTGATGTAGGTGGTGAGGCAGCACTGCAGCGTTACCTTGGTGTTGGTTCTAGTAAAAGGTTGACACCGAGACTTGTTACTGTGCTTCATGACACACAAACAAGATTGCCAACGGGACAAGAAATTGAAATGACTGAGGTAACAAGGCTGCCAGAAATAGCAAACACGGTGATACAAGAAACTTCATTTACTGATGACATAATGAAAACAATAGATGATCCACCATTGTCAATGCGAGAGATAAAGGGTTTGGATAAATCACTGCAGACAATCAGAGGTGAGATGGTAAATAATGTTGCCAAACTGGGTGAGCTTGATAATCAAATAGAAAGAGAAAAAAACAAATTAGCAACTGCTGATAAAGAGAATCTTGACACAGAAATGAAAGAAAGAATCCAACACAGATTAAATGATTTGTATATAGAAAGATCAGGGCGATTAGAAGCAATTAGTATTGGAAGACAAAAACTGAAAACACAAGTCAACAGGATTAGAGAAACTATTCAGAAAATACTTCATGAAGACACTACTCTGGCTGAGAGACTTAAAACACTTTTCAGAGAGCAGGGTATCACTATTGCGAGTTTAATTACTGCTCTTGGATTTATTATCAGTATTGTTGTGTTGGCTGTCTCTGGCAGTGGTGGGGGTGGTCCAACACCTCCAGCACCACCAAGTGATCCAAAAGATTTACAGTCGTGGGTATAAAAACAATTATCACATATATCAGACTTGCTTAAAAAATTGGCTGTGAAAGCAATGGACGCATTGCCTGGCATAATAGACACAGTTGTCAGTTGGCTTATTAGTACTGCAGCAAAGGTAGTTGGGTTTATGGCAGAGCATGTGTTGATATTTTTGGTGACAGTAGGAGGGTTAATCGTGGGTTATTTAATGAAACAGATAAAGAAGTAATATACCCAGTCCTGTGAGGTCTATTACCAATGCAGTTCTCTCTGACTCATGTCCCCCACCCGGGTCTGCCCTGGGGGACTTGGGTGGGGTTAGGTATTTTTTAGTTCCCAGGGTCACCCTGGTCAGCCCCACAGGGTGGGTTTTTCTCTCTATTCTGGGGCATGTGTTTCTGTCTACCCGAGGTCCATTCACCTGTATTTGCCTTTTTTAAACTCTCCCTACTGTCTGCACTGCCTGTAGCTTTTGATATTGGATGTGTGTTGCTAAATGGTCTTAGCTTTATTTAGGCCCCATGTGTTAGGTTTATTTAATGTATTTGACCGGCTGGCAACATACATTCAATTTTCTGTTTAGTTTTTTTTCACAAGCAGTGCAGGCACGTCCTGAGAAAGCCTTGTTGCTGTCGGGACGTTAAGCAATGTACAATCAATCAATCAATCTGACTCATGTGTGTTTACTGGGGTTGGTGCTGGTACTGGTGCTGGTGCCTGTGCAGGTGACGGTGCCGGGGCTGGGGCTGTTACTGACATTATTGGTGTTACTGCCTGTACGGGTGGTGATGTTACTGGTGTTGGCATTATTATTGACTGTAGGTTTGTGTTTACAAATTTATTGAGTCCTAATTTCTGATCACGACCAGCAACAATAATTTCATTATTATAATTTGTTATTGTACCCATTTGTAATTGAAGGTCAGATGGTAACATGTATAACCCAATGCCTACTACAAAGTCAACTTTTGATCTGGCATATCTGAGAACGTCTTGATAACATTGGATGCTTGATGGGAGATCTACTGTTGAGTTAATTGAATCTTCCAGGTTTGCGAGAAACTGTTTTTGTGCTTCAAATTTCCCACTTCCATTTAAAATGTTTGATTTTGTTAATGATTGTGCACCTAGTATACACCACACATATGTTCTGATAGACTCATTGATGCGCTCGACTCCTGCTTGAGTAAACCCGTCACTCTTGTCTAAAATAAATGTGGTCCAGGCATTAGACTGTTTCTGTTCTATTGATCCTAACCAGACTTGTGATTTTTGTGAGAATGACGTGTAACCAGGGTAGTAATCTTGTGGGTATTGTCTGTGACTCATAGCATAATACAATGTACCCATGCCGTTGTGATCATCAAGTTTTTGTGTAAAGTCATACTTAATGCTGATGTTAAACTCATTACAGATGTGTTCAAATGCTTGTAAATCCATGGGGTTGTTATACCTGTTGAAACTGGATTCAGTGGGTAGAGGGGTATGCAGTTCTGACAGTATTCTTCTAAGCTGGTAATACGTGTGGAAACGGTAGACAGACCTAATCAGTTTGTTTGAGTGATTCAAGTGGTCTGTAAATGAAACACCACAGCCTGTAATAGAACACAGAATAGCAAAGTTAAGTTGGTTTTGAGACATCTGTAGTGGTCTTGATGTCCACTTTCTTGCAGTAGTATCGTCTGTTATTGGAGGGTTTATATAATGGTCAAACGGATTGGGTACTTTGACTTGAAATAAATCTTGTTCTGATACAGCAATATCAAGTTGATTTAGTTGTATTATTTTCTGTTCATAAGTAGGTGCAACATTGTACTTGGCATCTATATTAAATTGAAATGCATTTGTAGTGACACTTGTTGGTGATTTAAATTCCATTGTGCTTTTTTATGAGATAATAAAAATGTTTATTACCTTAACAAATCTTGACACGAGCAAACCACTGTGGTTAACTAATGGGATTGATAATCGTGATGGTAGCAAGTCTGTAGCTATCCATTAAATGTTTTACACTGTAAAGTGGTTTAATATAGAAGACAAAAATTATTATGTAAATCTTGATGGTGTGACTGAAGCTATACCACCTGGGCATTATGACTTTTATACTATAGCTGAATGGTTTCAAAGTAAATTTAAAATTAAAGCAACTTTAAATCCAGCTAACCTACTTGTTACATTAGAATTTCCGACACAAAACTGGTTAAAAATCTCAATCAGATTTGCATATTTACTTGGATTTTATATTGATGAAGATTGGTGGAGAACAGATGATATGGATGAAGCTAATTTTGATATTATAACAATGAAGACAAAAAAACTTAAAATAACTGGAAAACGCTCTGTCTGTTTGTCAGTACACACAGTATTTAATGTTCATTTAAAAGAATTAAACACAACTGAAAATATACACAATGGAAAGCCCTCGACTTTGTTAAGATGTGTGCCAGCTGGAACTGCACCCTATTGCGAAAGTGTGGTTGTTAGATTTCCTTTACAGTTTAAGAAATTAGGTTCCAGTTTCTTTGAGACACTGTGTTTATCTGTAACTAATCAGGATGGCAAACCAGTTGTCATCGCAACTGGCATGATTTTAGTGTTGTGTTAGAAGTTAAATAATTTTATTTTTGTTTATAAAAATGAGTGTTGGTCCAAAGCCGAGAATCATACCAGTCGCGTGTCCAGTAACAGAGTTGAAAGATTTGGCTGACGTACAGGATTTTGAGAAGGAGGGAGAGGTAGGGGAAATATATCATTTTGAACTTGATTCAACTGGTATGTACAAGCGGAAAGTAATTGATGACATGAAGGATGGAACAGAAAGACCAATTCCTAAACTTGGTCAGCTGCGTGATGTTACTGTTCCTACTCCGCCTGTAAATAATGCGCCTTACAACTTAATACATGTGGGAAATAAGTGGGTAGTTTCAACTGTACCTGCACCACCGCCCACAATTGACTGGGACATAAAGTTTGAATTTATTAGTCCTTATGTATACACTGATGATGAAGGTGCCTTAGTGTTTAGAAAAGTTGTTAACTCTGGACCTTTGATTGTAAGCCTTGTTCCAAGCTTTGCCCCAGACAACAATAGCAGAGAAAAACTAAAGGTGCAAGAGTATGAAAAACGGAGATATCTTCTTACGCATAGAAAAAATAGAACAGATACAGAAGTTGTGTTTTCACCAGCAAACTTTGCCATGGCAAAAGAAGCGACAATAGTATTTGAAATTATCATGAGATCTGTTGCTTCTGTAAAAGAGGCAGATATAACACAGGGAATCAAACTTACGTGGAATGACACAGTGGCAGAGTCAACAAAGGTCTTTATTGCTATTAAAAAAGGCACAGATATAGAAGTTTCAAGCAGTATACCCGCAGTTACGGCGGTGGTCGACAAAACAACTTTTGTTCGTCTGAGTTACATAAAACTTGAACACATTGATCTTGTTTCATTTTATTATGCCAGCAAATTGTATTATTTTGATGAGTTGCAAAATGTAATCACTGATTAAATAAAAAAATATTTGTCAATAAAAAAAATGGTGAACTTGTATCCGACGACTGATACTGTGTCAATTGAGACAATTGCATCAGATAAAACATTACAGGCAGACGCATTCCGATTAATAAATATTACAGATGCATTGAAATATTTGGAAAGTGAGGAGGCGAAATACTCACGGTGTAAGAGACGGTATAAGACCGTTTTTAATTCTGTTCAAAACACATCTATGGCTGTTGGTGCTATTTCAGCCAGATTATCTGTTGGGGGTATTGTTTTGATATCAACTGGAATTGGCAGTTTAATTGGCGTTGGCCTTGAAGGAGCTAGCATTGCCACAGGACTGGCATGCTTTGGTTTGGAAGGCATCAACAAGAGATTTCACACTAAATTACAAAAACATGAAGCATTGAGTACGCTGGCTGGTGCAAAACTTAGTAGTATGAAACTGATTATAAGTAAAGCGTTGCAGGACAATTATATTGATGACGATGAATTTAAGCAAGTCCAGGATGATTTAAATAATTACAAACAACAAAAGTCTGAAATACAAAATAAAATGCGTAGTCAATCTCCTGTAAATGTTGAAGAACTAAAGGCCAGTTTTTTAGAGGAAGGAAAAAAGATAGGGGTGAAAGAAACCACGGAAAAGCTTCAAGGACTTTTAGGGAAGTAAAAATCACTTTTGGTAATCAAACAATATTTTTGTCATACACTTCACAGAGAGATGACACGCTGCCAGTCTATTTGACGCCCACGGCGCCGCCAGAATATTTTTTAAAAATAACAGTTTTTGTCTTTGTATCTTGTCAAATCTGACTCAGTATCTTGTGACTAGAGACAAGTTTTTGTAAGTATTTAATAAGTTCTTATGGTAAGTAATTAATAAGTTCTTATTGTAAGTAACTTTAAAGAACCTGCAGAGGTAACCTTTAAGTTACCTACAACTTGTAAGTAAGTACAAAGTTCTACTTGACACCAGTGGATTAAATAGTGTTAGTATATCTGTTCGGCAATACAGTTGATGATTCTCAAGAGTAGGTGTGATAGAACTAGTGGGGATGCTAAGGTTTGTTTAACCAAAAGATCGCCGATCTTCTCCTGAGAATGTTAGCGCTGAGAACGTGATAGGGTGGTTGTGTGCACACTTTGTGCGGGGTAGATAGAAGATGAGGTTAAAGTAATAATTAGGGGGTTAACTCAGTGATTATGTTAATGCTGCTTTAAAATTCTCTTACTTTGGGGCGGTCCGTGGCGCAGTGGTTAAGGCGCCTGCCACCAATGCAAAAGGTGCGAGGTTCGATACCGGGTTCCGGCGTCGGACTTTTCTCCTCTAGTAAGTGTCACCATTAATTCGGACGGACTGCCGGGGGTTCTTTCTTCGGGTACTCCGGCTCTTCCTCCCCCTCCACTTTGGTATCTATTGCAGCCCATATCAAATTTCAAGCATAAAACGATTTGAATTTCCAAAACTTCAGTAGCTCGCTTGAACTTGCCCTTAACACCACGTGAATGTTCTGTGTTTATGTACAGTGTGTGGGTGAATGTGCGTGATTCACGTGAGCGTGCTTGTTGGGTTCAGTTCACGGCGGCGCTTTGAGCTGATATTTAATTGGGTAAAGCGCCTATTTAATGCTCTGATTTATTATTTATTTATTATTACTTTCTATCTCTAACCTTACTAAAAAGGCACGTGAATTGAAACCGTGATAGCTCAAATAAACATCGGATCATTACCTACGATCAACACATGCACGCTCTCACAGGATAACACAACCACAATCGTAACAGCTTCTGAGTGGGTGATTTTCCTCATAAGTGTAAATGAATTTTTGCACTGACTGAGTAATGTACATATTCCAGTTACTGCAATTGTATTGAAGTCTTGTCTGTCTATTTCTTTGACACTGACCAACTGGCCTTTTTGTGCATTTTTGGCTTGCGTGCATTGGCAAAAGTAAATCTATGCACTGGGCCATATGTGTCTGTCCATCCGCTGGCCTTCGTCTGTTATAAACGTTAACGTTGGCATTTTCTTAGAGACTGTCCAAGCCACAGAATTCAAATCAAACTTGGCCAGTTGCAAGACCTAGTACAAATTCTGCACTTGCTAATTTGAGTGATTATGTCTAAATAACAAATAAAATTAGTAACATTTCATGGACATTGTATTTACAGATGTCAGTTCTCAAGACTGGCTGGCTGCTTGGCAGATGGAAATTGGAACACAAGCAAGAAACAAAGGTTTATTGTTGATCCTCCCATGTTTTTCTAGTGATCTGTCCCTTTCCTCTCTGTCGCTCTCTTTTAGATGTTACATCTCTCTCTAACTCTTCTTTCTGTGTTCCTTGACCTGGCCGGGTCTGCCAGGGGTGGTGGGATGTTGGTAGGGTAAACTACTTTTTGGCTCACGTATGAAGCAAAAGTGAGTCTTTGTTCTGGGCCAGTGGTCGTTCGGCCGTCTGTTGGCCATGGTAAACTTTAACATTGGCATTTTCTCGGAGACTATTCAAGCCACCGTCTTTAAACTTGGCCCAAGGATACTTTGTCACAAGACCTTTCTAAACGTACCAATTGAGTACCACTCTCAAAGGTCAAATTCACAGGGGATCAGGAAATAGGTAAAAATAGCCATTTGACAAAATTATTTTATTATTATTATCTCCTTTCTAAATATTTTCTGTATGTCATATATTTTTCAGGTGCTGTGAAACTGACATTGAGGGAGGAATGCTGTTGTACAGTTGGCTGAGAACGTGTTAGTAAATTTCTTTCCTTAACCCTTTTATGATGGGTTATAATAAATGTATATGTGTAAGAGAGGAGCAGAGGGCTACGCGTATGTCTCTAATGAGATGGTGTGAATTAAATCCATCAGTCTGAACCTTATATTGATTGAGTCCGGACCACCTTTCAGAAATGTTCCCTTGCTAATTTACATATACTTGCGGTTGTTTGTGCTTCAAACACAGTACCAAATGAGTTACAGCCAGCTGGAAGGCACTTGCCTAAGCACTGTCAGTCAGAACAGGGTTAAGATGACTGCAGCCCATTGATTTATAGCTGTCAGCCCCAGGATCACACACACTGGCATTGGTAGATTTATTCCTGAGAATCTGTCGTAGCACAGAAAGCTGGTAGCCAGAAATACATTCATGATTCAAAATACCATGGGAATTTGCTCTTATTGGGAATTGTTGTGTACGTTGTTTCCGATGCCCTCAGAAATTGTGTATACAACTGATAGCTCCTTTTTAGGTTTTATTAGTTAGGATAGAGTACCAGTGGTAGTTACTCCCAACCTGATTTTATGATCCTGTGATGCATTTAGGGTCCACAGTGGCTGAATCTGCTGCCCTACCCCCATGTTACCAGTACGCAAAGGGACGCATAATGATCATAACAATTGCTTACGTCATACTCATCTGTTTAAATATTTTTTTTGCCAGTTTTCGTAACAAAATATGCATATTGAGCATAAAAATGTGTGATCATTTCATTAATTTCAATGTGACCAATCAATTTAATTGTAACTATTTTTAACTGGCTGGTCTTTTAGGTGATATTTTACCTAGCGTAAGGCGGGTCTAGTAAGGTCTCACCTTTTCTTTTCATTTATTTTAGTCTAGAAAGTGTAAATATGAATATGCGTAATAGTTTCATGGTTTCTAACAGTCAAAACAATGTTATCAAAATACTTAGTTTCCACATGTCCACCACTTCCACCCCCACTTTTTGCATTCTTCTTCTGCAACGTTCAATTCCTTGATGGCATCAGTCAGATCAGAAAATACCTCACTACCGAAGCTGCCACCAAACTCGCTGTCTCTCTCATCTTATCTCGCATCGACTACTGCAACTCTCTCCTTTCTGGCCTTCCTCACTCCACCACTCTCACTCTCCAGCGCGTCCAGAACAATGCTGCCCGCCTCGTCCTCAGAAAGAAAAAATCCGACCACATCACTCCCCTGCTCAAGCTCCTTCACTGGCTCCCCATCCCCCAACGCATCCAATACAAGATACTGTCTCTCTGCTACAAATCCCTGAACAACTACGCTCCTGCGTATCTCTCCAACTTACTTCACCCCTACACTCCTCCCCGCTCCCTCCGCTCCGCCTCTGACCCTCTCCGACTCCTCATCCCCCGCACCAAACTCAGCACTTTCGGCCCCCGCTCTTTCTCAGTATACGGTCCAACCACCTGGAACACTCTCCCACTCTCTCTCCGTCAGAAACACTCGCTCTCCTCCTTCCAGTCTGCCCTCAAAACTCATCTCTTTCAACAGTTCTAGCACTATATCACCACACTCCCCAGCCCAAGCTGACCGTCGTAATGTATCTTCACTATTTGTGTTACGTGAGTCATTGTCTAAAGCGTGCGCATGCGTGTGCGAGTTGTGAGTGCGCGCTTAGAGTTATAATTATTATAAGATAAGCGCATTATAAATACCGTAATTATTATTATTATTATGGCCGTCTTTAAATCTTGTATTGTTCTGGCTGCAAATAAGTGAGCTGTCAAGAGCTCGGCAGCATGTTTTCAGAGTTTGGTGTACAGGGGCGTGTCTTCTGGTCAGACCTGCCAGCGGACCGCTTCTCTGTATAGACAGGTCTGGAGAATGTGCTAAGGAGACTGATTTTCGACGCCACATTTCTTATAAGGCTGTTTTCGCAAAACCCAGTCTCACGAGGCGAGTCCAGAGTGATCAGTGCATAGATGGAAGGTGGTGGCCTGGCTCTCCCTGTTCAGCTTGTTGATGTCGTCTGCCCACGGGCTGCAGCCGCCATTCTGCTGTTGCCAGTCACTTTGTTGCTGTAGTGTCTAGGTTTCTTTACAGAAGGTTGTGATCTTGAGGTAGTCTGGCGCCTGCTTTGGCCAGGCTGTCAGCCTTCACATTTTCAGCTACTCCAAATGCACTGGAATCCACTGCAACACTATTTTGTGGGCAGGGCATCCAGTCTACCTTGAAGCTTCCTGGTGAGGAGATCAGTTGATCAAGCTGCTGCCTTACCCTAGCTATTGCTCTGCTGCTGTGTTGAGCACCTGCAGATCTGTGCGATAGTTGGAGCTGCTGCCGCCAGCTGGTAAGGAGAGGGGGGTAGTAGTGCGGTCTGCACAACAGATGTACACACCACTTCCTTCGTTCCGCACGGCGTCTTGTGCGGACCCGCCTGTGTAGATCTATGTGAGCAAAGCTGCTGTGAGGGTAGCGATTGTGCATTATCTCCAGCGAGATGGCTTTGTGCAGTGCCCTGACCTTTAGCAACGAGTCCTGGAACTCTTATCGTAACTCTTATCGCAACTCTTTCGAGATGTCCAGGTATCTGAAGGGAGCTCTTCACCCATCTTTGAGCTTGGTTCCAGGACGTCAGTTTTAGCCCTTTGCAGGACCTTCACTTGGCGGTTCAGACTTGGGCGTTTCTGACGGTTCTTGGTATGCTTGTGTAGTCTTAAGTGCTGTCGGTGTTTAGAAAGTCTCTTCATCGTGTGTGCTGTTCTGCGTTCCAGTTGCTCCAATGTCCTCCATTTCCTAAATCGGGATGCTCCAGATGGCTCTAAAAATGTCACTGCATCATTAGAATGACCCATGTTCTGCATCTTGTCAAGCCTGACTTTTTTGGTTTTGCAGGCTGTCACGACCCCGCTTCCGGGGCGCGAACTATGAGCGCTAACACTCGAGATACACCCGACCCACACAAACCTAACACAAACACCAGAGGAACAATGACGACGACATTTATTACATGCAACCCGAACAATCACCAACTATACCCTGTTACGTGGTGGAGTTATAGTCGAAGTATGATAAACACACCAGACACACACACACGTAGAGTTCTTTAAAGTAAACCTCGTTCAGCTGCAATCCGTCGCACGTGGCTTAAGGATGTAGACAATACTGGAGTAACAGTTCCAACAATATTTAATTCAGCGATGCGATATCCTCACAGTAATGCTCTTTCAAATGCACAAACTACTGAATACAAAGTCTCTTTTGCTATGTCCACACTACGACTCAAAGTTTCTCATACACCGCGTCTCTCACAATAAACTGCGTGTCTCTACAACTGACAAAGCAAGACAATGTACTAACGGGCTTTCCCAGCGCCCTCCTTATATACACTATCAAAATCTAGAATCTTCTACGGAAATCATGAACTCAAACAACCACGAAACACGCAGCCGAAGCTCATTAACATAAACTTTCCAGAAACAATATATCAGGCTACAAAAACACGGCTGCTCACTTCAGCTCTAAATTCTAACGTATAATTAAGTCACATAAAAGTATGGTATCCCTATCACCTGGTAGCTCTATAAAGTACGAGAACATTCCCAAAACAAAACAAAGGGCTGCTCAATACACGCGCACAGGAAAACAAAAAGTAGCGAAAATGTTGCGATGTCAACCGACGTGACACTTACCAGGCCACCAGACAGTGCGACCCTTCTACAACGCACCGGACTAAACACAACAAAACAAAATCGGCTCTACTCACGAACAAAAGAAAATCTTACTAAAAAGGTAACCGTGATAGCTCAAATAAACAACATATCGTTACCTACGAATAACACATGTACGCTCTCACAGGAAAACACAACCACAATCGTAACATTACCCCCCTCTTAAGAATGAAATTTCACAAAAATTTCTTCTCAGATTTCAAAAATGCGGTTGTGGCTGTGTACACCTACACAAAACCCTAAACAAAAATAACTACACATCAAAAATCGAATTAAAAAAAAACGTCTCACAGTTCCTGTAAACAGTCCTGAGCATCGAAATGTTTCATACAAATGTTCTGGACACAGAAATGTTCATTTAAACTGCTCTGCTCAGGTAATCTGCTCCAAAGTTCTGCGAATCCTTAAGTTAAACTAAAAATAATGTCAAAGTTAGTTTCAGGAACATCACCAAATCATAAGTTACAGTTCACAGTTCATTAAGGTCAAACAAGTTCTCGTCGTCTAGTCTTTCGTCATCAGCAAGACGCACTGATGCGGCCATTTGTGTCTTGTCTTGACGACCTCTCGCAATATACTTCTTCAGCAAATTAGCATGGTAAGTTTTCACCTTATTGTTGACCTTGACTCTGTAGTCGTTGATGCCAACCACCGTGTCGACAACGTATGGTCCCTTCCACTGCATCAGAAGTTTGTTGTTGTCGGTAGGAAGAAGAACCAACACTTGGTCACCTGGCTGGAATCGTCGAGGTTTTGCCTTATGATCATAGTAATGCTTCCCCTTGTTCTGCACCTTCCGTAGTTCTTCTCGAGCCATCCTTAGGGTATCTTCCAGCTTCTCTCTCAGGTCGAAGACGTACTGGTAGCTGATTTTAGAGAGAGACAATAGGAGACCCGTAAGACAATGAATTCAATAAAGCCACATCCGTCATTAAATTACGTCATTTTTAATAATAAAATTTTTGACCCCATTATGCCCCCGTTATTACCCAATCAACCCTTTGATTTTAAAAAACTGACGAGCATGACTGATGTGGCTTTATTGAATTCATTATCTTATGGGTCTCCTATTGTCTCTCTCTATAACTATTGTCTCTGTCAATACCTAATCATTTACCTGATCAAGTGATGCCAAGTGAAACTTAATACTTATTAACAAGTTGCAACTAACTTTTAGGAACCTGCAGAGGTAACCTTTAAGTGTGTTGCCATAAGAACTTATTATTATATATAAGTTCTTACAAGTACTTACCCTAAGTTCTTACAAGTACTTACCTAAGTTCTTACAACAACTTGACTTAAGTCACAACTTACTCGTTCAGATTTGTCAAGAAACAAGGACAATTAAAAAACTTTTTTTTCTCAGTAGTACTCTGGCGGTGGTGCAGATGGGGCTAAACAATCAGGCACAAGTGGTGTAAATGACGTGTCATCTCTCTGCGAAGCATATGACAAAAATATTGATTGATTACCAAATCTGATTTTTATTTGTTTAAAAGATTGTGTAGTTTTTCTGTGGTTTCCTGAACACCGATCTGTTTCCCCATCTCTAAAAAACTAGCCTTCAGTTCTTCAACATTCACAGGAGATTGACTACGCATTTTATTTTGTATTTCAGACTTCTGTTTCTTGTAATTATTTAAATCATCCTGGACTCGCTTAAATTCTTCGTCATCAATAAAATTATCATTCAATGCCTTACTGATAATAAGTTTCATACTGCTCAGCTTTGCACCAGCAAGCGTACTCAATGCTTCATGTTTCTGTAATTTCGTGTGAAACCTCTTGTTCAAGGCCTCCAAACCAAAGCAAGCCAGGCATGTAGCAACGCTAACACCCTCAACTGCTATTCCAGCCAAACTTCCAATTCCCGTGGCAAACAGAACAATACCTCCTACAGAACATCCAGCTGAAACTGCACCAATAGCCATAGAAGTGTTTTGAACAGAATTAAAAACGGTCTTATACCGTCTCTTACATCTGGAGTACCTTGCCTCTTCACTTTCCAAATATTTAATTGCTTCTGTAATATTATTTAATCTGAATGCGTCTGCCTGTAATGTTTTATCTGATGCAATTGGCACAGCTGTCGCATGCGGATCAGGCGCAAGCGTTGTTTTAGTCATCGCAATTGATTCGGTCGGCTCAAGCATCGGTAGTATTGGATAAAATTTTACCATATTTTTTTATTGACAAATATTTTTTATTTAATCATCAATTACATTTTGCAACTCTTCAAAAGTATACAATTTGCTAGCATAATAAAATGCAACAAGATCAATGTGTTCAAGGTTTATGTAACTTAGAAGAACAAAAGTTGTTTTGTCGACTAATATCTTAACAGCTGGAACACTGCTCGAAACTTCAAAAACGTCTACATTTTTTCTAATAGCAATAAAAACCTTTGTTGATTCTGATACTGTTTCATCCCATGTAAGTTTTATTCCCTGTGCAATATTTGCCTCTTTTGCAGAAGTTACAGATTTCATGATAATTTCAAATACTATTGTCGCTTCTCTAGCCACGACTAAGCTTGCTGGCATAAACACAACAGAAGTATCTGATCTACCCTTTCTAGTTATAAGAAGATACCGCCGTCTCTCATAATTTTCAACTTTCAGTTTATCTCTGCTATTGTTGTCTGGGGCAAAGCTTGGAACAAGGCTTACAATAAGCGGCCCAGAGTTAACAACCTTCCTAAACACTAAGGCACCTTCATCATCAGTGTATACATAAGGACTAATAAATTCCAACTTTATGTCCCAGTCAATTGTGGGTGCTGGCGTAGGCGCAGGCGGCACAGGTGAAACCACCCACTTATTTCCCACATGTATTAAGTTGTAGGGCGCATTATTTACAGGTGGAGTAGGAACAGTAACATCACGTAGCTGACCAAGTTTAGGAATCTGTCTTTCACCGTCTTTCATGTCAACAATTACTTTCCTCTTGTACATGCCATTTGAATCAAGTTCAAAACCATATATTTCTCCAACATCCCCCTCCTTCTCAAAATCCTGTACATCAGCCAAATCTTTCAACTCTGTTACTGGACATGCAACTGGTATGATTCTCGGCTTTGGACCACCACTCATTTTTTATAAACAAAAATAAAATTATTTAATTTCCAACACAACACTAAAATCATGCATTACAACTGGTTTGTCATCCTGATTAGTTACAGATATACTCAGTGACTCAAAAAAACTAGAACCTAATTTCTTAAACTGCAAATTAGGAAATCTAACAACTACACTTTCACAATAAGGAGCAGTTCCAGCTGGCACACATCTCAACAAAGTCGAAGGGTTTCCATTGTGTATATTTTCAGTTGTGTTTAGTTCTTTCAAATAAACATTAAATACTGTGTGTACTGACAAATAAACAGGGCATCTGCCAGTTATTTTTTGTTTTTTGGGTGCAAATAGTTTTAAATCTGTCAGTTTCCAATCTTAATCATCTGAAAATACAAATGTGCAATAAAAACCAAGTAAAGTTACAAGATGATTTGATAAAGAAAAATGACTATCTTTTGGAAATTCTAATGTAACAAGTAAGTAAGCTGGATTTAAAGTTGCTTTAATTTTAAATTTACTTTGAAACCATTCAGCTATAGTACAAAAGTCATAATACCCAGCTGGTAAAGTTTCAGTCATATCATAAAAAACTACTTTATAATTTATGTCATCTGTTACATTAAACCATTTTACTGTGTAGAACATTTCATGGATAGCTACAGCCTTGCTACAATCTCGATTATCAATCCCATTAGTTAACCACACTGGTTTGCTAGTGTCAAGATTTGTTAAGGTAATAAACATTTTTATTATCTCATAAAAAAGAAGAATGGAATTTAAATCACCAACCATTACCACAACGAACGCATTTCAATTTAATGTGAATGCCAAATATAATGTTGCACCTACTTATGAACAGAAAATAATACAACTAAACCAGCTTGACATAGCTGTAAGCGAACAAGATCTATTCCAAGTCAAAGTACCAAATCCGTTTGACCATTACCTAAACCCTCCAATAACAGATGACTCTACTGCAAGAAAGTGGTCTTCAAGTCCACTACAGATGTTTCAAAACCAACTCAACTTTGCCATACTATGTTCAACTACAGGCTGTGGTGTTTCATTTACAGACCACTTGAATCACTCAAACAAACTGATTAAGTCTGTCTATCGTTTCCATGTTTTTAGCTTAGACGTATACTGTCAGAAATTCATACACCACTACCAACTGAATCCAGTTTCAACAGGTTTAATAACCCTATGGATATGAAAGCGTTTGAACGCATCTGTAGTGAATTTAACATCAGTACAAAGTATGACTTCACACAAAAACTTGATGATCACAATGGTATGGGCACATTGTATTATGCTATGAGTCACAGACAATACCCTCAAGATTACTACCCTGGTTACACTTCATTCTCATCAAAATCACAAGTCTGGTTAGGATCAATTGAGCAGAAACAGACAAACGCCTGGACCACATTTATTTTAGATAAATCTGACGGGTTTACTCAAGCAGGAGTCGAGCGCGTCAATGAGTCTATCAGAACATATGTCTGGTGTTTACTAGGAGCACAATCACTAACAAAATCAAACATTTTGAATGGAAGTGGTAAATTTGAAGCACAAAAACAATTTCTCGCTAACCTGGAAGATTCAATTAATTCAACAGTAGATCTCCCATCAAGCATACAACGCTACCAAGATGTACTCAGATATGCCAGATCAAAAGTTGACTTTGTATTTGGCTTTGGGTTATACATGTTACCATCTGACCTTCAACTCCAAATGGGTTCAATAACAAATTATAATAATGAAATCATTGTTGCAGGTGTTGGTCAGAAACTCGGTCTTAATCAATCTGTAAACTTGGGGGCCACAACCACACACGTACAGTCATTAAAATCATTACAGACGGTAACACCCCCGGCCCCGGCCCCGACACTCATACAACCAGTACAGTCAACCCCTGACACACATGAGTCAGAGAGAACTGCATTGGTAATAGTTCTAACAGGGTTAGGGGTTTTACTTCTTTATCTGTTTCATTAAATAACCCACCATCAACCCTCCTACTGTAACCAAAAAGACCCACACATGCTCTGCCATAAACCCTACTACCTTTGCTGCTGTAGTAATCAGCCAACTGACAACAGTGCCAATTATGCCAGGCAAAGCATCTATTGCTTTCAGAGCCAATTTCTTAAGCAAGTCTGATATGTGAGACAGTTGTTTTTTTACCCATTACTGTAAATCTTTTAGGTCTGTTGGAGTCGGTGGGCCCGGGGTTGGTGGTGCTGGAGGTGGAGAACCACCGGGTCCACCAGCACCGGAGACAGCTAACACAACAGTACTGATAATAAATCTAAGAGCAGTAATTAAACTAGCAATTGTAATACCCTGTTCTCTGAAAAGTGTTTTAAGTCTCTCAGCCAGAGTAGTGTCTTCGTGAAGTATTTTCTGAATAGTTTCTCTAATCCTGTTGACCTGTGATTTTAGTTTTTGTCTTCCAATACTAATCACTTCTAACCGTCCAGATCTTTCTATCTGCAAATCATTTAATCTGTGTTGTATTCTTTCTTTCATTTCTGTGTCTGCTGTAGCCAGTTTTTCTTTTTCACGTTCTATGTGTTTATCAAGCTCACCTAGTTTGGCAACATTGTTTACCATCTCACCTCTTATTGTCTGCAATGATTTATCCAACCCTATAATCTCCCGCATTGATAAAGGTGGATCATCTATTGTTTTCAAAGCGTCATTTATTTGTCCTTCAGTAAATGAGGTTTCTTGTATCACTGTGTTTGCTATTTCTGGTAGGCTTGTTACTGGTGCCATTTCAATTTGTTGCCCTGTTGGCAACTTTGTTTGCATGTTATGGAGGGCACTAGCCAGTCTAGGCGCAAGCGGCGTGACAGGAGACCCTCCAATACCAAGTTGGCGCAAGGCACCAACACCACCTTCATTTTTTATTGTACTTAAAGCCCTAAACCTACTAGGGTCTTTTTTGTTAGTCAATAGTACTTTTCCTTTGTCAACAGTATTTAAATAAAAATGACCCTTGCCATCAAGTTCAAACTGATTAGGATCTACGTTGTCTGGGCGGCCACCAACATGATCATAAAATGAGTTCACTTTGGTTTCTAAAAGTTCGTGACGTAAACTGTAAATATTTCTTGTACCAGTCATATCTGCCATATCTGTCATATCTGTTGTATTACCAAAATCATACGTGTCATCCATTTCAAAATCTTCATGATTAAATCCTCCCGTGGCCATTGTTTTATTAATTTATTATTTTTTATTGTGCATAATAAAAATGACACAGTCTTACGGATCAAAGTTAGACCCATATAGAAAACTACGTGAGCCTCTGGGTGTTAAGGGCATAAGACAATCAATCGTCATCACAAACAATCCAAG
>BTPG01000007.1:78860267-78874927 GCA_036245525.1 Semisulcospira habei
GTTTGCACCACTCAGCTATGTTGTCAGTAACGTTTTACATTTACACTGTGTTACTGCTTCTATGTAAGCTAAATGTATTTAGATTCAAACCCCAGATACACTCACTCAGGGATAAAACACTATGTATTTTCTGCTCATGGTCAATGTCATAAGGGACATAATCACTTGAAGATTGAACCACTATACAGAGTTGTCTCCCATAGACTATATGTGGCATACCCAAGAATGACCTTGGTAGACTAAGCGTCACTGATTTGTGAGTGTGTGTGTTTGCAATGGAGTATACATTGAGAATATTGTTCCTGTATGTGTGTAGCGAGGACAGTGATTTCAGGTATGTACACTTGTAGGCTTAGCTCAGTGTCATGCCTCGTGTGTGTGTGTGTGTGTGTGTGCCCCTTGGATTATGCAGAGATTCAGAAATCTTACAGTTGACTCAATTGGTCTATGCTCAAACCCAATAAAAACAGACACTGTGAACCCTAAAATAACTGAACGAGCTGTGTTTAGTATTGCCGTACACTGGCGTGTGGGTGTTTTTGTGTATACATGTTCTGTGCGTGTGTGTGTGTGTGTGTCAGTGTGTGCGTGCGTGCGTGCGTGTCTTTGTCTGTGTGTCAGTGTGTGTGTGTGTTATGTACCTCTAACAAAACCTGTTTGGCTCAAAATATAGCATGTTTTCAACGTGACGGTTGACACACATGGCACTGGAATTGAAACGGTGGGTAGTGTCAATAGTCCCACCTCGCTGGGAACTGAAAAGCAATAACACGCTACGCGGCACACAAAACCTGTTCGCCCAGACTGGGGTGGGGGGTAATGGGTGGTGTGTACACACAAGGTTTAAAATATACCAGTTAGAACATGACGTCTATTCAGGGCTGACAGCTGGCAACGGTGGAGTGCCACAAAGACTGTACGGCCTATCACTGACTGTGTTGTGTAAACATATTCCCGGTAAACATTAGGACGGCATGGTTGAGAAAATGTGTTATGTTACCATTGTGTGAAAAGTGTGTTTGTGTGTGTGCGTGTGCGTGTGTGTGTGTGTGTACATATGTGTGCGTATGTGTGCGTGTATGTGTGTATGCGTTTGTGTGTACGTATGTGTGTGCGTGTGTGTGTGTACGCTACCGGCACTGCAGTACGCAGAAAACCGAGACACCTCACAGAACCTGTTCTAGCGCTAAAAAAAGAAATTTCACGTTCTGAAAAGTCAGAAACTTTTTCAAGCTCAGAAAAAACCGGATCGATTCTTATAATCCATTCAAGGAATTTCAAATTTATCCGGCTGAGCAATGGCGTAAGCTCTGTCATACCGGTTAGCAGTTGGCTGTATGTATGTGTATTTGTTTGTGTTAGTGTATATATGTGTTTGTGTATATGTATGTGTGTGTGTCTATGTGTGTGTTTGTGTGTGTGTATTTATGTGTTTGTGTGTGTGTACGTGTATGTTTATTCATGTGTTTGTGTGTGTGTACGTGTGTGTGTATGTGCGTGTGTGTTTATTCATGTGTTTGTGTGTGTGTATATGTGTGTATGTGTCAGTGTGTGTGTGTGTGTGTGAATGACTCCAGTCATAACAAATATGTTCACAGCTGTGCCCACACAGGGCCAATTCAAAAAGCTTAAGCTGTCCCCTGCAGTCTGAAATTTCTAAAGACCCTGCCTTGCCTTGCGTGGCATGAAAGGAAAAGGGACAGGGTACTTGAATTGCATGTGTAGGCAAGAGATTTTGTGTGTGGTGAGTAAAACTAATTGGTTCGCGTTTTCAGAAATCGTCTCAGTCAGTATTGAGAGACAAAGAAGAGTAATTTTCTAATTATGGGAGGTTTGTAAAATGTCATTAGTTTATTTATTTGAGTGCACTATCAGGATTTTGGTTTGATTTGAGAGAAACGGCCATGTGGAAGTTAATGACCGTAATTAATAATTAATTAAGGTGTTTACAGAGACAATAGTTATAGAGAGAGACAATAAGAGAGAACTAATGTATCAAATTTCAATAAGGCCGCACTAATTATGGTCGCCACGTTTTCAAAAATCAACAGGGTTGATTTAGTGATTAATGGGGGGTCATGGCGGATCATCTCAATAAAGGCGAGATTTAATGATGGGTGCGGCCTTATTGAAATTTGATTCTTAGTTCTCTCTTATTGTCTCTCTCTGATTTTCACCTCAGGTGCGTCGATATCCTTGGTCCACAGATCCTTCAGGATGTGCATGGGCCCCCTCACAGTCCTACCGTACAGTAATTCAAAAGGGGAAAACTCTGTCGAATCCTGAGGAACTTCACGGTATGCGAAGAGCAAGGCATTGATGTATCTATGCCACAACCTTGGCTGCTCAGCGCACAGTTTCTTCAACATAGCCTTTAAAGTTCCATTAAACTTTTCAACCAGCCCATTACACATGGGGTGATAAGGGGTGGTAGTAAGGTGTCGGATGCTCAATAGCCTCCATGCAGTCTGAGACGAACTGAGTTCCTAGGTCACTCAGGATCTCTTCAGGAATTCCTAAACGGCTGAACATGTCGACGAGCGCCTCTGCTACTGTTGGAGTGTCGATCTTTTTCAATGGTATGGCTTCAGGATAACGTGTAGCGTAGTCCACCAGGGTCAAAATGTATCGATGACCATCTTCACTCGGAGGAGATATTGGCCCCACAAGGTCAACAGCTACCCGCTTGAAAGGCATATCGATCATTGACATTTTCTCTAGAGGAACCTTGGGCACCTTTCCCTTGGAGATTGTCTTCTGGCATATGTCGCACGATCTGCAGAATCGGGTGACGTCGCCTCCCATATCAGGCCAGTAGAAGACGGCTCGGATTCTATCGAGCGTCTTGTTGATTCCCAAATGTCCTCCCAATATGAAATCATGTGCCAATTTCATCACCTGCATTCTCAAAGGTTCAGGAACTACTACTTGACGCACAGGTTTATCTCCATTGCTATCGAATATCCGGTACAGGATACCTTTTCTGGTCTCGAAGGTTATCTCTTTTCCCTTTCGCATCACAGGCTCGGTTTGACCTCGGAACTTGTCAAGCGTGGTGTCGGCTCTCTGTAGCTCCACCAGCCTTTCTTTATTCACCACTGCTGCTTCCGTGTTGTCCGCCACTTTAAGAGGGATGGTGTGATGACTCTTCTTTGCTTGACTTCTCGTGGTAACAGAACATATTTCAGGTCTCCACTCTGGATCTGGATCGTCTGCGTTTCTGGCACCATCAATGTTTCCGATGATGAGGTCGTAGACTGGCGTCTTCACGCACAACGCCTTCATCTCTCCTGTCAAGTATGGGGTGTCGACACTGACTTTGGCAAGGGGGATAATCCTTACAGTTCCGTCAGCCAAAATGAGGGTGGTCCACTCCTGTAGCTTCTGGTCTTCAGCTACTAGGTCCTCTCTCACGATGATGCAGCTACAACCAGTGTCTCTCAACACTTTCACTGGTGTGTCGCCGACGAATCCTGACACCACCGGCATGTTCGGCACTTCATTCTCAGGCAGCGCGATGTTTGAGACTGGTAAAAATGTAGTCCCATCTCCTACTGTGACGCGTCCATTCTTTTTGAAAGATTCGATCAGTTCTGGTGTCACTCGCTTCACATATCATCACAAGCGTCCCAGTAGCCCTTTTGTTGACAGAAATTTCTTAATAGGGACGGCACGCGCCGCCTCCCATCTGGTTTCACTGAATGCCGGGCCGGAGAGGGGTGGGTTGGGGGTTGGGCGGCCGTAGGTCTCATTACGGGTCAACACTGACCTGTACTGAAACACAACCAGAGCAGTGGCAAATGCACTGACCCAGATCTTTAGTTCACGGCTGCAAAGTCTGGTAACTACTGACTGAGACATTCCTCTCCCAAAATTTCAAACTCAGCCTTTTCACGTCGGTAATGCCGACTACTGGCTCCATTGCTAATGATGCAGTCGGACATCTTTGTTTTTAACTCTCGTCAAATGCTTTTCTTTTTATAACGTTTCTTGTGGGTTTTTTATCTATCGCCTATTTCATTCAAAATGTGATTTTGCAAAATAAACAAAAAGTGATAAAATTTCATTTAAAAATGGACAGCAATTAATGAAATAGTTTTTGTTTTGAGTGTATTTTGGGCTGATGCGGCTTAGTTTCGGAGGGCACTGACGTGGGAATTAGCAAAGTCGTCTCTGGTACACTCTAACTAGGGAACAGAACTAAATGGAATGTGCAGGGAGAATTTAATCACTGAAGATTTTGGAGTCCGCGAAGACTCGTATAACCCACCAACACACACGCTGCAGTTTTCCATCCTGCCCACCCCCAGCCCTTTTTTTGCCTGAGAAGAAATAGATTCACATTAGCCCCTACCAGTTACAGGGGCTCGTGAGTTCCTGTCCTTTATGCCAAACGTAATCCACCCCAGATGTTCCTATGAATGTGGACGCGGTCAGTGTCCAGTAGTGATAGCCACACAGCCCCACATGTGGCCCTCATTGCTGGAAACCGATCCGCATCGGATGTTTATACTAACAGAGTGAAAGGGACTAAAGGCCCTAAGCATGAAATAGAAGGATAGGTGATTTTAATTGTGGCACAGTCTATCCCCTCTTTATTCCATTGGACTGAATGTGTGTGTGTGTGTGTATTTGTGTGTGTCTGTGTGTGTGTGTGTGTGTGTGTGTGTGTGTGTGTGCCACATGCTTATAAAAAATTAGCCAGGCTTTTCTGTGGTGCATTTTCCGTATTTCATGTTCAATCGCTCCCATTTTCATACCCATGCTGCGGCTGTACTATTTCTGTTGATGTCTGTAAACATATGATATAAATGCAAACGTTTTTCCTTGGGACTTGAAAGTGTTTTTGCATGATTCTGCAGGAACAATATAAGGTTGGGAAGGGATACTGATATGGTCCTAAAACTGTGCCGTCATTTTAGGTGGTTCAGTTATCCGGTAAAGTAATTGTGTGTTGTAGTGTGAAGTGAGTCACATAAATGCCACTAGTCTAAGAGTAATGTGGCTGAATGATAGTGGTTGTGCAATGATATTGTGTCTGTGGGTGTGTTAGGTTGATTCTGGCTTTAGCAACAAAAAGAAACCAAACCAAAAAAACAAAAACTGAACCCCAGTGTATGGTACTGCGGAAATGCCAAGAAGCTGGAGTACACTGAACATAATAAACTGGACTGACAGGGTTTGGCACTAGACGTGGAACTTTTTTCAAATAAAAACTAAGCAACACAACTTGCAGGGTCTTTCAAAGTACTTTATGAGAATAGTGTCAAATGTGTTCAGAGTTTGGGTGAAAACTGTGCGAGGAAAATACTGAGGTAGATAGCTTTTAGAGTTGGTCTTGCTGATACTGACGCGGTAAACTTGGTCATTAGGGTTTTTGTTAAATCTAGTGTTTACAATGTTTTATGTATGTTCATTGGATGCAGTTGCATGACCTGAACGTTTTGATGCAAGCTAAGTCTAGGTGTTGTGAATGGGAGGAAAATTATTGAATTAAAAAGGTGACCTGAAATTTTTTGGGAAAAAAAATTATATAAAAAAAAGAAAAGTATTTACACCTGCTTTTTAAAGATATCGATAAAAATAGTACAGCCGCAGTATGGGTATGAAAATGGGAGAGATTGAACATAAAATACGGACACGAGAGCCGATAATGTGCTCTTCCCGCGATTTTTTTCAAGGGCGATAACACATGTTTAAATTGGAATACAAAAGTTGTATTTGCATTTCTGGACTCAGTACCACATGGGCTATCAAATGGCACCATAAAAATAAGACCAAAAATGTGCCTTACATACCACGTTAGAGTTATAACCCTAGGTACAATCTAACACTAAACATAACGGTAACCCTAACCAAACTTTGACCCTTAGGGTTTCTATCAAATATAGGGTTAACAATGTTTTAAATATGTCCATTGGATGCAGTTTCATCAGCTGCTTAAAATGATGTTGAAAACAGCCAGATCGCATGGAAACTGTACAACTTAAATACATTTCCCTCTGCAAGTCATAATATATAGTGAGAAAATTGATGCTATGAAGAAAAATTTTCAGTTTCAGCGTTTTCCATCGATTTTCTTATTCAGATATATACAAAATCTCCTCACAAACCATGGTGTGAAACAAGCACAAGTGAGAAACACTTGGTTAATTTTTTATAATTTTTTTAGTGATTTTTGGACTTAGAACAATTTTCAAATTTTGCACACTGAAATTTTTTTATTTTTCATGTGATGGACTTGAAAATTGGTGAGCATCTTTCACGTGACTGACTGATTTAAACGATCATCAAAACAGGGAAATCGGACGGAAGCTGTAGAAGTAAGAAGTCTTTTCATACCAAAGTCATAATATATAGTGGTGAAGTTTGTCATAATAAGAAAAAATTTTAGTTTCTGCGTTTTGAGTCGGTTTTCTTTATTAGAAATATACCGCAAGATCTCACAAACCATGAGCACATCTTTTTTAAGATTAGGTTTTTTTTTCATTTTTTTAGTGACATTTGGTATATCAGTCATATTTCTATATACACTTATACCTTATGGTTTCTATCAAATATAGGGTTAACAATGTTTTAAGTATGTCCATCGGATGCAGTTTCATCAGCTGCTTAAACTGATATTGACAACAGCCAGATCGCGTTTTATCCCAATACAGGTAGCAGTGTTAATATGGCCAACCTAGAAACGTGTACAACACATATATTCATTCATTCATTCATTCATCCATCCATCCATTCATTCATCCATCCATTCATTCATCCATCCATCCATCCATCCACTAATTCATTCATTCCGGCAGTCATTCATTCATTCATTTATTCATCTATTCATTCATCCATCCATTCATTCATTCATTCATTCATTCATTCATTCATTCATTCATTCATATACACTAGGGTAACCCGCCCGTCCAGGCCGTCCATGATCACCTCGGTGCTGTACAACGGCTGTACAACTAAGCCGGCAGTCGAAAACCATGCTTTCTTTGTTTTAGATGGATGGTGTTTAGGGGCCCCATAAACCCCGGCAGTGCCACATGGCAAACTTAATCAGCCTCTTGATCAAGCAGCATAGACGTTCATGCATCTCAGACACTTTACTTTAAGATTCATCATCTTTAGTCTTGCCGGGGGAAGCTTATATCTCATTGCTCCCCGCTACATGGTCTGCTTTACAAATTCAGTCTGACAAAGTCAAGTAGGCTGTGATTTGATACAGCCTCCTTTGTCAGTGCACAGATTTTCATCAGTCTCTGTAGTCAACACAACGTTTAGTGGTCTCCATCTCTGGTTATGTTATATTTAACTCTGTCGATGCCGAATGCCGGCACCACATTTCTTGCCCTCTCAGGTTTGCTACAGTGTCAGTTTCAGCCAGCGTGGCCGAATGCCGGTGGTGGATTTTCGATTGCGCGTATCTGTCTAGTGGCATGGCAAAGTTCAATTTGTGTGTGGGCTTGCCCTATGCATAATTTACTGTGAAACTATCAATCGGTCACAGTGGCAGCCATTGAGATATCAAGGACACCCAAAATACACTCACAACAAAACTATTTCATTAATTGATGTCCTTTCAAGAATATTTTAATAAAATTTTATCACTTTAGTATATTTTGCAAACTCACATTTTGAATGAAATGGCAATGGATTAAAAAGAAACTCACAAAAAAACCATTACAAAAAGAAAAACATTTGACGAGAGTTAAAAACAAAGATGTCGGACTGCGTCGTTAGCAATGGAGCCAGTAGTCGGCAATACCGATGTGAAACGGAGAGAGAGGAATACTGAGTGGACTGAACCAGCATTAACACAATGACTGAGTTAACCCCCTTGATTATAAGTTTTTGACCCTTCATTTTCCATGTCTCCCGCACAGAGTAAATACCATTGGAAGTTACCCCTAAGTCATTATTATTTAAACAGCCACATTTTTATGAAAATCAAAAATAATACTTAAGGGGTTAACTCAGTCATTGTGTTAATAATACTTCAGTCCACTCAGTATTCCTCTCTCTCTTAATTAGCTCATATGACTTATGTCGCAATGCTACTATGTACGTAAACACAGCCCGTCGCCAGCACTCTAGGCAGGACACGGCGCATTGCAAGCCAGCTGGCACAGTAGCGCGCCGCGAGACCTGACACTCTATGAATAAGCCGGCTCTAAAGCTTTGTGAAGTCGACTTCATATATACTCATGACTGGTTCCCGAGAAATCAAAACGGTGGTCACTGATACTCTGCACTATAAACAGCCAGTTGGAAAACTAACAAGTAATATCTTACACACAGACGCACACACACACACACACACACATAAACACACGCACATGCACACGCACGTACGTACATACTAACATAAACACGCATATACTGACTTGAATACATGAATGCAAACAGGTACACGACTTTTTGAATCAGCCCATGCGTGGACAAAAGCCTTTTTCAAGCATAATGGCTTGTTATGATGTGGGTAGGGGACAGCCCTGGGGGGCACGCTTGTTATTTCTTTTCATAACATCTACAAAGATCTAAGTGCATTCACGTACACGGCGCTTTGAATCAACCCATACGTGGACAAAAGCCTCGGCGTTTCTATGTACGCGCGCGCCGTCTGTTGCTACTGACTTATCTGTGCTTGAAAAGAACGCACAATCCGAATGCACTGAGAAAATTAATTACCTGCTTACATAGATCGATTTAATACAACCAGCACTCTGATCAAGTAGGGACCAAGTGAACTTTTAAACACACACACACACACACACACACACACACACACACACACGCACACACAGACACACTATCACTCAAACAACACAGACACGCATACACAACTTACCGGTTTACAGAGCTGACGTCATACATCTCAACCGGCTAATGGTCCAATGAATAAATTATAACAAAAACAACCGGTCATTTTGAACACTAACTGGCAAGAATAAGACCGATCCGGCCATACCTGATCCTAAAATCGATCTTGGTCTTTCCAAAATGCTATGAATAACTAAATGAGTAACAAGCCTGACGAGTCTTATGCTACCCGACCAGACTTGTCGAGCAAGTTTTGTGAGCTGGGTTTCTGTACACGATATGTTTTGTGTGTTGTTGATTTTCAGTTGCGGCGAGAAGTTGCAAGAGCCCTCAGTCACACGCATGCCATGTAATCGTGCAGGCGAACACGCGCACGCACGCACACACGCGCACACATGCGCACACACATGCACGCACGCACGCACGCACACGCGCACACACGAGCACATGCACACACACATGCGCACACACGCGCACACACATGCACACACACATGCGCACACGCGCACACACATGCACGCACGCACGCACGCACACGCGCACACACATGTACACACACATGCGCACGCACACGCACACGCGCACACACACACTTTTCACACAATGGGACATACCGGGCCACCCATTACCCCACCACCCATTACCCCCCACCCCTGTCTGGGCGAACAGGTTTTGTTTGCCAGCGTAGCGTGTTATTTGCTTTTCAGCTCCCAGCCAGGTTTCAATTCCAGTGCCATGTGTGTGTCAACTGTCACTTTGAAACATGCTATTTAAGCCAAACAGGTTTTGTTAGAGGTACATAACACACATACACACTCACTGACACACGGACACACGCACGCACACACGCGCACACGCACACACTGACACACACACGCACACAGTTCAGTTATTTTAGGGTTCACAGTGTCTTTTGTATGTCTGAGTGATGCTATGAATCGTTCTACTTTACCGAATCCCTTCTATGAGAACATAAATAACACATGTTTTATTGTACATTTTCAGTAGCCCACTCGATCACAGATTCTTATGAGCATGGCGAGATTCTCAAGAGCCACTGTTTTTTATTGGGTTTGAGTCAACTGTAAAGATTTCTGAATCTCTGCATAATCCAATGACACACACAAACATGAGACATGACACTGAGCCAAGCCAACAAATGTACATACCTGTACCCTTGCTACACACAAACAGGAACAATATCCTCAATGAATACTCCATTGCAACACACTCACTCACAAATCAGTGACACAAGGTCATTCTTGGGTATGCCACATATAGTCTATGGGAGACAACTCTGTATAGTGGTTAAATCTTCTAATGATTACGTCCCTTATGTCATTGTCTATAAGCAGGAAATACATGCTGATTGGTGCAAATGTAAAAAATTACTGTTCAGTGTAATTTCCTAGAAAACATGATTTTGCTTGATAACAATTATTCTTTTGTTTGTCTAATAAAAATGACAGACGGACAAATCCAAGTGTTTGATGTTACAGAATGCTTCAAAGATGTTAAGTGTTTTTATGACTTAAAAACACGTGTGTTTGGACCCAGCTTTAAACTCTCATCACCGTCAATAAGGATATACACAACATATAATGTTACTTTGGAATATTCAGATGGATTACCACGTTATGATTATGAGACTGTTGATCTTAAGACAAATGCTTTTAAAGTTTATAATGCTAACAGTGGCCACTTGCGTTGGTTTGAGGTATTGTTTAATGACATATTTGTTCAATTAAGAAAACTACATTGTTACATTGAAAGTGTTACGTTCAATAAAGTGATATTACACCTGCAGGACAAGACTTCAAGACAAACACCAGGAAAGTAGTTGACTTGTTTATCATAACTACCGATAATACAGTATTACATATGGTGTGACAGTGATAATTTTTTTTTTTCATTTATTATTTTGACGGACAAATAAAAATGACGGACAATGCTCAAAGCCCTGGCCCATCAAACCCTGGCTCATCTGGTTTAAGAAACGTGTTTCACACAACAAACTTACCCATAACCAATACTAATAATGTTTATGAATCGATAGAAAACTCTTTTTCTGTCATACAGCAAAATCTCATCACAGGCAGTGTTAAGATTCAGATTGTTGCAAAAATCGAATTCACTAGAATGGGCGGTGAGGTAATTGTATCGTATATATCAACAAGACAACACACTGTTAACACAAGAAGAGAATTGGAAAACGTGTTTAGAGACAGACTATTACCAGACTTCCTCCAGGCGATTGACAGTGCAAAAATGAAGGGGTCTGGTTGGCACGAAGGTCATGTACATGAACTGCAACTAAAGCAGTCTAGGTATCATCCTATATTAGGTAAAGCATGGTTGCCACTGCCAACAGAAGTAGCAAACAAAAAGGCTGTTGTTAACATACAGAACAATGACAACTATTGTTTCATGTGGTGTGTGCTTGCTAAACTACACTTTGTAAAGTCAAAACCTGAACGTGTATCTAACTACACTAAATTTGTAAATGAACTCAACTTCAGTGGCATTGAGTTCCCTGTTAAAATAGAGGACATAGACTTGTTTGAAAAATTAAATCTTGGTATATCTGTGAATGTGTTTGTGTGGGATAATGAATCTGAGAACAAGTTACAACCAATTAGAGTATCCCCAATTGCCCCAACCTACGGACAGTCAGAAGATAGACATGTTGACATGTTGCTAATCGGTCCTACCTGTGATAACAATAACTTTCACTACACAATTATCAGAAATCGAGGGCTGACTGCTAGAACTCCGTAACTCGATTTTTTTCGATTTTGAGATTTTGTACTTTTCTGATAGATTTCCGCAATCTCTTTCACCCTGTAACATCATTTTTAAGGAAAGTTAATTTTTCAGCGAGTTATTAATTAGAGATTAAACCAATTATCTTTTTGCAGGCATCCATGGAACAGCCAAAACTGAGTAACTTCAGATACGAACTTATAGCCTGCTGTTTTTTCTTTGGCTATCTGAATGTTTGGCTGCTAGATGTCAGTATCTCGCGATAATAACTTCTAGCACGACCGGCCGACAAAACGTTTGCCGTGAAAGGCGGGTGCTAGAAGAAAGCATTTAAAGATACTGAGATATAGTACGGACAAATTTTGTTCTATTTTATCAGGGATGAAGGCAGAAACTCGTTAACTTCACTATGCGAACTTGTAGCATGCACATTCTCCAGACGATATCAGGCGCCAGGTGTTGAAATATACTTATCTCGCCACCAGTCCTGTTTATAATGGTAGGGGTTTTGTATGCATGCATTCAGTCAACCCCTTGGCTGCCGAGCGACATAAAACCACGTACCCAAACTGATGAAAGATGTATGGATCCTGATGAACCCCTGCATTTGCGGGGGCTCATGAGGATCTATGCCACTTGCTTGCCCAATTCATAGATCTAACTTCTTGGTTCAGACTGAATATTCTCCGTGTGCTCTGACAGTCAAGGGATTAAACATGACCGTGGGAATATACTACTTTACTTGGTCTCATCCTGCTTCACCCTTGAGTATTCTGCTGACTGTCTGGAATTTAAGGAAAACGCACTTCGCCACACAACCTCCGAAGGAAGAACATTGTTTTTGCGCTTGCCAAGTTTTCTTTCTCATCAACTTGTGAGGTAATTCTCTCTCTCTCTCTCTCTGTGACAAAACAACAACAATGATAGTTTGTAACACTGATCTTTAAAGGAACATTATCATTGGTAAAATTTCTGGGCGTTTTTTTAGTTCCACTTTCCTATATGGAAAAAGCACTCTAGATGCAAGTCCTACTGGGCATACTGAGAGAAGCAGTCAAAATGTGTTTTATTAACAACGGTGCATTTGGAAAGAGAAACTCACTAAACATCAATAGTGATTTTGTTTAATTACTATTTTCAGCCCTGGGGGTCCTAAATGGCTGATAAAATCAGCATGTGGGATGAGCTGGCTGATGGTGAAATGGTGCCGCCAAGTGAAGATGATGTCAGTTGAGGATGAACCTTTGTCAGCTCTTCGGACAAGACAGCAAAGAGACAGTCTGTCTGACGAGGAGCCTCCCATCAATGCAATGAAAAGAAAAAAAAATAAAACGGCAAATGAGAGACAAAAGGAGTTGCTGATCCACCAGACAGTTCTGGATAATATTTTGACATCAAATGGATTTGTACCTGTCAAAGTGGATGGCAACTGATTTTTCGAAGCTGCTGCTACTCAGATAGTGGACACCACATCTGCTGAACTTTGTGGCAGTCGGTGTGACCTTCTTGAAGAAAACCGGCATGACTTTATGAAATGTTTGGAGAATACCTGCGGCGATGATGACAGAGCAAGAGAAGCGAATTTTGTGTCAAGTGTCCACAACCTTCGTCACGTCGGAAGGTGGCGCAGTAGTGTGGCAGACTTGTTGCCTCTGGCGCTGGCAGAATAGATACAGAAACAGGTGATTATATTCACTAGCAATGAGCAGATGAGCAGCGACATCGCCACTTTTACTGGAGGTGATGGGCGAGGGAAGCATCGTGCTCACAACCGAACACACGACGACACTGTGGAGTATGCAAAGGATCACATTAGCGGATCATTCCCTTGTGTCGAGTCCCACTACACCAGGAAAGATACTATGTGACACTATCTTGATGCATCGCTGTCAGTCATGAAGATGTATCATTTGTACAAGAAAAGTTGTGCAATTGACGGAAAAATTCCAGTGTCCTGTCAAAAGTACAGAGATATTTTCAATTGAAACTTCAATCCTTTCACAAACCCAAAAAGGATCAATGTTTAACATGTGTCAATTATACACCAAAGAAGAAACAGGGTCTCACCAGCGAGGAGGAGGAAAAACAATATCAAAGACACACCGAAATGAAAATTAAGGCAAGTATAAAAAAAGCAGAGGACCTGGCAAAAAAAAGACCCCACCACACATGTAGTGGCATTAGATTTGCAAGCTGTTCTGCCAGCACCTTGTGGCTTGGTAAGCCAGATATACTACAAGCGGACACTGTCTGTTTATAACTTCACGTATATTCACTGGCAGACGGAAAGGCGACCTGCTTTGTTTGGGATGAAACAAATAGCAAAAGAGGATCTGTGGAAATCACCACGTGTCTTTTCATGTATCTTCAGTCTATTCCGGTGACTGTTACAGATGTGATCCTATGTTCCGACTGCTGTAGTGGACAACATCGCAACCAGTATCTGGCAGCAGCCTTCCTCTATGCCCTTGAAACCATCCCACACATTAGAGAATGAGAATATGAGAGCCCCAGCCTACCCCTCCCCCAAACAATATATTTATTCTAATTAACACGGTAATTATGCAAGCCCACGTCAACAAAGACACCCAATACCTTTATTACCTAGCCATTTTAGTTCCACTCCAGAAATCATTCAAGCTATGTTTGGGGGAGGGGTAGGCTGGGGCTCTCATATTCTCATTCTCAGAATAATTAATTCTAGAATGAGAATATAAGATTTGAAAACCAATCAAATCGATAAATGCCACATCGATCAACTAATTATTGTAATCAACTAGCCATTTAGACAAACCCATCGCCACCCAATACACCCAATAACTTTATTACCTAGCCATTTTAGTTCCACTCCAGAAATCATTCAAAGCAACGATTTTTTTATCAACTGCCAACCCGCGAGTATTAAGGCAGATACCCCACCCAACCTAAATTATTAATGCTGTCATTGACTTCTTTAAACAAAATTATTATATTACGTTTTAAAATGAACCAAGACGAATTACTTCTTCTAAGCGATATCTGTGCTGTAGAGAACAAAGACTTAGACTCTAAAAAACAAAGGCTTATCTCTGTAGTTGTGT
>BTPG01000007.1:78875427-78890961 GCA_036245525.1 Semisulcospira habei
CGTCAGCAGCTGAACCGATCCATCAGTCCTAAACTGGAGACAGGTGGGACGTACCGAAAAGGCGTGTATTTCACTAACACATGATGCTGTGGCAAGCGCAAGTAGGAAAAGGTCTTCCTAGTAAGATCTCCCAACCTTGCTACCTGTAGTGGCTCGAATCTCTTAGAGTTCAGCCAGGTGAGCACCCAAGACAGGTCCCATCGTGGAACTAACGAGCGTGATGCCGGGCGTTGCAGATGAAAATGGGACATCAGATCTGCCAAGTCTTTGCAAGCTCCCGGATCGGGTCGTCCCAAGTGTCTATATGTGTCTGCCACCATTGCCAGGTAACCGCGTATGGTGATGGGTGCCAACTTCTGTCTGACGAAAAGCCACAGGAAGAACTCGGCCAACTGGGGAGTAGTTAGATCCGAGGGGGAAAGTCGCTCCGCGACGCACCAGGACTGGAGCACGCGCCACTTCCCTTCGTAGACACTACGAGTTGAGAACCTTCTGGCTGTAGAGATAGCCTCCATTGCAGGACCCGAAAAGCCTCTAGCTGAGAGGGCTTGCCGGACAATCTCCACGCGTGTAGCATCAGCCGTTCCGGGCAAGGGTGGAATAGATGCTGCTTTGGTTGTCTGAGCATTGTACTCGGAATGGGAAGTATCATAAGCGGATCCGTCGCCAGAGCCAAGAGATCGGTGGTCCAGCTCTTGGCCCAGTTGAAAGGGGCCACAAGTATCATAATCGTGTTGCTGTCCCTGAGTTTCTGAATGATTTTCGGAACCAGCACTGTGGGAGGAAGCGCGTACGCCTGGAGTCCTTCCCAAGAAATGGATAGCGCGTCCACGCCCAGGCTAGTGGATCCGGAACGGGGGAGACGAACAGGGGAAGCTTGTTGTTCCATCTCGTGGCAAAAAGATCGATCATCGGTGTCTCCCAACGCGCACAGATTAGCTGGAAGATATCTGGCCGATAAGACCACTCTGTGTGAAGCATCTGACCCCGCCGAGAGAGAGCATCTGCCAGAACGTTTAGGTGTCCCGGAATGTGTCGCGCCCGAAGGGTAATGCCCCGGTCCCTGCACCACAGGAAGACTTGATATACGAGTATGCAGAGGGAGGGTGCGCGCGTACCCCCTTGGTTCTGGATGTATGCGACGACTGTCGAGTTGTCGGAGAGCACGAGCACCTCGTTTTGCGTTAGTCGATCTTCCCAAGCGATGAGTGCTAACCACACCGCTTTCATCTTCAGCCAATTGATATGTCTGCCTGCCTCTACTTCTGTCCAACGGCCCGAGGTCGTGTCAAACTGCGGTAACAGGTGGGCTCCCCAACCTGAGCTGCTCGCATCCGTGCAGATAGATAGGTGAGGCGGCGGGGAGAAGAGGGGAATCCCTGACGCTAGCCAAGTACTGTCCGTCCAACCCCACAGATGAGACTGTACTAACTCCGTTGTCGGGACCAAAGTCTCCAGATCTCCCGAGAAGGGGCGCCAATGTAGGAGTAGGTGAAGCAGAATCGGTCGCGCATACAGCCTGCCTAGAGTAAGAAGCTCCGCTGCTGCGCTTAGCAGGCCTATCAGACGAAGCCAGGATCTGGCCGGTAGGGCTTCCGCGCGAACCAAGCGCCGCTTCCATTACAGTCTGAATCCGTCCCTCCGGTAGTCTTACTCTATTTAGATCGGTTAAAATTTCCATGCCCAGGTGGACAAAACAGCGAGACGGTACCAAATCGGACTTGCCTCCGTTGACTAGGAATCCCAGATGACAGTGTAGTGCGAGCAGGCCATCTCTGTCGGTCTCCAAAAAGCACGCCACCTGGTTCCGTAACAGCAAGTCGTCCAGGTAGTTGGATGTCGGACTGGAAGCTGTCGGTCGGAACCTTGCCATCACTCCGTCCACAATTCTGGTAAACACCCAAGGACTGAGGTTCAGTCCGAAAGGTAGGGCCCGAAACTGGTAAACAATCCCTTGAAAGGCGAAGCGTAGGTAACGTCGCGAGGCTGGATGGATGAGAACGTGCAGATACGCATCCGCGAGGTCGAGGCTTACTGCAAAGTCCTGAGGACGTACCGCTGCTCGCAGCGCTCTGGTCGTCTCCATCTTGAAGTGTGGTGCCACAATGAATTTGTTTAGCGCCGAAAGATCGATAATCGGAATCCATTTTCCCCCTGGTTTCGGTACGAGGAAGAGACGACTGTAGAATGCGGGAGAGTCGCAACGCAGGACCACCTCCGTGGCTTCCTTCTGTAAAAGTGCCTCCACTTCGCTCTGTAACGCTGTCGCCCTGTCTCGTTCAAATGGTACTCGCGTCCAAAGGGGGGAGTGTCTCAGTGGGGGAGGTGACTGGAAGGAGATCCTCACCGCTCACGCCCTCCGTCACTGTCGAGATGATCCAAAGGTCGTCCGAAAACAGCTGTTTCCAAACTCCGCTGTGAAGCGCTAACCTCCCACCGACCGGAGACCCAGCAGGTATCGGTGGGAGGATAGGGGACAGGTCAGCGAGCCCGGCCGCGGCCCCGTTGCCGAGAGCCTCTGGACCAGGGAGTGGAGGGTGCGGGGAAGGCACGCGAACGCGCCGGCAGGGAGAAGGCTCCGCCTCTGCCTCTGGACTGTCGGGAAGAGGAAGGTCTGATGAACCGCAGGGCACGACCCACGATTCTGCGGGCTGATTGAAAGCGTGCCGAGACTACTCTAGCTGGGGCTGGCCACAGATCCTTGTTGGACTCCCGTACCTCCTGCCACGTCGGTCCGAACAGCAGGTTGCCGCCCAAGGGTGCCTGCCGCAGTTGCGCCTTCAACGAAGCTGGAAGTGTAGTTCATCGTTTCAGAAGCTCGTCCCGTCGTAACAGATCGCAATTCGAAGCCGCCGCCATGGCGTTGACTGAAGCATGGAAGGCCGCTCTATTCGCCGCAATCAGTACCGCGTGGATCTCCCGTAAGGGAGCTGAAGCCCCAAGATCCCAGTGTTCTCCATCCTCCTGACCACCGACTGTGTCGCCATCTCCAGGAAACCGGTGCACGCCAGGGAATTCCGAACCAGTACGGCTGTCTTGTCCAGTCCCGCCAACAGGGAACGCTGTGTTAGTCCTGCTTGGACGAAGGCCTCCTTGTCCACCGTATGAAGAGTACAGCTGAATGCCTGGGAGTGTCCCGCATACCAGTCTTGACGGAAATCCACGTCGATTCCCACTGGCCAACGCCTGTCGGAGAAGAATCCCTGCTCTCCAACTCCGTCCGTGCGAAGATGCACTGAGAACGCCTCCATGAGGTCCCTGAAACCTGCCGGTTGAGGTTGAGTCTTGATGCGCTTGGCCTGCCGAGGTGTGTCGACCATCGCCACCGCCTTCCTCTTCACAGGTGGAGAAGGTGGACAGTGTTCCGGCGGAAGAACCGCAGCAATGAGGCGAGCCGCTTCATGCAAATCCCGACGAGTAGAAGAGATCGAAGTCGCGTTCACAGCGATGCTGGAGATAGGAGAACGCCGTCCCGGTGAAGTCGGTGCGTCTTCATCGTCGATTCCCAGCACTGACACCGAATCCTCCGGATGAAGACTAAGTGCCTCCTCGTCCACCGCCGCGCGCCGAGAAATAGATGCAGTAGTGGTAGGCCCAAGTGTCGACCGGAACGAAGTCTCTGCCGGGCGTCTGTAATCCTTGCCTGAGGAAGGTCGATGAGGACTGCTCCGATCCCACCGAAAAGTCGTCTCCGTCCACCGGTTGTCCCGAGAGTGTGAACCCCGCTGTCGACGAACCTGTTCCTCCTGAGGCGCGCGATGGCTGTCCAACCGGTCCGCTGATCTGCTGCGCCTGGCTGGAAACTGCGCCTCCCGTTGATGCGACGATGTCCGTTGGCGCGAGACTTAAGAACTGGACTTCCGATCCGATGAAGAAAATCGAGAAGGCGAGACGTCTACTCGAATGCGGTCTCTGTCCCGCGTCGACTCCATACGCTGCGCCCGTTCATCCGAACGCGAAAATCGAACTCTTTTGATATTTTTGTGTTTCGGGGGTCCGCCGTCTATTCATATTTCTTCTCTCATTACTCTCTCTACGACGGCTGATAGAACTGACCACACTGGTCCGCTCCCGAAGGAGGTTAACATCGCCAGTGGCGCCACTCTCTATCTCTGGACCTCGAAAATTCTCTTTCTCTTACCTTACCCTGAGACTTATCAACATTGCGCTTCGACATCCTGTCCCCCTCGGAGTGAGTCCCCGAAGGTGTGACCCTGTCAAGGCGCTGGTCCGGCCTACGGCAGAAGGGCGCTCTCCAGTCCGAGGGAGGGGGGGGGGGGGGGGTCCCCCGCTTCTGCTGCCTGGGTTCTCTTATTGCCAGGAGGGCTACTGTTTGACCCAACATATTCTCTGCGGGGGGACCGAGCTCTCAAAGGCCTAACTAAATCATAGGGTGGCGATCCCCTGCCTGGCCTGTCTCCCCCTCTGTGGATTGAAGGGTATAATAGAGCTCTTGGTGCCGTGCAGGATGGCGAATCCCTAAGGCTGCTACTAGGCTCAATCGTCCGCGCAGGACGAGGCAGCACTGCACGAGGCACCGGTGGGGGCAGCAGGACCCGTTTTTGCGCTGACACACAACCGATGTCTGAAATTGCATTTCTATGCCTCACATTCAAAGGTACGGCAGCGCCTTTGCGCGCCGGCCTTTCTCTCCTGTACTAAGGCCCAAAGTTGTGACCAACGGTCCTCCTTCCAATTTGAGCATAGCGCGCATGGTCGACTGGAGGAACAGCCTGAAGAGGGAAGACAAACATCATGCACGTCGCTAGGCCATTGAAATTCGCCACACAGAGTGCAAGTCCTCCGGCACTTGAGCACTGTAACGTAAGACATAGGCCTACGAGTGCTCGGAGCCTGAAGGAGGGTCCGAGTTCCCGACCGGTCGCGTACATACAAATTCGAAAACTGTGAAACTCGGGAAATGCCGTCGCCCGGTCAAAACGCCAGCTGAGGCAGTAACCGAAGCTTTACCTGTCCATCTTGAATACAGAATCACACAACCCAAACAAGTATGGAATAATCCTTCTTTCTTTCTTTTTTTTAATAATCTTTTTCCTTCCTTAAAGGACCAAGAATCACACAATTCGAGAACCCAAGTAGAGTTCACACAGTGAAAGGTCGGAGCACGAGGTGCACACGACCGGCTTTAACTGAGCTAGCGAAGTCACTGGAGGGAAAGGGTGAGTGCGCCACCGTATAAGATAGTACGGGAGACCACTCGGGGTATCCAGGCTATGGTCCCCAGTGGTTGCCTCCCCTAGTATGAGGGACACAGTAAGTTTTGGGGCTAAAATTATGAGTTAAGCGAAGGTTCCAATTAGTAATGTCATCAGTAATGATTTTGAGAAAATAATTAAGACTGAAAATGTGTTTTACATAACCAGTATGTTAAAACAGCCGTTGAGTGGTTCAGCATTAGTAAATTTCTGTTTTCACAGACAATAATCAGTCTTACTCTTACCATATGACAAACTCCACACGAGTGAACATCAACAGCAGCCAGCTTCCCCTCTCCTGCCATCTGATTACGATGGTATCTGTACTCATTTACAGCACCAAGAAGGTTCCTATAGAGATCAGGAGCTGACTCTGCCGCAGTCCTCAGACCCATGAGGTCGTCCTTGATGGAAGACATGAACGCCTGGGGAGACACACACCCATGGAACTGAAGACTGACAGCAAGTTCCAGTAGCTGCAGGCTGAATGCTATTTTTTGGGTTTCCAGGACTGAGTAGCTGGCCAAAATCCACAACGAAGAATAGTGACTGCTGTGGGCTCGTGGCAGCATGTATCTATTTTCACATCTTGAGACACACCTAGACAATTTGGAAACAAACTATTAGCAATTCATGTTAGAAGTCAGAATATTGTTATTATTTCACAAGCCAACAATCAGGATGCTTTTCTTCACCTTAACACGTTTGCCTCTTATTACTATATATAATAATTTAACACCCAGAAATTAATATAGTTCTGTTAAAACTACTTTCTGAAAAGGTTGTGAACATGTAATCTTATCAGTCAAAGAGATGCTGCTAGTGATAGTAAAAGAAGGCTGTTTCCCATCAATACGTTTACTACCCTTGTACTGATGCAGGCAGGGGTGCTGAAAGCCAAAAGATTTAGGTGGACAAGATTCAAAAGTTAGCAGCCTGAAAAGTCACTTGGTTTACATGTTTGATGATAAATGGTGACATTCACAGACAGTGTTTGTCTCTGGCAGTCATAATTAGTATTAATTGCAACCCAAGCAGACCAAGGATTTCAGTTTCAACATGATCAGAGCAAACATAATCAAGCAAAAATTTTACACACATTTCATCTTCATACAAAAAGTATACCTATGCTGACCTTTGACCTTAGCAGATTAGTATGCACATGAAATTCTATCATGCTTATGAAGTTCTTATCATGAGGTCTATTTCCTTACTGATGCCATGTCTGTCCTTGAGGCAGCAACAGCAAGCAAACTGCCACGTCTACAAGAGGCACTGCAAAACATCAAGTGCACCAGACTGGTGCTGCAGTGGATCCCTTCACACTGTGGCATCTACGGCAATGAAGAAGCTGACAGAATGGCAAAAGTGGGCGCAGAGAAAGAACAAGATGAAAATGGAGTCAGCTTCACAGAGATGAAGACCATCATTAAGTCTGTGTACAGACCACCACAACGGCCCCTAGACAGTTACCATCAGCTGTCCAGACAAGAGCAGGTGACCATCTTTCGTCTGAGGACCGGGCACAACCGACTCAATTTCCACCTGCACAGACGCTTCCACCTCGTGCCATCTCCCCTGTGCCCTTGTGGAGAAGCAGAGCAGACCGCAGAGCACATCCTCCAGGACTGTGGGAACCACCAGCCGCTGGGAGAGGAGATATGGCCGAAGCCCGCCACTCTACAAGAGAAACTGTACGGGCCTGTGGGGGCGCTACAGAAGACCACAGATTTCATTTTGAGAGCCAAACTCCAAGTGTGACGGCGTTCGAGAAGAAGAAGAAGATGAGGTCTATTTGTACCAGAACAAAGAAATTGCATAGATGACAGACAAATCACGGATGGCTCATTACATAGTCTCTCTTTCACTATTGCATGTGATCCCAAAATTTCAACCTAAGACTGAAGACTGAGTGAGGAGTACAGAATACAAACAAGTGAATGAAAACCAACCAACCGTGGGAATCAAAGATGACCATGTCAATGGTAGACACAACATTACATTGGTGCAGCGGCAGCTGTCTTAGATGTGGGACAAGTCTGAGTGGCCTTCCTGAAAATATAACAATCATTCATCACATAAAGTAATATTACGCATAGAACTGAAAACAAATTTCAGCACAATTTGTGTTTGTTATGCCTTGTCAACAAACCTAATGAACTTCTACAGCAATTTGGACTCGCAGCAAATGCATAATCACACATGCTTATTCTTCACAGCCTTTTTCACAATCTATTTGTAGCTGTTGCTCATACACACAGCGTAAAGGAGCGGAGTCATTGTCAAATTCCTTGATATTAAGATGATGTGTGCTTAACTGGATTCTTGTGTGTCTAAATGAACCATAACCAGATGTGTATGATGGAAATGGGACAATAAACTGGATTTTATAACCATTTGCAGCAGAAATGTATCTCTGATTAGTTATGGCAGTTGTGGACCTTCAAGTTATTTCCCCCAGGATCAAGCATCTCAACACAATCAGAAAACTGTCTGCAACAGATACTGCTGACATATGTGTATGGGTCTTTTGTGTACTATCTTAGAGCTTTATGGTGTAAGAACAATGCCAAATGTCAAAATTTATCGTTTGGAGGGTGTATTGTTTTTCTACCCGAGTCGCGGATTTATCGTCTGCATCGGCCTTGTTTTGAATTAATATGCATATTTATGAGCCTATGTCAAAAGGGCAGAAACCATCCGCCTATCGGCAGTGTATCGCAATACTGCAGGTCACGAGGTCATTGGTGTGGTGTACACACGTGTCAGTGTACACGTTATCCGGCATCCCTTTGACGTAATTTTTTACGAGTAAGTAAAATAAACCTTCCATACTCGCTATGCTGTCAAAACAACAATGCGGGTTCCGCTCAAGCTAGTATTTACTAGTAACGATCGTGCTGCGTAGTCGTGCACTCACCGACCGAGGGCATGGCTTATTTGACTCGCAAAGTCGGCGAGCCTGCGTCCACGGTGCCTAGTTTGACCTTTGATCCTTTACCCCTCGGAAACACGCAACGCGTTCCATCATTGAAACAGAACATTGGTATTTATACCCACTTTCTGTACTGCAGTCAATTTCACAACTCACACATCGAAGTCTACGTAACGGCATCATTGGAAACGACAAATGTACCATCGCAGCAGAAACACCACCTCTCTGAATCGAGTGAGTGCGAGCCCGCGGCACACGGACAAAAACATGTTACGACTAGCAAAACCGTACAACTTTCACACACACCGTAGTTTTCAGATAAGTCTTTCAGTATAAAATGTGATAACTAGAGATATGATAGGTTTAAAATCTTGCAAAATCATTAAGAGATAAATTCTACTGAAGATCATGAATTCTGAAAATCACTAGCGCTCGCGGAACTATAGGAAGATCGACAAAGACCCGGCGTATATTACTCACTGATTCAGCAGGAAAGGGACATGTTGCCAGATGTCCATATTCCCTTGTTCGATATCAGTTCAACTCTACTTAGGGGTATCTTGTCTCTCTTCCTCTTTCTTCTCTTCGGTCACTGTCGGCGCGAGTCGATGATACTTTCTTTTCTTCGCTGGTTCATCCGTCATCTTGTCTCTGATTGGTTATAATTATGCAGATGACCTAAGGTCGTATAGAATAGTATGATGTCAGCTGCCATCGCCTATCAGAATCTCTGATTGGTTATAATTATGCAGATGACCTAAGGTTGTATAGAATAGTTATGACGTCAGCTACCATCGCCTATCAGAAGCAATCTTTTGACAGTGTCCAGTCACAAGATTCCGGTGGGCCTCTGTTCGCTTTGAACGGACGAAAGACTGTGAAAGCATTTGGTGGGACAATAGGGTGGTATGTATACTGAAGCCCAGTAAAAGCTTTTTGCGAACTGAAGCCTTCACAAAGTACAGTTGTGCCCCTTTAATGACTGTGTTTTAGTTTGGACAAGGATTTGAACTGACTTATAAGGTAAAGAGAAGTTAAAACGTGTAAGGTGCCCCCCCCCCCCCCCCTCTCCACGGGGGCGAACCAGCAACCTAAATCTAATGTCTAGTATTATGAACATTCACCCCCCTCCCCCGATTGGATTATTCAATTAAAAGGATATTTCACAAAATTATTGCATGAAAAAGATTTACTTTTATTACTGTGTACAGTGTAGAATTCATCAGCACAGACAGCAATGATTGATGCACAGGTTCCATGTAGACAATAAAACTAAAAGAACTACTATAAATCACTTTTGGAAATATTTCAAACACCTCCTAATCCTATATCAGTTGTGCCAACATTGTAAATTTTGGTGCTTTATCTCACCTTCCAAACAAATGGCTTATGAAATAGGAAAGTCCGATGGATGTCTGTGCAGCACGTGCTACACAGAAATACTGTCGGTCCACAGTCCATGTAACGAATAATTTCTTCCTGTGTTTCCTGACAGTGAGAACAAGTCTGGACTGTGCACAATGTTTGAAGCCTTGTTAGAAGCAAAAGTGGTCGCAGACTGGCCTCCCTTGTGCGAGTGTGTGTAAATGTCTCCCTGGGATCCAGAGAATCCGCACATGCTGAAACCAGCAAAAAGAATAAATACGTAATAAAACAATAAAACAAAATAGAACAAAAAATAATAATTAATAAACAAACACTAATTAATAGCAAGTCTTTTGATACGTTACATTTTCTTTAGTCCCGTCTGAGGACCCCAACACCCTCCCTTCACATTATTTTGATGTTTTAAAATAGTGTGAAAATATGCTGGCTGCCTGCGTGGTCCCTGGGGCAGCTACTGTGCCAGTAGCTGTAGATGGGAACCACCTTGTTTCGGGTTTGTTCAAATTGTTGTTTCAGACATTGATGAGCGTAACTCACTTGATGTAAAATGATAGGTCAAATAACCTAGATGATAGTACACATTGCAAGTATAAATTATCGCCGTAGTAAAGGAACATGGGGGAAAAAAACCTAACCTGAACCTAGCACATCTGTAGAACTGGTAGTAGCTGCTGTCGTACAGGCACTCGTTGTATGAAGGGGCAAACCCTTCGAAGACAAATCTCCATCACTGATTTTCGTAAATTTCTGCTTTTTGGGGCGACCTCTTCCAATCGAAGACGAACCCCCATCTTTGATTCCCGTAATTTTTTTTTTTTCGGACGACCTATTCCAGAACAATCAAAAAACACTGGTTTGTATTTAAAACAATCATCCATTTCAATCACCGCGGCATTTTCTATTGATGCCGCACTAACCAAGTAAAATTACGGAATTGACGGGAAGATGTTAAAAAAAAAAATATCGGGGGGTATCCTAGTAATTGTTAGAAATTACTAATAAACTGTACCAGTCGTGCTCAATAGACATAACATTTTGCGTGCATGCTTTTTATTTTTTTTAATTTTTTATTTTTATTTTTGGCTGTGTGCGCCTAGCCTAGCGTAGTAACGAACGGCGGCGCAGCATGCTCACAGGGCTTGAGAGTACGCTGCGCAGCAATAGAAAAGTATACTATGAAGGTATAACAGACACTTTATGGGCTGAGCAGCCTTAATTTCATCGTACTTTGTGTACGGTAGGAGCGAGGTGCAATGGGTGCACACACACACATGCACAACTAACTGAGCTGAAGTTTTATTTTCTACGGATGGAGACAGTAGGCACGCGGGTTTATCTCATGTCTGTCCTTATTAATCAAGTCTGTCCTTGAGTACATTTTAAATACTCGGAAAGGTAGCCATAACTTGAAAAGTCATAGCAGAGAGAGAGAGAGAGAGTGAGTTTCATCACATGAAATTACAAAACTAGAGTTTTATTTACTTCCTACAGCTCTCAAAGAGGCTCTTTCATCAATTATACGGAAGATCAGTGTGGTCTTACTTCATTGTCATATGCACAGTGTAGTCCCAAATCCTTCACACCGTAGGCCATTTCTGAACAACCGAGATCATCTTTCGCACAGTGTAGTCCGAACATCAAATAACCTTTTTCAGTTTGAAGGACACTAAAATTCCCTACCCTAACCACTTATTGTCATCTGCCCAAGCCAGAAGAATGTTGACACGTGTATTTAGTGTACAGGGACGTAGCGGGCCACTCCGGCGCTCCGGCGACCGCCGGAGTACTTTTTGGACAAAAAAAAAAAAAAAAAAAAAAAAAAAAAGAGCTCGAGAGAGAGAGAGAGAGAGCAAACCTGTCGTGGTGTCAAAACTTCGCAAGTGTATTCATGTTTACCAAAAATGGCATGTTTGCGCCAATAGCTCAGTGCATCACTTAGCAGTGGCTGGTAAACAGAAAAGTGTCAAAATCGCCAGTCCATGAACGAAAGCTACTGGCCGAAGTGCATCAACACAACAGACTTCTGCACCACTAGCTCCACCAATTTAGCAGTGGTAAAAACAGAAATAAGAAGGACATGAGGCACCACTAGCAAAAGCTGCACCCCGACTCCAAACGGTAACAGCCTCAAGTCATGACACATTAAACGATTGATTGATTGTACATTGCTTAACGTCCCGACAGCAACAAGGCTTTCTCAGGACGTGCCTGCACTGCTTGTGAAAAAAAAAAAAAAAAAAAACCAGAATATTGAATGTATGTCGCCAGCCGGTCCACTACGTTGAATAAACCTACAACATGGGGCCTAAATCCTCGCGCTGGGACCATACGGCGTTGAGGCGCGTCCCCTGGGTGGTGGATAGGGGGTCCCTCGTGAGAGGGGTGCACCGAATGAAATAAGGTGCCGTGAACCAACATGGTCTAAGGGAAGGTGACCCCGACAGAAAACCCCTGGTCCTCCTAGTAAGGGGGTTGGGCGTGGGGTTAGCTTCCCCACCCTGCAAAAAAGGAAATAGCTACAAAAACGCCGACGAAAAGACTAACAGTAATTCCTTTCCTGGAGGAGGAAGGTTCTTCTACTAGAAGACTTATGACGTCCTGTGGTGAAAGCCGGAAGTCTTCGGAAGCCACAGGACCGAGCCGCCTCTCTCTATCCAGGGATACAACCATGGGCACATGGAACGTCAAGACCATGTACCAGAGCGGCAAGGCCGCCCAGATAGCAGCGGAAATGCAAAAGTACAATCTTTCCCTGCTAGGCATCAGTGAAGCCAGATGGACGCAGTCTGGCCAGAAAAGGCTGTTAAGTGGGGAGATGATTCTGTATTCAGGTCATGAAGAGGAGAATGCCCCCCATACAGAAGGAGTAGCACTCATGCTGTCACCAGTGGCACAGAGAGCGCTGATGGGCTGGGAACCTCTTGGGCCAAGAATTATAACAGCAGCCTTTAGAACCAAGAAAAAGCTCAAGCTGAACGTCATCCAGTGTTATGCGCCCACCAATGACGGTGACGAGGAAGAGAAACAAGAGTTCTACGACCGACTCCAGAGTGCCATGGACAAATGTGCGGAGCGAGACATCACCATCCTCATGGGCGATTTTAATGCCAAAATAGGGGAGGACAACACTGGATACGAAGAGGTGATGGGGAGACAGGGACTAGGCTCGGAGATGAGTGAGAACGGGGAGAGGTTTGTAGACTTTTGTGCTCTAAACCGACTTGTCATTGGAGGCAGCATCTTCCCACACAGAAGAATACACAAAGCAACTTGGGTCTCACCTGACCATACAACAGAGAACCAAATAGACCATATCTGCATTAGCAAGAAATTCAGAAGATCCCTTCAAGATGTTCGAGTGAGGAGGGGAGCAGATGTCGCCTCAGACCACCATCTGCTTACCTTAAGAATGAAGCTCAAGCTAAAGAAAAGCCGCACAGAGACAACAAGAAGACAGCGCTATAATGTAGGCCTCCTGAGAGAAACTGGAGTTAGAGAAGAGTTCAAACTGGTGCTGTCCAACCGGTTTCAAGCGCTACAGGAGCTAGTAAATGAAGAGGAGGCGGTCACCACAGAGCAGCAGTGGAGGGCAGTTAGAGAGGCGCTGAACTCAACCTGCAAAGACACTGTAGGGTTCAGGAAACACCACCACAAGGACTGGCTGTCGGCACAGACCTTGAAGAAGATAGAAGCGAGGAAGCAGAAGAAAGCAGCGGTCAACAACAGTCGCACGAGAGCAGCCAAAGTAAGGGCACAGGGGGAATACTTGGAAGCCAACCACGAGGTGAAGAGGAGTATCAGGGCAGACAAGAGGGCCTACACAGAAAGCCTGGCAGCAGAGGCAGAAAAGGCAGCAGGCAGCGGCAACATGAAACAGCTCTACGACATTACCAGAAGATTGTCGGGTAAGTATGGCCATACAGAAAGACCAGTAAAAGACAAAGAAGGCAAGCCTATTGCAGACAGAGCAGACCAACTCGACAGATGGGCCGAGTATTTTGAAGAGTTACTGAACAGACCTAGCCCACCCGACCCCCCAGACATCCAGCCGGCAGAGACCGACCTACCCATCAGCTGTGACAGACCCAGCCGGGAAGAGATCAGAAAAGCAGTGGCATTTTTGAAGAATGGCAAAGCAGCAGGGCCAGATGGCATCCCAGCGGAGTCTCTGAAAGCAGACCTAGAGACAACAGTTGAGATGCTGTACCCACTGTTTGGAAAGATCTGGGAAGAGGAGGTGATGCCGGCTGACTGGAAGGAGGGGTACCTAATCAAGCTTCCCAAGAAAGGCGACCTCAGCAAGTGTTCCAACTACAGAGGAATCACCTTGCTGTCAGTACCAGGAAAGGTCTTCAACAGGATCATCCTAGAAAGAATGAAGAGCTCCGTTGACCCCCAGCTGAGAGATCAGCAAGCAGGATTCAGGAAGAACCGATCATGTACAGACCAGATCGCCACTCTCCGCATCATCGTGGAACAGTCTCTGGAGTGGAGCTCCCCGCTGTACGTCAACTTTGTGGATTATGAGAAAGCATTTGACAGCGTGGACCGAGAGACTCTGTGGAAACTCCTACGACACTACGGTGTACCCACAAAGCTCGTCCGCCTGATCAAGAGCAGCTATGATGGCATGACATGTCGCGTGATCCACGAAGGGCAGTTCACCAGAGAGCTCCAGGTCAGAACTGGTGTCAGGCAGGGGTGTCTGCTGTCTCCGTTCCTCTTCCTACTGGCCATAGACTGGGTCATGAAGATGACCACAGAGCACAGACGAAGTGGAATACAGTGGACACTGTGGACACAGCTTGACGACCTCGATTTTGCAGACGACTTGGCATTACTGTCCCACACTCATCAACAAATGCAGGACAAGACCACGAGGCTTGCTGACATCTCGTCCCAAGTGGGCCTCACCATTCACAAACAGAAAACAAAGACAATGAGGCTGAACGCAACCAGGGAAGAACCAGTCTTGCTTGCTGGCACCCCGTTGGAGGAGGTGGAGTCCTTCACCTATCTCGGGAGCATCATAGACAAAAAAGGCGGCACTGATGCAGATGTCAGAGCACGAATCGGTAAAGCCAGAGCAGCCTTTCTCCAGTTGAAAAAAGTATGGAGTTCCAGAGAGCTGTCACAACACACCAAAGTCCGGATTTTCAACTCCAATGTAAAAGCAGTTCTCCTATATGGAGCAGAGACATGGAGATTGACAAAAACCACAGTCAACAGAGTACAGACCTTCATGAACAGTTGCCTTAGAAGAATTTTGAAAATCCACTGGCCAGAGAAGATCAGCAACATCAGACTCTGGGAGAGAACAGAGCAGATAACAGCAGAGAATGAAATTGGGCGAAGAAGATGGGGATGGATCGGTCACAGTCTGAGAAAGCCAGCTTCCAGTATCACTAGGCAGGCATTGTCATGGAACCCCCAGGGAAAGAGGAAAAGAGGTAGGCCGAGAAACTCCTGGCGTCGAGACCTCCAAGCAGACATCAAGAGACTGGGAACCACCTGGAGTAGAATCGAAGGAGAAGCACAGGACAGGAGTTGCTGGAGGTCTCTCGTCGACGGCCTATACCCGGGTAGGGGTGACAGGCGTAAGTAAGTAAGTAATGGGGCCTAAATAAAGCTAAAACCATTTGGCAACACACATCCAATATCAAGAGCTACAGGCAGTGCAGACAGTAGGGAGAGTTTTAAAAAGGCAAATACAGGTGAATGGACCTCGGGTAGACAGAAACACATGCCCCAGAATAGAGAGAAAAACTCACCCCGTGGGGCTGACCAGGGTGACCCTGGGAACTAAAAAGTACCTAACCCCACCCAAGTCCCCCAGGGCATACCCGGGTGGGGGACATTAAACGAAGCAGAACGACTCCAAGATAAGAACTTGAACCAACTGGCATTGGAAATATGTTATTTCTACGCGCCACACCGCAACCAATACAAGTCCCCCCCCCCCCCCCCCCCCACACACACACACCAAAAAAAAAAAAA